>CM070562.1:2350272-2812458 GCA_036346405.1 Phyllostachys edulis
CAGTCTCAACAGGGAAACACAACAATATGGAGAACATTATCTACATCCATTGAGACAACTATGCAAATGACTAAGATCATAATTGGAGATGGACGGACTACTGCGTTCTGGAAGGACTATTGGACGAACAATGGAAGATTATATCTATGCTTTCCTACTCTATTCACATTTGCCATCAATCCAAATTGCACAGTCAGCTAGCAGTCAGTGGATAACAACTGGGCGGTTGAGCTTCATCTGGTTATGTCTCAGCAAGCGACTTTGGAGCACCAGGCTTTACTACAAGTTACATGCGAGCGACATCTCACACAGGAACCTGGATCAACGTGTCATAACCGACCATGGTAGCGTAACTACATCAGGAATATACAAAATACTATCATCTCACGGCCTGAAATGGAAGGCGACCGATTTTACCTGGCACAGATCAATCCCTCATAGGTGCAGAATATTCTTATGGCTAGCTTTCAGAGGAAAACTTAACACCAAGGACAATATGACAGTTAAGAAATGGACGACAAATCCTCACTGTGACATTTGCCCTGCTTTAGAAACAATTGATCACATCATTATAAGGTGTAAAGCTGCAAACTATCTATGGACAAAACTAGGATTATTGGCAGAAGCTACTTCTTCCAAGGACATGATAGAATTTGTGGAAAAAGTATCAGCACACTCAATGAGCCACCATGACGTTTGGCCTATTTGCTTCGCAGCCTGCGCTCATACATTATGGGCCATGAGAAATAAAAGGATATTCCAAAGTACTGAAAGTGCAAACAATACAATGCAACATTAGATCTGCGAGTACATTAATCTTTGGTCCTACAGGTCTAAGTCCGAGCACCAGGATTCCCTAAGACAGTGGTGTCAACTCCTTTTGTAAATAGCTTTCTATTTTTATTCTCCTCTCCTTTTGTTTTTTTTCTTTGCTTTATTTGTAATACATTGATAACCATTCTAATACAATAGTCATAAGGTAGAGGATTCTCTACCTTTTACGTCAAAAAAAAAATTCGCCCAAGGTTCTCCAAAATTCCAAAATTGAGCCGCACAACGGCGCAAGCCTTCCTGCCATTTAGTCTTTGGAAATGTTGTACGGTTGTGTCCCAACACGAAGACAAGATTTGCTCATGAACATTTAGCACGCTAGTAGCATGCAGCTGCTGAATAACACCATGCATCCCTGAGGCCGTGCATAACAATATTGTTCCTGACATGGCAGCTGCGTGGCCAATACATAAATTTACATCCTCCTAGCTTTGCAGCCTGGTCTGCTTACACAAAGAAAATAGGGAAAATTTGCTCAGTAAGATTGCAAAGATGTACAAAATGAAAAATAACATCTAACGTGAGGATGACATGATGTTATTTTCTAACTCATGAGATTACTGTAGTGTTGCAAATTGCCCCGAGAAAATAAGGCACAACACTCTACTCTTAGGTGTAGTTACTCCCTCTTCATCCACCATTTAATCCTCGATGAGATCCATGCGTCTTTCCGAGCCTAACAGGCTGAAAATCACATATGAGAGAGACCCGATCCAATACCTTGTATTTGACGTTTAATCCTGGTTAATAAATTCCTGAATTATCGGATCGGCGTGTTTATCCAGAGGTAGCCATCGAGATTTTTCTGAGAGTTTGGATTTTTTTCTGTTGCATTGAACCGACCAATAAGCCACACGGGTGCCTCCCAATTGCATTCGTTCATCAATTTCCAGGACGCTGCCACCTATTCTTGGCGATTAGGCTGACAACCAATTTCTTCATGATTAGGCCGCCGTCTTGTTGCCTCCTCGTATCTCCGGTGACCTAGACATTGTCTTCTTGCCCTCATCAGCTCTGGCGACCAAACCCGGTGTCGTCGTGCCGACCAGCTCTCCAATCGGGAGGAGAATACTCCCGATGCAAGTGCAAGGTATGTACATGTGGATCTAATCTCCTTTTTAAATCATAGTACAACTCAATCAAAATTTTGTTTTTTCATGTATTAGACGCCCACACTGCTGGCTAGGTCATGAGTTTTCCCATGGTTTTGAGCAAGTTCTAATCTGCCCCCTGCTTGTGATCTCACGGTCGATCGCCACATTTGCAGGCTCTGATGAATCAACTTGACAATAGCACAACATAACTCGCCATCACTGCCAGACCAAGACGAGTCGAAAGCATCCCAACATGGCGTATAAAAGGCAGTATGTAAAAGGATTATATCATCTAAAATACCACCAAAATCTTATCACAGTTAGCAACTTATTCTACTAGCTACTAACTTCTTGTACGTTAATATACTCTGTTTTGAAACCATATACTATTTCAAATGATAAATATACTTCTTCGCATGTGCTATATAATCCCTTTTAAAGCACCATACTCCCATTTCAAGTTTAGTCACTACTTTTGTACACATACTACTTATTTTCATACTCCATACCACTTTTCAAGTATTCATACTACCATTTTGAAATACTCGATGCCACTTTTCAAGTTTAGTCATTACTTTTGTACACTCCATGCTATTTCAAGTCTATATACCTGGTTTAATATCTCCTGTGTCACTCTGCGTTTGTTATGGTTGGTCGCTGGCGAGGCTACATACACCAAAAGAGAGAGAAGTTTCAGGCACCCGAGAAAAGTTTTAGGCGCCCAAGTACACAATCACAACAAGGGTCATCGTTCTCATTCGGATACACACACATTTCATGTGCAGAGAGGGTTGTATCAGTTACCTTTGCCACAGATGACTGCCCATTATACTTCTGCAAATATACTCCATACTTCCTATACTGGACTATAATCCACATTTCAACATGTCAAATGGCATTACAGGGCCACATACTCTACGTCTTTCTGTCTTCCAGAGTACATACTCCTTAGTACCAGTTGCTGCATGTACACGTATTAGCTAAAAAAAAGTTGCATACTCCCTACCCAAACAAATATTCCGTAACTCAAGTTGCTGCATGTACACGTCTTTCTTCTCGCTTGGGGACGACGAGTGTAACTTAATTAAAATTATGTAATCAATGGCATGTCGCTTGACGTTGAAAACGTCAATGACTAACCAACGCCGGCGTATATGGGAGTGGTTGCCAAATTCAAAACTCAATTACGTAGTATCCGGGAGTTGGATATTAATTTTGACTAATAGGGTGCCTGTGCGTTGCAACGAAACACAAACCTTACAGAAATAATATTTTTCTTTAACACATAAAGCGAATCGAACAATTAAAAGATGATGATACATATCTACGAGCATCACATTAGTGCAACATAGTAGAACAAAAACTTCGTGTGACAATTATGGAAATGAACGGTAGCAAACAATACCTTCTCATAGTTTACTTCAATACCTATACCTATACACAAGATCTCATTGCTTATTGCAGTCATTTACAGGCCGGTACAACAAAGTTTTTCACAAAATGGAATCATGACAATACTTGTAAGATACGCGATATTGTAAATTAGGAAGTTTGTTGCAGTACTTCGTCGGTGAAGGAGGCGGTCGTCGTGCTATCATCAGGACTCGTTGTCAGTGGAGAAGCGGCGCCTCCCTCAATCGCCCTCCAAAGCTAGTCATCGCGCTGCAGCCGCCTGCCGCACCCATCGACCCACCGGCGCCGCCCGTTGTTGGTGTGTGTGGGGAGGGGATAAGATGTTCTATTTCATCTTGGACCTAAAAAGATATAACTGCAAAAATAAATAGCTACAAAAGAAGGCCCCAGTTTAGAGCAGCATATGGGTTGTCAACTTGTCATCAAGGTTCTCAAAAGCAAAGAAAACTAAAATTCAACACCAAGAACCAAAATAATCACTTAATCATTATCCTTTTTTTTGTTCTATCACTTAATTCACTTAATTACATGTTGAAATATACAGAGGAAACAAATACCAGCAACATTAAAATAATTGCTATATTTTATTTTAAAATTACATTGTTCACTTGTACAAATTTATGAAAGGTAGATGTTGCATATGTATTCACGCAAAAGCTGGTTTGTTTCCTGACAAAAGACGATAGATATGTATACCCTCAAACAAAAATGCACCAAAATTTATGACAGTCGAGCATTATTTTACCAATGATCCCTAACAGAAGAATAAATGTTAAACTTGCCAAAATATGCCCTAAAGGAGGTTTTTGTCTCAAAAAGAAACCATAGAGGGCAACATGTTCACCCACATCGTTAAGACAACCATCATCGACAACTCGACCACCAAGACACTTCCTTTTGAAAAATAACCGGTAGTGTAAAGCTCCGGGAACAACCTATTGAATATTTTCTTTGTCGAACTTGAAGTGCTCATTGAGACCATCTTGTGGATGAAAGGCGGCATGAGGACCCTAAGGAGGCGGATGTTGGAGTTAGCCAACCAAATTGACTTTGCCCTGGCCCACTGTCAACCTGCTCAGATTGTATAGTAGAACTTACAAGAGCTCAGGGGGAAACAGGACATTAAATTCTGGAGGCGCAAACAACATACCTTCAAACAGTTTAGATTATTATATGAGCAAAACCCTGATGCTATTTTAATCGACAATTAAATGAAAAGGGCCAACTATCTGACATCTAAACTGGGAAAATATTTTCTCCATATTTTTTGTTAAGATGCCGAGCCGACCATTGATTATTCAAGTCATTCTCTCTCACTCTCTCTCTCTATATACACACACACAAAAAGTATACATGGTGTGTATACACAAATAGTTTGTTTAACAAATAAAGCATCAACATCGATAATCAACCAAATATACCCATGCTAATACAAGTAGACATGAATTCAATATTATGTCCCTTAAGTGATTGTGTTGGCTACTATTAAAGTGTTTCTACTTAAATTAATATGCACATAAAACTTTGAGAATATGATGTAGGCATAGAACATACATTTGGTAGGCTTAGTTGAACAACACTGATCAAGTTTAGATGCCACAAAAATATCAGCAATTTCCTTTTACACAAAGATTTCCACATTACAAGATCCACCCAAATCCCCAATAAACCTATAACTTGCTCGCAACAACAGAAATGCCCAGTTATAATTTTTGTGCCTATGGACTCTTCTGTGTTGTTCTATGTTATAGAAGTGTAATAGGAAATCATATATGAAAAACAATAATGTGGGCAGAAAATTGGAAGTACCTGGAACTTAGCCATCTCACTCTCAACAACATTGTTGGCAGAAAGCACAGGCACACTAAAGTTCTCTACGCAGTTGTTGATCCCCTCTTGACTTCATCGCCGATCAAAAGCAATCATATGCACACTTGAAGTATGCTTGCTGAAAATTAATTAATTAAAACAGAGATCCAAAGAAGTATAAACAACGATGTTACATTCACATAGCATCAATTATTAAAAAAAAATCACCAAGTGGGGTAATACCTCCTCCTAGAATGATAGCTACCATACCAACTCCTCCTCCATAATGAGAATAGTGAAGGAACTTCAACAATTAGTGTAAACCAATTTCTCACATCTCCAGAATTGTACAGGAAATCAAGAAATTTGACTAACAACTCCAAGATTCCATCTACTCCTATCAATCATACGACAAAGAAATGCCAAGAGATTTCAATCAAGCACTGAAAAATTCACCAAAAACTGAATCCAACATATCTCAATAATTAGCATCAATGCTGATGCCCCACTACTGTACTTCCTAAAATTCCAACCATTCAACCACCACGGCACCACCTAGATCAACCACTCCACCTGTGTGTGAGTAAGGCTTTCCCAATTTTCCCAACATATAATTGATTGTGTTGCTTCTTATTGGTATGAAGGTTACAAAAGAGCAGCATATGGACGGCTCTTCCAAATTAAAAAGGATAGGTTGTGATTATGAACATTACCAAGTCAAAACTTATACAAGAACAAATGAACCTTGTTGAGAATTAAAAAAAACAAAGAAACAAAATAAAGCTATGGAGCGTTAGCATATGTGTAAATTAGGACAAAATCATACCCACTGGAATGCACCTTCCTGAGATCCATCTAGAACGGTGACCCAATCCGGTTGGGATTTGAAAGAACTCTTGTCACGAAGAAGATCCCTAACCTGCAGAATTCGTATTCAATAATAACCAAAAGAATGCCATAACCAGGTAATGCAAGTTAAAAGATAGTAAGAGGCATATATAATAAAAATATCAAAAATGAGATTACAATGGAAAAAATGGCATAACCCAATCTTGACAGGGACAAGACATGCTACTGCTAGATTATCACAAAGAGAACATTTACCGCTTGAAAAATTCTTCAGATCCAGCCTTTCCCCGAGCGCGGGCATGCTAGCTTGGCGGCGTGGGATCCAGCCATCCCCGAGTGCAGCGTCGCAGGATCCGGCCTTTCCCCGGGTGCCCTGTCGCCGTCGTCTTCCTCTCTCGCCGTCCTCAGGCTTGGTGGTGCGGGATCCAACGACGACACAGATGAGCGGAGGAGAGGCGATGAGTGGCGGGGAGGGTGGAGACGGGGTGGACAGGAGAGTGGGAGGTAAGCGACGCGAGTGGGAAGCGTGAAAGAGAGAGGAGAGGGAGGGAGGGCGGCGGCATCCAGGGTGTGATTCCAGCATCGTATGTGAGAGGGAGTGGCAACGTGCATCCAGGACGCGGTGTCGTGAGATGAGAGGAGGAGAGGGGGCGGTGGTGGCGGGGGAGGGGGCGGAGACGCGAGGAGAAGAGCAGGGTACAGGCGGGGACAGAGAGGTGAGTGGGAGGTGGGCGGCGCGGGTGGGGCACATGAGTGGGAGGTGGGAGGCGTGCGTGAGTGACTGAGTGGGAAGCATGGGGCGGCGCGAGCGCGGGCACAGGAGACGTGCTGCTGTCCGCGTGACACGATCCGGGCCATCAGTATCCTGATCTTCAATCCAACGGATGTCGAAGAGCGGAGGAGGGACGACCACCACCAATTGCAATATTTAAGTAGTAGAGATTTTCTTTTGCAAGGCAATAAATTTCGTAGTATGTTAGCGAGTTGCTAGCGATCATGGAGTGATATCCCACCAAATAATCCAATCAAGTATGTAGTATCGACCCAATAATCCAATCAAGTATGTAGTATCAGAGATAAATGGACGATAGATACAATGGGAGTAACTACACCTGGGAGTAGCAAATAGGTTTCATATATATATATATATATATATATATGAAGCCTTTTTCTACTTTTTTTCAAGGATGTGCAAAAGCTTTGCACATCATTCCATTAGAAGAGAGAAACAGAACAACAACCACAACAGAAATAAGGATTACAGTATATAAAAATGATGATACGGCTCAGGAACAAACAAACGAAACTAGACGAGAGACGAAATGAAGAAAAAACGAAACAATGCAAAACGATCGACAACCCCACTACTCCTGCGTGACTGCCACCAGATGATGTGCAGCTACCATGCTCCAACTCTGATGCTCTTGGAGAGCAACTGGACAGTCTGCTCAATAGAGTGAGCGATGTTGTTGAAGATCCTTTGATTGCGCTCCTTTCATAACATCCAAGATACAAGAATGATATAAGCATCAGTTTGCTTTCTAATATTCTTCGGTGTGGCCTTCCTAGCATACACCCAGTGCTCTTGCAGGGTAGCCTGGCCACTAGGCACAGGACACCGAGCGTCAGTCTTAGCTATGAACCACTCCCAGACTTTCGAAGTGACAGCGCAACCTACCAAAAGATGATCGATGGACTCTTCCTGATGCCTGCAAAAAACGCAAACTCCCTGGTTTTGCAGTCCAACGGATCCGGGCCATCAGTATCCTGATCTTCAATCCAACGGATGTCGAAGAGCGGAGGAGGGACGACCACCACCAATTGCAATATTTAAGTAGTAGAGATTTTCTTTTGCAAGGCAATAAATTTCGTAGTATGTTAGCAGGTTGCTAGCGACTGTTATGGAGTGATATCCGACCAAATAATCCAATCAAGTATGTAGTATCTGACCCAATAATCCAATCAAGTATGTAGTATCCGAGATAAATGGACGATAGATACAATGGGAGTAACTACACCTGGGAGTAGCAAATAGGTTTCATATATATATATATATATGAAGCCTTTTTCTACTTTTTTTCAAGGATGTGCAAAAGCTTTGCACATCATTCCATTAGAAGAGAAGCGAACAACAACCACAATGAAATAAGGATTACAGTATATAAAAATGATGATACGGCTCAGGAACAAACAAACGAAACTAGACGAGAGACGAAATGAAGAAAAAACGAAACAATGCAAAACGACCGACAACCCCACTACTCCTGCGTGACTGCCACCAGATGATGTGCAGCTACCATGCTCCAACTCTGATGCTCTTGGAGAGCAACTGGACAGTCTGCTCAATAGAGTGAGCGATGTTGTTGAAGATCATTTGATTGCGCTCCTTTCATAACATCCAAGATACAAGAATGATATAAGCATCAGTTTGCTTTCTAATATTCTTCGGTGTGGCCTTCCTAGCATACACCCAGTGCTCTTGCAGGGTAGCCTGGCCACTAGGCACAGGACACCGAGCGTCAGTCTTAGCTATGAACCACGCCCAGACTTTCGAAGTGACAGCGCAACCTACCAAAAGATGATCGATGGACTCTTCCTGATGCCTGCAAAAAACGCAAACTCCCTGGTTTTGCAGTCCGTGACGCCTTAGGACAAAATGGAGCGACGGGATTCGCGGCGGCGCGGTGGAGACAACGACATTTAATGGGCAGACGACATTTAATGCGCACAGCGTGGCAGAGACAACGACATTTAATGCGCACGCGCATGGTAGAAAAAGAGAGAGAGGGAAAGGCGCACCGAGGCGAGGGTGGTCGAAAACGAGAGGTTGATCGCAACCAAGAGGGTGGTCGCGACTGAGAGAGTTGTCTAAACCAAGGGGCTGGTTGAGACCGAAAAGCTGATCGAAACTAAGGGATGGTCGTAACCAAGAGGATAATTGAAACCAAGAGACGGTCGACACCAAGAGGCTGGTCGAAACCGAGAGGCGGTCGACACCAAGAGGCTGGTCAAAACCGAGAGGCGGTCGACACCAAGAGACTGGTCGAAACTGAGAGGATGGTGAGGGGAAAGGAGCGGGCCAACGGGAATTCGGGACAAACAGAGAGAAGGGATTTTAGATACCAGAGAACTCTAATAAACTTAAGATAAACCAAATTCGAATTAATTGAAGTTTGATTAATTCATATTAAATCGCTTTCAATTTCTAAAATCTCCAAGTTAAGCTTTAGCAATACAACAAAACCAGATTGTTATTTTTATTTTGATTTTTTTTCGAAAACTCCTGAAATTTAGAATGTTACATCTGGTTTACCGAGAGACCTCAAAACATGCTCGATCTCCAGATGTCAGACACACTCCATGAATTAGATATTATCTCCACACTAAAATGTACTACTGGTGGCATCACTAGTTTTCTTTATATTCGCTAATCATTTTACATATTTAAAATTCTTCTGCTTAAACATTAATGATGTTTTAGTAGTCTTTGTTTTGAGTGAAATATACAGTGGCATGTCCTGACCTGATTTAACTCCCAAGATTCTTTTTCGTATATTCCGAAGTACTAAAGTATGCCTTTGCTGAACTGGAAATCACGTTCAGAGGGGCAATTCAGGTCCATTTATTATTTGCCTTTTTCGTATACATACTGCAAGTACGTACTCTTAAGATGGCCATTATTTTTTTCAAATACGCTTTTCTATTGCAGACTGCTAGGACAGTATTCGTACTAGTCTCTTATAGCTGAAAATGCGGATTTTTTTTTATTTAGCTCTGTAGCACAACGTATTTGCAAAAATGACCCCTCTTTCACCGTATTTGCATAACTAGATCTCATATGAGCGCGGAATCGCTGGGGCCGACGCAGCGTGTCCCATTCAGCGCCGCCGAAGCGCGAAGGCGGCTTCGGCGCTGAAGAACAACGCGGCGCGCACACGGGAAAGCCACCTTCGCGGTGGAGGAGCGCGGAAGAAGCGCGTGGGCGAGGCGCGGCGCGAGGCCGCCTCGTCCTGCGCTCCGCGATTGCGGAAGGAGCGCACGCTCCCGCGCTCGGCGACCGCGGAAGGTCGCCGGCCCGGTCACCTCCCGCGCCAATCGTTTGCTTCTGCATTGGCACGGCTTGCCACGATGGCAGGTCCCTTACTGCGCTTGCCGAGTGCGGAAGGTGACACGCGTCAGCCGTACGACGATTCCGCGCTCGTATAGGGTCTACTTTTGCAAATACGGTGATAGGAGGGTCATTTTTGCAATTACGTGACACTACAGGGCAAATCAAAAAACAATTCGAAAATGCGATCATGGCGACGTGGATCCTCTGCCGTAGCAAGTCTGAGTACACGTGTATTAGGCTTCATCCGGGCTGTCCAATCGCCCGCGAATGGTTTAGATCAATAGTGTACAGTACCATGCTACCGTGGTACTGTAGAGTACTGCAGCAACAGACTCAGGTACTCCTCTCTGTGTAGAGGACCAGTGTCCCCCTTCACACATTACTGACTTTTTAATGTACTTATGATTATTGCTCCGTCATGTGTGGCTCCTCTCTGCACTGCTGTAGAGGACCAGTGTCCCCCTTCACACATTACTGACTTTTTAATGTACTTACGATTATTACTGCGTCATGTGTGAAGGCTTTAGCATTCTCCTCTCCTATTGTATGTAGTTTAATTATTTACTAGTTTCTAAGGAGAACTGAAGGTATTGAAGCAGCTCATAAGTAGACCTGTTCGCGAGCGGTTCAGTCCGAGCCTGACCATGTTTAGGGCAGGCTTGAGACTAGAAATCCGGCTCGAAAGCCCGAAAAATAATAAAACAATGAAAATCTATTTTTTAATACCAGAAATGAATTAAATACTACTTTTTGTTTGAGGACTGAGCTGGGACTCAGCTAGCAGAGGGGAGCTATAGGCTCTCAGTCCGTCACGGTTCGAGCGCTGGCTTCCGTGATCATCTCCTTGTGATGTAGAGTGCTTCTTCTTCTATAATGTAGATTGGTTGAGAAAAATCCCGAACGTTAAAAAAAAGAGATTATGAGGATAGAAAAAAGAATAGAGAGCCACGAGATAACCAGAGACCAGAGGAATAAAGCACATTGGGCTGCACCTTTTCCCAAGCATATTCCTTCTCTATCTTCTTCTTTGTTTGCACGAGCCAGGCTTAGCTTAATTAGTGGCTCAAACATGTGTTCTTCCTGCACGAAAGCAACGTTACCATAGATTGGGGGCAAAGGCAAAACCTGATCTCTCAAATCTCAACTTCTTTTGGTTCGTAGTTAAATGTTGCTATGCTTGTTATGCTTCGAATTAGATAAATTTGATCGAGTTAGACGCTTATTTAGTTCGTAGACACACTTATGAAAATATTTTTTTTCTACCACCGGGATCAGACGTGTTAGTACACAAAACACAACCAAACATGCCGTCGAATACACCTCTCCTCTCTCTGTCTGTCTGCAACATTTAAGGCTGGGAAGAGCAGAGCTAACGGGTCCCGCAGGTGGGGCCCACATGGTCAGTGGCTCGGATTAAACATGCGGGCTCTGCAGCTGTGTTGGTCGGCGGTTTGTTCTAGATGCCACCGACACGTGGGCCACGAGAGCATGTCATTGGGCCGGTAGTAGCTTTCGCCTCTCGGCACCTAGATTTCTCTTGCTCATACACGCATGCGTTGATTCCTTCTCTCGGAGTTTCTCTTTAAACCACTTCGAGTTTGCAAAGCTTGCAGCCGACCCCAGCACACGAGCTGTTGCTGCTGCAGTGCAGCAGTAGCACAAACTCTCGGAGAAAGAAGGCGTTGAAGCTCTTCCTATACTTAATTTGTGCGAAGAACCATGGAGCACTGACGTGTAAAAAAAGTTACGAACTTTCTCAGAAAAAGGACAGGAATACAAACTTTCTCAGAACAAGGACAGGAAATACAAATTAACATATGATACTCCTGTGGCTTTGCTCTAATGCCCTCTTATCTACTCCCACTACGTTGTGCTACCATCGTAACTGGGATCAGAACTAATTAGATTAATAATAATGGTTGTGATGTTATAGCCGAGTTTATGTTTATTAAGCCACGCAGGGCTAGTACTAAATAAAGAGACGGCAGCGGAACGAAAACAGCTTCAGCGGGAATCCATCGACTTGCCACAGGCAGCCGACTGAGATCAAGACCTAAAGATCACTTTCCTCGTTAAACTCCTCCTCAAAAGCGGGTGTCGGTGCTTTAGAACTGAATTTCCGTAAAGATTGTTTCATTCGGGGGTCTCCAAGACTCAAATCACGCAGAGAGGACGACACAGGGATTTTTATACAGGTTCGGGTCTTCTCCGGAGAGAATAACAACTCTACTCCTGTGTGGATGTATTGAGTATGCTGGATTACAAATCACGAGATAGACTAAAGTGTAGTGTCTTGTGCTCCTGATTGTGTTTCTGATTGCCCTCCTCTCTTCTCCTGTTGATCTCGCCTTTTATACAGCTCGCAAAGTGGACCGCTGTTTCTCCAGTCCAAAGGACGCCTTAATGCATCAGATGTTGGAACCGTTACTGGAGATTATTATGGGAGTAGTAACGTTCCCACGTTGCCAGGCAATTATCACCAGGACAGAGAGTTGAATCGTGCCATTAGCTTAAAGAGTAACAGCGTAATTAACTGCCCATATCTTCAGGTATGGTGCGGAAGATTCCCTGTCGACTAGGCCCACATGTCTGTAAGCCCCATCGACTAGGGATTGGTAGTAGAAGAGCTTACGACCAGGTGGTGGTCGTAGTAAAACTTACGACCATATACTGATCATAGGAGGACTTACAATCAAAGGATAGTCATAGAATAACTTACGACCATGAGTTTAATCATAGAAAGACTTATGACTGTGGGGTGGTCGTAGAAGGGCTTACGACCATGTGTGGTCGTAGAAGAACTTACGACCTCCAGCTTCTCTCTTATGAATATTAAGGATATACTCAAGAACCATATGACGACATTATTATCCATAATAAGAATTACAGATAAATAATTAAATGAGAATTATTATATCCTCGTCAACAGGCAAAGACTCATCCACTTCAGCTGAATGATTGCAGTAAGAATGAGTACTCCGAGTACTCAACAAGTAGTAGAGTTGAATGATTGCAGCAAGAATGAGTACTCCGAGTACTCAACAAGCTGTACCATAGAATGCAATTATAGATGATGGCTTATTTAAAAGGAAATGGCTTTTATGGTTATTTTACAACAAAGCAACACTTACAACTGAATACAAATAATAGATTGAAAGCATAATTTCAAACAAATAAACAATAACGATTTAACAAGTATTTTCACAAAGTTCACGAAACCTAAGCAATTTCTTTCACACATCTACATAAGTTAAACCACGTAGTTGTACCCTTCCCATTGTTTTCATGAAAATCTAACCCTCGTGTGAAATCCCCGAGCATGTCCATGACCGCGGACGCAGCTATTCAAATAGATTGATTAACACTCTACCGATGTTTGTAAACTTTACCTATAAGATATAACTAGTGTAGCTAGCACCAATCATAATAAAACCTTTCTGATACTTTATCTCGACAATTGACCCTCCCGATGTTCATGGTGTCGTACCAACCCTAACGGAGTGCTTTGGTCTGATGCAAATCGTTGGACCTAAAGATGGCGAACCGCTCATAAGTATGACCCGCCCATAGTAGTACACACCTCCACCCTAGCACACAGTCTAACCTACATGCCTAAGTAGTCAATGCGAAGATTTTGTAGCTTAATAAGTTAGACATGTCCCATACCAAGCATGTAGTCGTACAGTTATGGCTCAGTTCAATGACACACAAGGTTAAGTCCTTAATTGACCAAGACGAGACTACCCAATTTCTAACCAAATTACCAAGATTCATATTTTCCCAAGCAAAGAGTTCCACCATATCACAATTCTTTCTACTTGCCTTAGTCTAAATCTATTCTCACCCTGTTGGTTAACTGCATCACATGCCATCAACAAGTAACAACATACATCACACAATTTTTCAATAATCACTTAGTCAAGTTTAGATTTGCAACTCAAAATGATATCGATAACTCGTTGCATGGCTAAGCAGACTATTCGTGTCTAACCAACCCGCATTGGTTCTATGATAATGCCAACTAATAATTAATTAAGCTAGGGTGACAAAAGATCATGATAATACAATGAGCAAAGTGGATATAATCAAGTAGGTATATAACTAATCCCAAAACAATTAGAGAATTAAATAATTGAAGTAACATGCAATAATTTGAATCAAAATAGTTTTGAAAAACTGGGTTCAACATGGTCAAAGGTACAACTTGCCTTGAAACAAGTCTTGATACTGGTGTTGAGCTTGATCAACTCTTTCTTCCTCAAAAACTCCCGAAGTAACAACGTTTACATGCAAATGAAAAAGAAAACCCAAATAAATACAAAACAGAGTAACAAACCAGCTCCAAAAACTAAATAAAAATTATAGGAAGGTAGGTCTTGAATTTAGATGAATTTAGAAGCTTGAATGAACTCAATCGAAGTTCGTATGAGGAAAAGCGGGCTCCCGAAAGATTTAATTCTACGAAAAAGAGAAAGAAAATTCGAAATAAAGAAAATACTATTTCGAATTTTCTTTCTAAAGGAAATTCCAGAATATTGCATCATTATGACGTCATCAATGAATTTCAGATTTTAAAGAAAACCCCGAAAATAGAAAATAGAGCCTAACAGGTGGGACCCTTGGTCTATGGACCGGGTCTATAGGTTTTGGTCTACTAGTCTATGGCTCACGGGTTCATGGAACAGTGAACTGACATGTGGGGCTCACATGTTAGTGTGTACGTCTACCATGGACCAAGTCCGCGTGGATTGGCTTTGATGCGGGTACGAGTGAGGGCTGACACGGCACTAACGCGGCAGACACGCAAGAACATGGCTGAGGTGGCGTTGACATGGCAGACACGTGGCGACCACATGGCTTCCATGTTGACTCAACGACGACGGTGGTTCAGGAACCTAAGGTCGTCGGTGTTTGGGGCCACGACGGCGCAAACGGAGGCACGCATTGGGTAGCTAAGGCAACGGGGATCTCACCAGATGGCCTGCGAACGCAAGGGAACATCGGAGTCGACCAATGGCAAGACTTGAGAGGCAACGACGCACGGTCCTCAACGGAATCAGGGGCCGACGATGCTCCGGCAAAAACAAGGGATGAGCGGTGTAGATCTGGACGTTGCAATCTCAACGGGGACGACGGTGAGGGACAGGGAACACCAACGGCGGTGAAAATCGATGATGAAGGTTTCATCGGTGATTTTCTTCTTTGTGCGATTCCGACGGCTAGGCGGCGATCCGAGTGAAGGCGGCTAGGGCAAAAGATGCGGCGCGACTCGTGGTGCAAAAAACGGAGATCCTCGGGGCTTTAAATATCCCTGGGAGGCGGAGTTTGGGTTTGCTACGGCGGTGGCGCGACGAGAGAGAGAGAGAGAGAGAGTCCAAGTCGAGGATGACAGGGACGACCCTGACATGTGGGATCCACCTGTCAGCGACAGAGAAGCGGGCGCATAGATATGCTTTAGTGTGCATGAGTTGGGCTGGAGAGAGAAATGAATGGGCTGGGCAAAGGAATTCAGCCCAAAAGATTTTCTGAGATTTTAAATAGCTTTTCTATTATAGAAATACTAGAAAATCCAAATGGCAAATGAACTTGGAAAAAATTCTGGAAAATACTTCCAAGCACAAAGAACTCAAATAAAATAGTTTTGGATTTAATTGATATTCATATTAGTCACATTAAATTATTTTGACTTTAAAAGTCCCACTTAAGCTTCAACAAATTCAGATAAAACTTGGTGAAATTTTCCAGGGACTAAACTACTTAAAAATGTTTTGAAACTAAGAAAATTGTGATGTTACAATAACAGAACCTCAAATATCCTAAGTTAGCAGGGGCGACTCCAGGTATAGCTTCCGGGGTGCACAGGACAACGGGTTCGATATCGTTTTACCTTATCAAAATACATGTATGCTCAGACATGCACCCCACAATTTAAGCATAGTGACTCTACACACACGTGTTGGTATGTATGATGAACCTCAGTCGATTTTATTCTAGATCCGCCACTGTATGTTAGACAGAATTTGAATAGCCTACATAAATGTGGATCGTCCATATCACTAGGAGTAGGAAGTGTATAGGTACAAAGTGGAATAATTCAGGGGGGCTCGATCTAACATGTGAGATTGCTTCTTCATGTGTTATGCTATGGTAAGACTAGTTCTTATTGACTCACTCCATAAACTCTCATGATAAAATGATACTACCTTACCTTAGGGCCAACCAGTAACTTAACAGCATTGTCAACACTATTTCATAATGTTTGAAGATGACACAAATGCAGGATTTTGCCGGGTGGCTCATGCGTCTTTTCGAAGTATTCTTTCATACGTACTGATGGTCGTCGTTATTGACCAGAATGCTACGGCTTGAAGGCTCCATGCTTTTAAGCTAGCGTAAAACATCGTCGTCAATCAACTCCAAATGCAATTAGCAACGCGATGTAAAAAGACGTCGTGTCTCAGGCCACAACGAGTCATTGGCTGAGACCAATTTGACGACGCAAGCAGCATCTATACCTTCGAAGAGAAGAATATGCTTATTGACCAGAATGCTACGGCTTGGATCAATCAATTCCAAATGCAATTAGCAACGCACTGTAAAAAGACGTCGTGTCTCAGGCCACGCTGAGTCATTGGCTGAGACCAATTTGACGACGCAAGCAGCATCTATACCTTCGAAGAGAGGAATACGATGATGCAGTATCAGTGTACCTCCATACTGAGGCCTATATCACAAAACAGCAAAAGTTCAGGCACCTTACTGTGAACTGCAGAAGCTCCAGCTCCTAACCAAACCACGAACCCTCTCTGGTTCCTGCAACTTCAGACCACACCGAGACCAAAACACCAAAGACCAAAACCAGAAGCATTTCCTTTCCTTCCTTTGCCATTTCGTGTTCACCTGCTCCTCTTCCTCCACACGGGAGAGAGGGAGCAGGGATTCGGCAGGAGATTCTCATTCTCCGCACACACGAACAGAGGCTAAGCGGAGGAGAATTTAATTGCAAAAGTTGTCTTCTTTTTTCTTGCCCTTGCAAGCCACCGCCGGTGTCCCCAGGTCGGTACAGCTCCTCGATTTCTCTCTTGCCTTTTTAATTCCATGTCCTGTTTCCTTTCGTGTTAGAATTCCGTGGTGTTTTCTTGGCCGGCTCAACGATTTAGGTAGGTGCGGGTCTTGGGGGAGTTTCTGCCTTTCTTGGGAGCTCCGTGCTCCTTCTCTGCTTCTGTTTCGTAGTTTTGGTCCCCAATTTTCTTCCCCCCACCCATTTAGTTTATTTCCTGTGCTCCTTTGATAATCGTGTTGTTATTCTACCCGGGTTTCTCGGGTTCTTGGCGAATTTCGAGTAAAGGTGCGACCATTGTGGTTCTTCGCGAGCCGTCTGTCGAAATCCGTTTACTAATGTGTACATTTGAATAAAAGAACTTACCCTTTTTGCTGTCTGTTCGGTTCGGTGTGTAATTCGTGCGTGCAGTCAAATTTGTCCTTTACTCCTTTATCATCTTTAATTTCCACAGGTGATGCGAATTCCTCGATTTATTGTCGTTTATGTGCGGAATCATGCCTTCCTTTTGGGGCGCTCGTCAGGTGACGTTTAGGGACCGAGTTCTTGCAGATTGATTTGTTCGTTTCTCCTTTTGTCGACCACGTTTATATCTGTCTGGTGCGCAATTCACATTGCAGTCGAGTCTTCTTCTTTCCTACCTGGTACGTTTTAATAAACAATGTGTGGGTTCAGTTCTTAGCTCTATGTAAAGACCAATGAATGTAGCCCACAAGAGTAGTTTTCTTTTTCTTTTTCTCTGCTAATGATTGCCTCTCATTCCCATCGAATCTGTTAACGCCATGTGCTTAATGTGCTCCTGCAACTTGTCAATTTATATTTTTTTTTCTGTGTTCTTTTGTCTCACCGTAAAATTTTCCCTCTTGGAGATTACAGGATGGAGTGTATGATTTTTAGGTTATACTATTGCCATATTTGCGAAATGATACAGTGACTCAGCTTTGTAAAAGGCAGCATTGGCAAATGTATAATACGTGCATCTTATTGTATTTATAGAAATCATCCTATATAGGGCGACAGCCTCTATGTATTTGCTATGTGGTTATTTCGTTTCAGAAGAGACTTGAGCAACCATAGAGGACTAGGTAGCAGACTAGGTTACTAGAACTGTAAGGAGGACTGGATGATAGTGTTGACATGCTTTAGTGTAAGGGTAGTGAGATGATTTATAGGATATCATGCCAACATGTTCATGGTACAATGCGATATCATGTTGTTGTGGCAGTATGCAGAAAACGCTCTACAGAATTTTTAGGATTCATCCTTTAAAGTTATGTTCGAACACCACAATCCAATGAATTGGTTTGATCTTTTTGGTTAGGAGCAAGAAGGCACATTCTAATTTCAAATTAACATTTGGTTTTTCTTATGTCCACTTTGCGATTTGTGTTTTCATTGAGAAGTGATTTTTGATGTTGCTGTTCCGCATATCTACCGTCACACATTCATGGATTTTATCAAATGACTTCTTTCTTTTCATTTTTAGGTTGTCCTAAGTTATCGGATTATTTGTTATTTGTTAACTAATTGGGCAGACGAAGTTATACATCATGATTATTTCTCTATGCAGATCCTGGCACGATTTTGAAACATTTTTCTGGTGACAAAGTGCTCTCAGTGGCTGCTTTCAGTACGAGTATGAAATATCATTGACTTTGTGAGCAATATTTTTATGGGAAAAGAAAGACTCCGTAAGCAGCCCTCTGTCCGTCTGATTGAATCCCTCAAAATGGAGAGGGTGAGGACTATCCTGACTCATAGATACCCATACCCGCATGAGCACTCAAGACATTTCATGATTGCTGTATTTGCTGGCTGGCTTTTCTTTATTTCATCGGATAACTTGCAAAACCTTATAATGAAGTTGGACAAGAATTTTAAATGGTGGTCCATGTATGCTTGTTTGATTGGTTTCTTCTATTTCTTCTCATCACCTTTTATTAGGAAGACTATCAAACCAAGCTATTCAAACTTTAGTCGTTGGTAAGCAATCTCTGGAGTCTGAACAGGTATTTTAAGTAAAACAAGATGTATTGGTTCTCTGAATCTGTTTCCTGATGCAGGTATATTGCTTGGATATTCTTGGCAGCATTATACCACCTCCCCAGTTTTCAGTCAATGGGTTTGGATTTGAGGATGAATCTTTCCCTCTTCCTCACAATTTATATATCCTCTCTAATTTTCTTGATTGTCTTCCATGTTATATTTCTTGGCCTGTGGTATTTGGGTCTTGTTTCTGGCATGGCAGAGAAGAAGCCAGAGATGCTTACTATTATCCAAAACTGTGCAGTAAGTTTCTTGGCGTACAAGTATCTCTCTTTTCACCTAATCTTCTTTAGCTACCTGTACTTTGTCTAAGATTTTGCATTTTGTGTCATATCGCAGGTTATAAGTATAGCTTGCTGCGTGTTTTACAGCCACTGTGGTAACAGGACTGTTTCAAGAGATAAATCTACTGCTAGCTGGATTGCATTCTCACTCTGGAAAAAACACAATGACAATACACTGATTTCAAAGCTGTTGCGTATGCATAAGTTTAAAGACCAGATTTGCACGTCTTGGTTTGCTCCAGTTGGCTCTGCTAGTGATTATCCTCTTCTCTCTAAATGGGCCATTTATGGAGAAGTTAGTACACTTCACCTTTTGTTTGTCTTTTGATATTACTTCCTTTTGTTTTCTTGGTTTATTCTCATATCTTTTATGTTTGCTCCAGTTAACTTCCAATGGATCCGGACACTCCAATGACATTTCACCTGTCTACTCTTTGTGGGCTACATTCATTGGTCTTTACATAGCCAATTATGTCGTGGAGCGGTCGACTGGGTATGTCAACTGTCCGAACACATGCATCTGATAGTTCAGACTATGTATTATGACAATTTATGAGTCAACAAATAAGTTTGTGTTCTATCATCTTGAGGAAGGAACCTGCGATAATGGAAAAGAAAATAGATTCGTCATGGTATCATGTAAGCAGAACAATACATATTTGAAGTTTCGACCTTCACGGTCCCTCCACAAAATGTCAATGATTATTTGTTGGAGAAACTTGGGAAATTATAAAAAGTGTTACATTCAGTTTATTATCTACACATGAATATTTTTTAGCAATATATCTGGTTTTAGTGGAATAACATTGTGTGAGGGGGTAACAGATTATCAGGTTATTACTACCTTAGGGTACTTGGGAGTTGGACATGGTGATATCACCTTATATGCTCTATTTACACATGTTCACAATTTCACATGCTGATATAATATAGGAAATAACTAAATATGCAAAAACATTTTTACACACTGTAATTGTAGAATGGTTGAAGAATAATATAAACTGGAAACATCCTTGGTTGGTTCAGTTTTGGACTCATTCCAGATCTTTGTTTCCTTTGAATTGATGTATAGATGGGCTCTAACTCATCCTTTGACAATTTCGGAGTATGAGAAACTGAAGAAACAGTTGAAACCAGATTTTGAGGACATGGTTCCTTGGTACTCTGGGTATGTTATTGGTCAATACATAAGTTCTTTTTATCCCACTTGATCTGGTAAAAATGGCTGACTAATTGTTGATATGTTCCGCAGAACATCAACTGATTTATTTAAAACTGTTTTTGACCTCATGGTATCAGTGACATTCTTTGTTGGTCGATTTGACATGCGTATGATGCAGGTACGTGACCTGTGATTTCAAGCTTCTTGTTTTTAATTTGGATTTGATTATTAGTTTCCTTCAGTTTTTGCTTGTCCCAGAATGCCCTTTTTTCCAGGGTTTGTTCTTGTGCACTATTTTGCCTGATAAGTAGATATCGATTAAGTGATCTATGTACTGCGTTTCACATTGTGATTTATTTTTTCACTTTCTAGTTGAGTTTGTGGTTCTGTTAAGCAAACAATTGACATTTTTTTCCTAACCTCGACCAGGCTGCTATGAACAAAACTCCAGATGAATCTAAGAGCAGTGACCTTCTTTACGACCATCTTGATGGAAAAGACGAACTTTGGTTTGACTTCATTGCAGACACCGGCGATGGTGGCAACTCTACTTATGCTGTAGCACGATTACTTGCTCAACCTTCTTTAGTCATAAAATCGGATGATTCCAGGCTTATTTTTCCCCGTGGAGAACTACTACTTATTGGTGGAGACCTTGCGTATGTTGCAATCTTCGATCGTACAATTTACATTGTCAGAAGTTTTCAGTTCACGTTGGCTAATTAATGACCAGTAAAAAATTGCTTGCGATATGCTTAGTTCTTCACAAGTTGACGTTCCATCTATTGATGATGTCATATATTATTTTTTTGTGAGCTCACTAGTATCCTTTTCATTGCTACTTATACTTGTTTTGGAGTTTTTCATGTTGATCTTAGATTATGTCCTCCAAAATGATGGTGGTTGTTCCTTTTTCTCACAGATATCCAAATCCGTCCTCGTTTTCGTATGAGCGGCGTTTTTTCTGTCCTTTTGAGTATGCTCTCCAGCCTCCTGCTTGGTATAAGCCTGAACATATAGCACTGGAGAAACCTGAACTTCCCCTTGGAGTTTCTGAGCTCAGGCAATATCGTGGACCACAATGTTTTATGATTCCTGGAAACCATGGTAACTATTACTCATCTGTAATCTTATGCCGTATCGCGTTTATTTACCCTGTGTTCCTTGCCTATTTGCCAATGTATTAATCGTTATGCCAATGATGTATTTGCATGGGACATGTCAAACATTATTTCCAATACATTATTGTGTATTGATGTATTAAAAAAATAAGTGTGACATCTGCACTGTTTTGAGCAGATTGGTTTGATGGGCTGCACACGTTCATGAGGTATATCTGTCATAAGAGTTGGTTGGGTGGGTGGTTTCTACCTCAGAAGAGGAGTTATTTTGCATTGAAGCTTCCCAATGGGTGGTGGGTTTTTGGCCTTGACCAAGCTCTTCATGGTGACATTGACGTCTACCAGTTCAAGTTTTTTGCAGAGTTATGTCAACAGAAGGTAATTACATTCTCCCGTCTGCAATGTGTCAGCAAATTGTTTTGTGGATTTGATGGTTCAATAGTAGTACACTAGTACATTACAAGTTTGATCGGTACTAGTAGAGCTTGTTATCTTAAGCAGAAAACAATGCACAATTTCGTTATTGCGCATGAAGATTGCCGCATGTGGATTTTCTTAGACTACTGAGTACTGACTAGTACTACTGGAAGTTATGCAGGTTGGAGAAAGTGATGCTGTGATTGTTATAACTCATGAACCAAATTGGCTTCTCGATTGGTACTGGGGTGATAGCACTGGAACAAATGTATCATATTTAATACGTGAGTACCTCAAGGGAAGGTGCAAACTGCGGATGGCTGGGGACCTGCACCATTATATGCGTCATTCTTACATCGAGTCTAAAGAACCAGTTCATGTACAACACTTACTTGTAAATGGCTGTGGTGGAGCCTTTTTGCATCCAACACATGTCTTTGAGAACTTCAGGGAATTGTATGGGAACAAGTATGAAACAAAGGCTACTTATCCTTCTTATGACGATTCTAGCAGGGTAAGGTTGACTCCTTCATTTGTACCTTTCTTTGAGTTCATTACATAACAGCGCTTTATCTGTCATGTTAGTGGAACGGTTTTACTTATTGCCAATTGACTTTTACTCTTTGCTTATCCCTCCAGATTGCACTTGGTAATATTTTGAAGTTCCGAAGGAAAAATTGGCAATTTGATGTCATTGGTGGTTTTGTATACTTTGTGTTGGTTTTCTCAATGTTTCCACAGGTGAGAGACTAGACGATATTTCTATTTATGAACTCTATAGTTCTTGGGAAATTATTGTCCTTCTTTGGTTAAGGTGAAGACTTGAGGCTTAAAAAAGATTATTTGGTTTTCACATTAAAAAATGCTAAATTACAAAGTTCGTGGAAATTGGAATAGTTGTCCTCCAATGGAGTAACTGACTATATATTTGCCACTGATGGTTCCTTTCTTGGTTGGTGATACAAGTTCATCTATGGTTATGCCGAGCTACTTAGCGTCGACATTGAACATGACATACATATATTCTCCAGAATATTTTAGGACTTTAGGACAATGCTTGATATCCTTTGTATGGTTATCTATTTTGTAATGTTAGATAATTAAGATTTAAGAAAATCAGTTGGTTTTATTCATAGGATCAGATCATTCTGACTTAAAACATATTTTCAGACTTCATGAACACATATTGTCCGGTAGGGTTTGTACATTTTAGGACAATGTTGTCTATAAGTAGTTCTCTTTGTACGAGTAAATTCTGCTCCATCAAATTCTATGAACCAACAATTGGAGCTAAAATTATGCTCGTCCAGATGATGAACGTGCTTGAACCATATAATGAAAACTAAAGAGGCAAGGGACTACATTATCAACCTGTGGATATTAGAGCAGTGCTAAAAGTTTCTTAATTACTATCTTTTGTGGCCTGACGTAAGTATGATGTACTGTTCAGTGTGACTCGTTTCGTATCTTACATGAAGACTCCTGGACTGGCCGTGTCAATAGTTTCTTCATTGCAATGTGGAATGCTGTTTTTGAGATTCTGGAGCGGTCCTATGTATCCCTAGCTGGTGTTGTCACTCTATTGATGGTATCATTTTTCTTTGTGCCCACAAAACTATCACGTAGAAGACGTGCTTTGCTTGGTTTTCTTCATGCTGCTGCTCATCTAACTTCGGCGGTGCTACTGATGCTGCTTATGGAATTGGGTATTGAGATATGCATCCGCAACCATCTATTAGCAACATCAGGTTTGTGTCTTGTATTTCCTTTGCACGCATCACTGTTTGATATATCATGTTATGTTTTGTCATCTTGAATCGTTACAAGTTATATCCCTGCACTCTTTTGGTTTAAGAAGGTAGTGCGCCAGTTTCACCACATTTTTCCATAGCGGTCAGGTTCTAAATGTTGCAGTTCCATAATGGTCAATAATTAATGTTCATTTCTTTGGTCACGAATCTACTTCTTTCCTGAGAACTTCGAGTATAATTTTAATTATCACAACAAGTGTAAGGACTGTCGTCCTGAAATGGACTGCTCACAAAAAAAGAGCCACATGATAGTACTTGCCAATCATTTTTCATCATCTCTCCTGTATGCTCCAAGGATTGTGTACTAGTTTATGACAGCTACACATTCTTGAGTTGGCCCCTCATTTGCTGTTATCTGTTGACAAACGTTTATCTCGAGACATTGTACCCACTGCTGTTTTCCATGTCTTGGCAATTTAATGCCTGAATGTTCATTTTCCACTCTTCTCGTCTTCATCCACAATGTAAAAAATATGTTGGATTAATGAATCTCAGGCTATCATACCCTCTACGAATGGTACCGCAAGGTGGAAAGTGAGCATTTTCCTGATCCCACGGGCCTTCGCGCTCGTCTGGAACAATGGACTTTCGGGCTTTATCCTGCTTGTATCAAGTACCTTATGTCCGCATTCGACATCCCAGAGGTTATCCTTCATACCATACGAAGATCACTCTTTCTGATGGACCGTACCATCTTCCACTGTGTCATATATATTCTCTCTTTCAGGTCATGGCAGTAACTAGAAGCACAATCTGCAGAAAAGGAATAGAGTCGCTTCCTCGGGGAGGTGCCATCATCTACTATGTTTGTGTCTTCCTGTATTTTTGGGTCTTGTCGACACCTGTTGTATCACTGGTGTTCGGGAGCTACTTATACATATGCATAAACTGGTTTCATATTCATTTCGATGAGGCCTTTTCCTCCCTGCGCATAGCAAACTATAAGGCATTTACACGGTTCCACATCAAGAAAAATGGAGACCTTGAGGTCTTCACCCTGGCCGTGGACAAGGTAAGCAGCCTGCTCACTTAAACATCTCTGTAAACTTGATTTAGCAACACATCATTATGGTCGCGCACACTCTTCTACATCTATCATGTATCTTAAGCAGGCCTGGTATGCTATTTTCCATGCTTATCTTTCCTTGTCTCGTCTGTGACGCTTTGTTGTTGTAATGTGTCTCACATTCATATGTTGTCAATAACCAGGTTCCAAAAGAATGGATGCTGGATCCAGACTGGGATATGGAGCCCAAGGAGCCATTCCAGATGAGCTACAGCAGGAAATTCCCGAGCAAATGGCAAGCCGCCTCTGGGTTGGACCCAACCAATGCGGTGCGGGTTGTCGACCAGTTCGTCATCCCACGGACAGCCGCAGACCCTGCCACCCCAGACTTTGTTAGGTGATGCACTTGTACAGTGTGACTATCTTGTTCTATCTCCTTGGAAAAAATGTACAGTAACATACGATGTCTTCTGACATAGCATAGAGTAACGTAGAAAGAATAGGAAAAGAAAGGGGAAATCAGCACGAGGATGGATGCTATAGATCTGTTGTGAAATGAAACACTGATGGTTTTAGTGCAGTGGTGATCTGATGGCAATTTGTTCTGTGAGTCTGTCAACCTTATGTTTATGAACTGATCTATATCGTTACAGTCATTGTATGACAGATTGACAGCTGATGTGTCTGCTGATCTGCTCAGCAATCATGCCTGAACCTGTGTGAACTGCAACGTCAACGTACGTAGGATGCAGTATTTGGTATCAGGTGTTGGTCTTGAGTCTTGACCATGGTGATCACTAAGTTTGACCCGTTGATCACTCTTGCATTGCCTTTGAAATACACGAAGCAATACAGTGCATGGGATTGCATGAACAAGGAATAAGACACCTTGATCTCATCATCCACATCTTGCGCAAGTACACGAGTGACTCCCAGGCACAATACTGCAGAAAGAAATACCAGGATCTTTTGTTACTGAACAGCATGTATACACGACTGACATGCATGAATAGTCCACAAAATATAATACGAGAAGCATCAACGACTTTTTGTTACTAAACGGGAACAATATTCCATGGTTAATACGAAGTACGAACTATCGTGCCTCTTACAGACATGTAGAGTACTATCAAATCGTCTTTGGCGTTGCATGAAGAGACCTATGATGATAAGTTCTACGATAAGTGCAAACTGATTCCCTATCAAGTCAGTATCATTTCCCTCCCAAATACACAAAATATAATGAGAGAGAGTTGTCCTTGTATACACTACCAGACACTAATTGCTACTACCGCAACAGCTTCAGTCTTGTGCTGGTATGCTCCAATTGGAATGGCGAGGCTTCTGCTCCAGCTGCTCCAGTAGTAATATTGCTACTGCTATCAATTGCCCCTAGGTTTGGTGTTCCCATCAGAGTTCATCGCCATGTTTACTTTCCTGTCTTCAACACAGATGCTTGATCTAGCCTCTTCAGAGTTGTTGGGACTTCCACTTCTGAGCTTGCCTAGTGCTTGCAACAATGATGAACCAAGAATTGCTTGCGGTTTTGACTCGTCCATTGTATCCAAATCTGCAACATTCAAATCAAGTGAAACCTTCTCTGCAGTTATGCCATTGTCCAAGGATGGATCCTGTTTACAGATTACCCCCATCGCATTTAAGCAGTTTGGCTTGTTCGTGTTTACTTCACAAGGTTTCTCTGTTTGTATCTTGATAACAACAGCAGGACACAATACAATGCTACCATCCTCCTTCACTAGATCACTGTCCACGGTTGCAGGTCTGTTTAGGTCAATATTCAACTTGTTTCCACCAACTTCGACATGGCTATGTCTCCTGTCCTCTACGCCATTCCCTTGTAGCTCTTTACCAGAACTAGCAGCATTGTTATCTTCTCCAAAGGGCGGGCGCACAAGCTTTCTTCTCTTCACTTTCCCACTAATCTCCTTACCTAAATTTGCATCCAACTTCCCCGCTTCGCTGCGTCTCTTGAAGTTCAAGAAGGGAGGCTCTGTGCTTTCTTCTCCTCCTAATAGGCTTGGCAGGTTCAGCTCGGCAAGAGGACAGGGTCTGTCCATGACCTGCTCACCAACCAACTGTCTACCAACATCATCTGTAAGTGCTCTATTCTCGCTACTCCATTGTTTTGTTCTCTGAGAAAGTGATTGAAGCAATTGATTGAGCGAAGGGCCAGTAATTTCTTCAGAAGGTGGTTGTTGGTTCAGTGATAAGCGAGAAAACACACTTCTTTGTCGACGCTGACCAGGAACTATTGTGTTGCTTTCAGCTCCTATATCATGATTTGTATGTAGTTGTTCTGACATGTAGGCTCTAGAATCATTTCCATGACCTGATGAGCCTGAAGCATTACAATTAAAACCATGTTTCCACTTATCATTCTCAAAGCCTTCATCACAATGAGGGATTGAGATGCAATCAGTAGAACTTTCTGTCCGCTGACCAATTGCTGATACTACAGGAGCTTCAGGGTATGCGGGAATACCTTGTTGACTTAATTTTGGAGGTGTTAGGGATTTTCCTTTGCTTAAATACTGATGCTCAGATGCAAAAATGTCTTCATTTGGACCAAAACGGCATTGGTTGCAGTGGATATCATAATGGTCCTTCCAGTTAGCATTGCCTTGTGGATTTGCCAGAGAAAAATGAGGATATGAAGGGGCATACAGAGTATAAGTAGAACTCACGTAATTTCTGTCTCTACCAGTTGGATCCTGAGTTATATATTGAGGAGACAGCAAACTACTGCGTACATAGCCAAGAGATGATGAATATGACTGATTTGCAGACAACCTAACTCCGTCAGTTGGGTCCCGAGTCATGCATCCAGAAGACAAGCTATTGTGCGGATAATCATGAGGTAATGGATATGACTGATTTGCAGACAACCTAACTCCATCAGTTGGGTCCCGAGTCATGCATCCAGAAGACAGGCTATTGTGAGGATAATCATGAGGTAATGGATATGACTGGTTTGCAACCAACTGATCTCGGTGGTTTCTAGTTGTTTGAGAGCAAGGGGAGGATACTTGAGTTGAAATGCCATCTACTGTTGAAGCATCTTGGAAAAGTTCATTACTATGATAAGGTTCTATTTGGCCATGATGGCTACTGCGGATGGGAGCAATTTGGACTCCAAAAAGTTTAGTTCCCAAGGGCATTGACACATTTGGCTGTGTCTCAACCCTAAGTGGTACAATTGGGTGCATGCTTGTAAGAGCAGAGTAATTTGTTTCAGCTGTTGAAACCTTGGAAGTACTTGAGGACATCAGAATGTGCGATTGATCAGCAGAAAAGGGAGAAATATTTGGAGTCAAGCTCCTTTTGTCTGGTGTCCCTTTACTGGACTGCTCTTTTTCCAAATTAGCACTTTTTGGATAATTGCAAATAGGATGCTCTACCCTCATCTCATCAAACAACCCATATAGCCGGACAACCTGCAAGTAAAAAATAAATTTGCATAATCATAGCTGTGCAATCAGAAGGTTCATGAAGTTCAACCATCAAGTTTTGTAGTAAAGCAAACCTGCTGGTAGGAAAGATCGAAGTAGAACTTTTTTGACATATAGTAGTTTTCCTCTATAGCAAGAGAAAACTCATCTTCTGTGAGTGGTCGGCACTTCCAAACAATTTTGAAGCAAACCTAGGGGAAAACACAGCTCAAAACCGAATGAATAATTTTGATCATAGTAGTTAACTAGTTATATTCAGTAAGTGGCACTCAAATACAAGAAAAGGAACAGTTTCCTAGAACCAACTCATAGACAGTTCACCATGCCCTTCTTCACCATGTCATTCTGTAAGTGAATGGCTAGTAGTAAATGTGGTTTCTCGACAAAGAATTGTTCACATTTTCAAGTGTACATACAGTGAAAACTGTAAAGTAACCACCAAAACTACAAAGGCATTTAAACCTAATCCATTTTATGTTATACTTTTTTTTAAGAATTGTCATAGGCGGCTAAAGAAACCACCCAATGAGAGCACATAATCACACAAAACATAATCCATTTTATGCCAATATTCTTTGCATACTATTTTTTTTGTTGGACATGTTTACATGCTAAATTAGATAATTTCACCTTACACAATCAATTACTGTCATTCATCAAGGAAGGCTTAGTCAGAGCTACATTACTTGTTAGCTGATCAGTCAAATACATATGCAGCCAACTTGGGTGTTCTCTATTCTTGTGCCCAGACTGTATGCCATGCACTACCATGTGTGAAAGGACCATTACGATTTCAACTTTCAAGATAACACAAGACTAACCCAAGACATATAGTGTTGAGGGTTCAGTTCTAAGTTCTAGCATGGCTTATTAAAATCACTACTTCCTCAGGTTTTCTAAGCCCAAGGAGTTGATTCAGGCATATATGTTAGCTGCAGATTACCTGTGCAGGATATGAGCGCCCAATTGACCGAAATGCGGATCTGTTAATATTCAGTCCACCATCAGAGGCAGCCTCAAAAACCCCATAAAGTTTACGCTCAGTATGATCAAAGAGAAACAAGGGCATCCCTTCTTTGACATTGTTCACAAAGGGTTCATACTCTAAGGGAAGTCCAAAAATGTTGAGGCGAAAGCACTGCTGCCTTGACTCGGCGTTGGACATGAAGATAGCGCCCGCCATGGCAGCGTCTTGTCTGAAGGAACGTGTAGGTACACCCCGCCTCATTCTGACCTTGTTCATGCACAGGTGAAATCAATTAGAAACAACTCTGTCCTTTACATAAATTTTGTTATAGTGCGTAGATGGATTCATATATACAGCGTATGATAGACAACCGTAAGTTACAACGTGTGATTCTTACACTGTTTGTCAAACAGAGAATTTGCAGGCAGGTTAAAAACATTTGTAATGTTATATCAAATGAAGTCAAAATCCAGTTAATGCCCCGATAGAAGGAAAGGACAAAAGGAAGAAGATGCTACTATTGGTTAAAATGTAACATTAAAGTGATAAGGACCTCAGATGTTAAAAGGAGCAGTTTAGTATTGTACTAAAGTTGACAAAAAGAAAAGAAGAATCGTATTCCAACAGAAGTCCTAAAGAAACAGATTGATTCATTCATGATAAACAAAGGAACAAACTAATAAAGCCATGGATAGTACATTGCCTAAGTAGTTGGATAAGTGTATTCAGTAATAGTCGTACGGAATGCCCACCAATAATATATGACCACTTACTAGAATTGCATGCATCACATGAATAAACTCAATCACCTAGTAAGATAGATATATTTTAGTTAAGATCCCCAGAGCAGTACAGATCGGCAAACCCTAATCGCGGGGAGCATAACATAGAATCACCTCTCAGTTGATAATCATCAACTTTTTTTATAAAAAGAAAAAGAAAATTGGGATACCCAAAAAAGAAGATGGAGTTGATAATTACCAACCATTAAAAAAAAAGGAAGCTCAAAAAAGAAGATGTGGCAATGGTGAATTTGCACAATGTTAGGTCATGTAAGGATGATTGACGAAAACGGCGGCGGTTAAACTAAGCAGTAAAACGAAAGAAAAAGAATAAGAAAACGACCGTATTTGACGAGGCGAAAACCCCAGTTGGTGAAGTAGCACAAGAGCACTACTAGTACTAGGGAGTGAGGGAGGGAGGGAATGCCATGCCATGCCATGATGAAGTTGCAAGGGAAGGGAAGGGAAAGGGAGGAGGGTAGTACGTGCAGGAAATACTGATCGCGCGATGGACGGGAGAGTGGAGCGGAGCAGGAGGAAGAGCCCGGTGGAAGATGAGGCGGCGGCTCGCTCGTCGGCTATTTTCTGTTGGTTTCTTGATCTCCCCTAATCAGTGCGGTAGCACAAAAGCGAGGAAAAAGGAAAGCGATGGCGCTGACAGATTGCAGATGGATTCCGTTCCGTGGTTGATGGCAACGCAACTGCTGCTGATCTGCTTCTTGATCCGCGTGCGCGTGCGTACTCCTACTCTTCGAGTCTCTTCGATTACAGGTCGTGTCGTCAGCTCTCCTCGACACCTCTCTCTCTCTCTCTCTCTCTCTCTCTGTGTAAAATAAAAAGGAAATCGGGTCAGCACAAAGCGCACTTGAGTTTTTGGCGGACTGAGAGTACCTGCGAATCTGATCAAGTTGAGATCGTATTTACAGATATAGCGTTATTGGTGTACGACCATTAAAATTATATTTGTAGATATAGTGTTGCTGGCGCACGGATATAGCGTCATTGGTGCATAGCCATTAAAATCGTATTTACAGATATAGCGTCGCTGGCGTATGGTCACCGTGCGTCAGCGCCGGAGAGCACGCCACGTCGCGTTGGCACACAGTTAGCATGCGCCAACGCCGGTGTAACAACCCCAGATTTAATGAACAGTAATAAAATGCTTTTCAGAGCATTTCTGATCATTTTGAGTGTTTGGGCAAATTGTTACATTTTTAAACCTTCTTTTTCAATCCAATTTATTCGGCCAAAATATTTATTGAAGTATTTCAAAACAATAAACGGTGGTTTACAAAATTTATCTGGGACCTATATCATCCCAGTAGCCTCCTTGTAAGATTTCGTGATTTTACAAATTTATTTGATATTTTTAAAATCCCCGGTCAAAGTTTGGAAGTTTAGTTTTGGGTTTAGTCAGTTGTTAACCCAAACCCAGTCTCTGACACTGTAGCGACTCGAGCCACTTTGGTTGAGTCCAAACTCGTGCCTTGAAAACCGACCCAGTCACGGTAGCGCTCCGCCCAAATCCTTGGGTTCATTGTGAGCCCTCCGATTCTTAGTGAGCGAACCAGATGCTTTTAGGCAATCCTAAACTCCCACGCATCTCAACCCTTGGATCCTAACTCAACGGGTCAGATACATTGGGCCGTTCGGACCATCCGAACGCGCCATGCAATCTATACCGTCCATCTCAGATCGGGCGATGCGCATTTTATCGGGCTAAACAAAATTCAATTGGAAAATCCCACGCGCGCGCGAGCGTTTGGATCCCAAACCAACCGCCACGATCAATTGGGCCGCTCGGACCGTCCAAACGCGCCATTGATTGTGAGCCGTTGGATTCAAAATCAAGAGCCTAGATCAATTGGGCCGTTCGGACCGTCCGAACAGCCCGTTGATCTCAACCGTTGATTTCAGATCCAACCGCGCTACTCTTTTTGGGTTTAAACCCAATCGCACACAGTTATTTGTGACCGTTGGATTTACATCCAACGCGTCTCTTCGAGTGGGCCGTTCGGACCATCTGCAGTGCTCCTCGAATCTCAGCCGTTCGTCTTAGATCCAACATTCGACATCTTTTGAGCTCGCTGAGGCATGTCTGTGCTGAGGCTGACAGCGGGGCCCGCATGTCAGTGACTCAGGGTCGTCTCCTTCGCGAGTTGGCGCTAGCACCGAGCTCGTCGCCGTCGCGGTGGCGTTGCGCCATGAGTTTTGCAGCATGCAAGCGCCACTTGTCATCCTTTTGGCTGCATGGTGGACACGCACGACCTCCTTTGTCTTTCCCGGCGACATGGGTATAAAAACCCTAGTTTTCGCTCTCTGCCATTGTTGATGCCGCGGAGCTTTCCTCGTTTTCTCCGGCGTAGCTTCTCGTTCTCACCATTGTTCATCTCCTTCAGTGCTTAATTCACCTTACTAATGTGAGTTTTGGCATTGTTGTAGATTGAAACCGAGAGCTTGTCCTCTGGTTGTCCAGAGCACGCCCGGAGCACCGCCGTGGTGTTTTCTGTGCTCCAGTGAGATTTTTGTTGGCATTTTCGTGTCACATTATGCCATGTAATCTCAGGAATAAAACCCCTCAATAACCTTGTCTTGTGATTCATAGGATTGCTGGAAATTTGAGGTTTCCCCTTTTTTGTTATTGTCGGATTTTTCATCCTCATCTCCAATCTGGTGAGAATCTTTTCGATTCTTTTGCTTCAGATCTTCTGGAGGCTCTACTGAAGTTATTCTAATCATCCATTCTTTGAGCACTTGACTAGATTGCTTTGTCAAAGGCTTTCATCTTGTTACCGTTTTTCGGTCTTTCATATCGTTATCAAGCCCTAGAGCTTTTCTGTTCAACTTCCAAGACTAGATAGCTTCCTTTGTAATCCTAGTAGCTTATGCAAATAACTCTTTGCTTAATGTACCTTTAGATCGACCTTTGCTAGCAAATCTTGCCTCTGTTTGTTGTCGGTCAGACCAGCAAAACCAGTGGCAAGACCCTAGCTGTTGATCCCCGTTAGTTATTACTGTTGTAGGTTAATCTAGGTTATTATCTTTTCTAGAACTAGCTTGCAGCTTAAGCATGTTGCTAGTTGCACAATAATACTTTGATCATGTATCTTTTAAGCATTCTGGCAATTTCTTGATGTTCTGTTGTTCTGCTTTCTTTTATAATCTGATTCTACCGACGTGAGTGAATTTCCTTCTGAGCAACAAGAACCTGAACCAGTGATTTATTATTACCAAGGCAAGCATCCTCTTTGCACCATGTTGATCCCAGATTTCAGTACTTTAGAATTTTACAAAAACTGTGATAATATTGCATGCTAATTTCTAAATTATTTGTGAACTGTGAGTAGTTAGTTACATCCCACTGATTGTGGCTTATCCTGAATTGATTTCATACACTTATGCTTAAGATAGAATCTTTGTTCTGTTACTTTTGTTCTGTAGTTTTTCTTAGCAATGCAAAGTCGGTAGCACGTTAGTGATTGACAAGCTTACCTTGTCAATCCAGGGAAACACCTTTTAAATTATCATTTTCAGTTCTTTTGTTCAGTTTGGGTAAAACTGAATTTGTGTTTGTCTTTTGATTTTTGTTGATTAATGTTGGTTTAGATCTGGGCAAGTGGATGCTAGTGAGGGTGCCTTCGTGCACGAGTTTGGGTATTGTGGAAGTCTTGTCTGGATCATTAAGGACTAAACTTTGGCCCCCTTTAATTCTAGTACCTTGCGTACTTCCACACGCGGTGTATGGGTGCCGTTTGGTTAAGTAAGGGGTTGGTGATATTTAGTTGAGGAACTAGTGGTGTGAGGGCATTGGCAATAGTGCATGTTCGTAGGGTGCCGAATTCAATTCTATTATTTGCGGGAAGCACTATTTTTATTTTTGTTCATTGACTCGGTGTTCCCGACATAACTTGCATGGCCGGTTAGTGTAGGTGGTATAACCTACACTAAGCAGGGTTTACGCCTGGGTGATGCAACTCAATATTGTCAACTTGCTGAAAAATATCGAATCTTAGTTTACCTGGCCAGAATACTAAAGGAAGTGTGTCATCATTCGGAGGCATCCGAAGGCTTACGGGCTGACTAAGTCGTGTGGGTAAAGATGTACCCCTCTGCAGAGTTAAACTATTCGAATAGCCGTGTCCACGGTTATAGGCAACACTGGATTTATCGGCAGTCGATGTATAGAATCTGTTCAATTTTTGGTCAGGGTACTGATTGCGGCATGAAGGGTATTCATGCTTGTTGTTAGTCAAAGTGGGGAGTCACTTTTATCTTGTTTTGCTTGTTGTTATCGTTACTGTTTTACTTACTGTTGTTTTAGTCCAAATCTGTTTATAAACTAGCTTGAGAAAAATCAGTAAGTGTAGGATTAAAACTTGGCTTTATGCAAAACTATGGACATTACAACCATCCTGTTGTCAGCCTTATGCATGTATCCTCTAATCCTTTGTTTAGGACCTTGTAAACACATTCTTTTAGTAGTTTTGTGTAAGTCTTGCGAGTACCATCTGTACTCAGGTGCTTTAACCACTGTTGCAGGTGAGGACGATTACTTATACGAAATGCCCGTTAGCGCCGATCAGGGCGACGCTAACAAGTGAAGTTGTTTCTATCCTCCACTCAGTTGCCTGAGGGTTATGAGGGCACACTTGGTGGCTTTTGCTGTTTATAACTTTGATTCCGCTGCTTTAAACTCTATATTTTGCTGCTGTTCGGTTACTTAAGGTGATCCGAATAGATTTGTAAAGTTTTGTTTGTATAAATGTTATCTGTATGCCTTGTATGACTATGGTCAATGTTGTTTAGGATATATGTGCAATAGTCTTTGATCTTGGGAACTATTGAAGAACATATATCCGGGAACCAGGCATTGTGTATATTCCTTGTTGACAATTATATTTTCGAGTATAATTACCTGACTTGGAATATGCCCAATTCCAGGGGTCCTCACAGCCGGCCTACCTGCCGCGTGTCCGCCAGCCTACGTATCGACCCAACCAACCGAGCCACGTCGGCCGCCACCAACCGCTGGCGCACGGTGGCCATGCGCCAGCCCTTGTCCCCCGTGATTAGTTGTTAGGTTAGTTAGTGTTAATTAGTTGTTAAGTTAGTTAGTGTTGATTATTGGATGAAATTTCAAGAAATTTTAAAATAAAGCAAATGAGTCCAAACAAATATGAAATTTTTTGTAGAGCCTCCCGACACCGTATACTTGCTTGTGTAAATTTTCTATAATTTTATTCATTATGAATTTTTATCGCTATTTCGTATAAGTGTCATGTTCGTACGAATCAATAAATGTAGAAAATGAGCTGCAAAAATTATGAATTTTATTTTCAAGGGTTCTCACATAGTGGACTTGATTGTGTAATGTTTCGCCAATTTTATATCTGTTCTGGTATTGTCTCAAAAAATTAGGATTTAGGTCTTGAAAATTTCAATTTTAGGTTTCGGAAATTAGGGTTTTATGATTTCTTGTGACTTGAAATGCAAAAAAAAAAACTATATTGTAACTCCATTGGAGATGTCGATATACAATATAGCGCTGGAGTACACACGTAACAACCAAAATACGCGTACAAATATAGCAAAACAAAATCGCATAACACGCGATACTATATGGCTCACTCGTCTGAGTGGCTGAGCCACTACTATTTGCCTGTTGCGGCTGCATCCGCGTGCGCGCATTGTTTCTGTCGAGCATGACCCGTGGAATACGTCCACCGGTCCGGAGAGCGCGTGTCGGTTCGAAGGGGGTACAGAGACCGTTGAGGCGGAGGTGGACCAGTAGGCTGACTCTGGAGCAGAGTCTGGTAGGCGTACATGTCCCACAGGTCGGCATGGCTCATCACAACGATATGTGCCTCGAACATGTTGGTCGTCATAATCTCATACCACTGCTTGCCTTCGTCCATCTGTCGCTTGGCTGCGGTGGCTCTATTGACGAAATAACCAACAATGCGAGTCCATGTCTCTTGGACGATAGCGGTGATAGGGAGGCACCGCACACCTTTGAGGACGCTGTTGTAGACCTCGAATATGTTGGTCGTCATAATCTTGTACCTCGCACTGTCTACGTCATATAGGAGGGACCATTTCTCCAATTCAGGAGCATGGCCATTAATCCACTTCGAGAAACTTATGGCACTACTGGGTTGCTCTCCCTCTAGAGTGGACTCCCTTATATGCCTCGTAGTCCGGTGTTCGAGGTCTCTCCAAATGGACTCAAACTTTCGCTTCTGGTTCTGCAGACACAATGCTTTGAACGTCTTCATGACTTCCTAACTGCGGAACCATGTGAACAAGTTAGATGCAAGATGCCTCATGCACCACCTGGATTGCACATCATTCCAATGGTGAGAAGGATCCGTCCCACACTGCATGGTGTTGATGGCCGCCAACAACCCAGCATTGCGATCTGTGATTAGGCAAATATTGGGCCGGTCTCCCACCACCGTCCTCTTCACGTTCTCCAGGAACCACAGCCAGCTGGATGTGTTCTCGCTCTTCACAATGGCAAATGCCACCGGGAGAAGCTGGTCATTCTCGTCGGTCGCCACCGCAGTGAGGATGGTGCCCTTGTACCCCTCCTGAGAAAAGTGCCATCCATCGTTAGCACGGGACGGCAGAACTTGAAGCCCTCGATGGCCTGAGCAAAATCCCAGAACACCCAGTCCAGTATGAAGCGGTTGGACCCTTTCCCAATATCTTCACGGTCAAACTTGTTTATGTACGTGTCGGAGTTTGATTTGGCAATCTAGTGAAACAATCTCGGCACAAGGTTGTACGCCTCTTTGTATGTCCCGTATGTGATCTCGATGACCTTATGCTTGGCTCGTTGGACCTTGCTGTAGCTGACTGGATAGCCAACCTGATTGACGACTTTCGATATCATTATCTTGGGGGAGACAGATACGTCTGCCTCAACTTGGTGCGTGATGAGGTTTGCAACATATGTGGAAGTTACATTTCGATGCTATCGCAGGGGCTCGCTGAGCTCGCAAGTGTGGTCGATCAGCTCCTTGACCGTGAAGACCGAGCCGAAGATCTTTGCTCGGTGAGCGCTGACCTTGACAGGGCAACCTTCCACTAGGCATTTCACTGCGTACTTTCCTGGGTTAGACTGGTGCACTAGGTACACACAGCTGATGGACAAGGCATACCGTGCTATAGCTTGTTGCATGGCCACCTTATCCGGGAAGCGCTACCCAACTAAGAGGGTGTCGGCTTCATACCCCCACTGGGAGCCTTCTTCTTGCGGCAGTACGAGCGAACGCACCGCGATATCATCAAGTCTTGATGCCACGTAAGGATAACCGGCTTGGTGTGCATCCTCGTCGCTGCCATCCGAGCTTGGGTCGATGTCCTCGTCGGACTCCAACCCGAGTGGCTCGTCTGGTAGATACTCGTGGTAATCGATGCAGGCCAACCACCACGTTTCCACCCCCTCATTTGGCACAAAATTAGACGCGGGACTTCCCTCCAAGGCAGCACATTCCGTGCTACCATCTTCAGGCTCGGGCTGTCTTTGCCCACTTGTAGAGGCCCCGGCATCATCAGGGTTTCTCGGCACCTTGCGTACGAAATTTACATACACCATAGGCTTCCTGTGAATGGCCGCCTCGGGCTGGGTGGTAATCTCCATGTACTGCCTCCATGCTATGCTTCCATTCACCTTGACGAGCTCTCACACATAATTCATGCTGGTGATCGCCTCGATCACAACTTTTTTCGTCGTTGGCTCCGTGATAAACTCCCTCTAGATGCAGCTTCATAGTTCGTGAATATTCATCGCGTGGAGCCCCTCTGCCTGGACCACCTTTGTACTGGCATCTCGTCAGCTCCAACCCATCGGGTCCGACCCGTATGAGACCATCGCCGTAAAACACTAATAGGTCTTGCATGTTTGAAAATACCTAAAGCCACAATAACACCATCCGCTATTACCTAAAACACTAACAGGTCCAACCCATATGTGTAATTAAATATGACATATTGCATACAAGTAATGGATTACATATGTGTAATTAAACACGAATAATTACCACTAAACTTACTAATTACGACTGATTAATTACCTCTAAACTAACTAATTACGATTGATTAATTACCACTAAAAAATTACCAGTACTTCATTTCCACTTATTTAATTTGTTTTAATGATAGCTACTAAACTAATTACGACTAATTAATTACCACTAAACTAATTCATTACTAGTGAACTAACTAATTACGATTGATTAATTACAACTAAAAAAATTACCAGTTCTTCATTTCCACTAATTTAATATATCGTAATGACGACTACTAAACTAATTACGATTAATTAATTACTAGTGAACTAACTAATTATGCCTAAACTAACTAATTACGACTAGCTGACCAAGACTGATTAATTACGACTACGATAATAACGGCAAAAACATCCGACAAATTACCTACCCTTCGGGGGAAAGTAATAAAAAAAGATCGAGCGACGAGAAACAAGAAAACAGTTAACCTCCCAATAAAATTAATTATGTTATGTTCTCTGAGTTCTCAGCGACGAGCGCAAGAACGAGAATCGAAACACAAATGAGATGAGCGAAAAGCGAGTGCCAGAATTTGGTATTTATAGCCAAGCGAAGGAGGAGTTGCGGCGTTGGCGTCGGGAGGGCCGGAGGGGGCGCATGGCCGGAAGGGAGGGGAGGGCGACGTGGCGGCGTGTGGGCCTTTGCCGCACGGTCGTCGTGCGGAAACAGCTGAGTTGGCGGCTGGGGCGGACGGGGAGGACCATATGGCGGCGCGGGAGCCGTTGCCACACAGTGGCCGTGCGACAACAGTGTCATATTTGTAAATACGCTTTCGCTATGGTCATTACTGCAAATACAGGTTGCAAAAGTGTCGTATCAGCCAAAAATTCACTCTTCAAGTCTCTTCGATTACAGGTTGTATTTGACGACTCGGCTTTCCACGACACCTCTCTCTCTCTCTCTCTCTCTCTCTCTCTCTCTCTCGGTAAAATAAAAAGGAAATTGGGTCAGCACAAAGCGCACCTGACCTGACCTTACCACCGTCTCTATCTACCGAAATACTCCTCCCATATCATTAGGGTATGTACAGTGGTACAGACAGTGGTTATTTATAGTACTTTCTATGTCATATATAGACAAAACTAAACACAACTCATATAATGGGTTATCTATAAGTTGTCTATATATGACCCCTACAAAATAAGGCCACAAAACATGTGAATTACAGAAGGCATGGATACAACAGCAAAAATAATGTTTATAAGACCATCTCCAATGTGTTGTTTTAGCCGGTTCAAAGAAGGAGAGAGAAGATATTAAATCAATTCAATACATTGGAGGGGTCAATTCCAACAATTTTTTTTCTGGAACCGGACTCTACATAAGAGTCGATTTAAAGCATTAAATAACTCATTTATGAAAGAGGGAGAGAGTACAGTTGAGACATGATATTTTTTTTGTGGTTTTTTAATATAACGTAGGTCCCAGTTATTAGTAGGAATTAGATCAATACATTGGAGAAAAACAAGCTCAGTTCCTTGAATGTTTATGTGGCATCTCTTTGAATCGACATCGGTTCAATACACTAAAGATTCTCTAAGGGTCTTATAGACCGTCTGTTGCATGCTAGACGGCTTCTACCTCTCTCCTCCTCTCTCATCCATATCATAAAAAATCTTACGTGACGAGGATTATAAACGACTGATGTCACCTACTGTACATGCCCTTATGGAGAAAAAGGTGGGAGAAGTGGGGAATGAAGATGGAAGACGCGGGTATCGGGCTGTTCGAGAAAGAGAGTCTGACGATAAGGCCCGCATGTCACTGCTCGTTTTACCTGAGGAGCTACGCGGATGATGGCAGGTAGGCGAGGGACAGAAGGACGGATAACCATCAAGTCTTATTTTGAAGTAGTGTGTGTGTATATACACACACACTTTTTGAGATGAAAATACTATTACGGAAACGAATGGCGTATGCGACGGGCAGAGCACTAGCCCACTAACACCAAGACGACCGCGTGAGAATGGACGCATGGAGGAGCAAACCGAAAGAAATTGCGAAGTACTCCGTAGGACTAGCAACTGGCGTGCCTTTCATTGCCTAACTGTATTGTGCCAACACAACCGCTAGGCGCTTCTTTTATCTTTCTATAAGGGCGTGTATAATGGTATAGACGATCGTTGTCTGTAATACTTTTCATGTCATCTATAGACAAAATTAAAGACAACCCATACAATAGGTTGTCTTTAAGTTATGTATATATGACCCTACAAACTGTACAGACAGCATGGATACAACAGCAAAACGATCGTCTATAAAAGTCTTATAGACTGTCTGTTGCAGACAGCATGGATGCAACAGCAAAACAATCGTCTATAAAAGTCTTATAGACTGTCTGTTGCATGCCAGACAGCTTCATTCTCTCTCCTTGTTCTCTCTCATCCACATCATTAAAAATCTTACGTGGTAAACATTATAGACTGTTGATGTCACCTCACTGTACATGCCCTAAGTTGATTTTCATGTTCGACGTAATGCGAATTTGCCCGCTCGTATCTGAGCCAAACAAGCATCTCCATCGAGTCCTTTGTATACCTGGCTTAATCAGATACCTGATTTCCTGTTGTCTTGTTTGTTTACTCCGGATTAATCAACAAAAGACATGTCGATGCTCCAGCCTTAACGCTAGTTGCTAGATTCTGTTGAAGATTTGCCAGGGTCTAACTGAACGCATCGGCAGAAGGCATTTGCCAAGTTGCACACGATGGAGCAGCGCAGCATCATTAACGAAAGATTCCTCCAGGAAAAAAAAACATAACACGCATGGTGTTTGATGATGCTCTTTGGTATCGACCAACGGGTCATTGTCGTGCATGAACATATTAAAGTGGAAGGCTCAAAAATAGATTGGCTTCTTAAACATAGATTGATTCAAATAACGGTTTAGTCATCATATCTTCTATGTTACAAATTGTGCAGATTTTAAAACATTCCACCTAGCACTAATATAAAGAAAGAAGATAAACAGCCAATCTTTGAATGATGTACACCTCCATGGGCATTTTGCTGACTTGTTTACAGTTGAAACCAACAAGGCGTAACAGCCAATCTTCCATGAGTCTATCCATTACCATAACCAGTAGTCCGATTCTAAGCTCAACTCATTCAATCATCCAGATCAGGACCAAATGACCCAGCGTCACAGAACATTCTTCACGGAAAGTATTAGAATAGCTCAAATCTGTTCCTCACTAAAAAAAACACTCAACTCTAAGCATTTTGATTTATTTGTAATGGTGGGATGCCAGGAATTTGAGGAATGGGGGACTTTTTCTTCTTTATCTTGTCGAACATCATAGCTTGGGTCATGAGAATTAGTCCTGCAATAGAGGCAGAGTTCTGAAGCACGCATCTTGCAACCCTGCATGGATCTACCACCCCAGCATCAACAAGATCTTCGAACTTGTCAGTCATTGCGTTGTACCCAACCCGCCATTCACTGGCAAGAAGCTTCTCGACAACAGCTGAACCATCAGCCCCAGCATTGCGGGCTATAGTCATAGCAGGGACGAGAAGTGCCTATAGCAACATTCGGCAAGACTTCAGTGTGAGAAATGTAATGCAAGTATGCAACTGATGTAAGTATTTTGACAGCAACAAAATAAGCACAAATCTTTTGAGAATGCTCTGATGCTTCTTAGTGAACAGCATGAAAAAGTGCATCTTTATGCTGGTTAGTCACTACAAGGAATTAGTATACTGTTTGTCTAACTTATGTGATGCTTAGGTTCATATAAGTAATGGCGGTACCCTTAGGTCCTCCTTCAAACTTAGTGGTGCTACAGCACCAGCAGTGGAATACAATGATTCGGCAACAGGACATGTGTAATGAAGTGACGAGTGTCAGCAAATGGAGATACCAACCTTCCCAACTATATTTACACCAATCTTCTCTTCTGGGTCAACCACAAGATCCATGATACTTGGAATATGCTTTGATAACTGAACATATATCACACCACCGCCTGGAGCTAGGCCTTCGCTAATAGCTGCAAAAGTTGCATTCTTTGCATCCTCCACTCTCAGTTTCCTATCCTCTAGTTCAGCTTCAGTGGCTGCCCCAACCTGATAAAACTCAACTCTCTTCAGATCCCCAGAAACAAACTAACAAATTTTATACCACCATTTCAGTATTACGCACTTCTCTATCCCGAAAATCTATATAATGCAGCGAACTCGTATCCATTATTTAATATGAAAAAAATATTGGAATTTAGGTTTGTTCAGATAGTGACGCACCTTGATAATCGCAACACCTCTTGAGAGTTTAGCAATTCTTGCAGAAAACCTTTCTTTTAGATAGGCACTTGTTGTCTCCTCTAGATCTTTCTTTAGTTGCAGAATTCTTGCCTCAATCTCTGGTCTCATTGAAGGATGTGCAATGATAGTTGTAGATTCACTTGTTATAGTGATCTTCTGAGCCATGCCTAGCTGATCAGAAGTAATGCCTTGAAGATTCGAACCAAGGTCACTAGCAAAGAAATCTGCACCTGCTTAATGGATGAAAAATACTCAGAGACTAACAGAAATTGGTAATTTCAAAGCAATGCACCATGCAAATACAAAATGAACTGTAATCCTTATGATGCCACAAAACATTAGTGAAAGCTAAAAGGAGAAACCACATATGATAAAAGGGTGATATTAACAGTCTAATATAGGGGAATAATATAACGTTGTCTCACAAGTAACAGTCAACTGCTAAAATATGTAAAAAAACACTTCTAGGAAATGCCCTGAATCCTGTAAAGATAGCACATTCTATAAGACTAAATTGTGTACTTTGTTGGGCAGAATAATACTAACAATACACAATTTTAAGGTATGAAGCTTTGCAATACTAATTCTGAAGTTCACCTGTCATAATGGCAATATCTTGGAGAATAGCCTTTTTTTCATCCCCCAGACCAGGACATTTGACAACCGCAACATTTAGCAATCCATTCAGTTTGTTAAGAACCAGAGTTGAATACACGGTATGCGAAACATCCTCAGCAATAATCAACAAAGGGACACTCAACTGTGTGGTCTTCTCCAGCAAAGGAAGTATCTCTTGGACTTCACTCACCCGCTGATCAGTTAAAAGCACTCTAGCATTTTGAAATTCAACAATTGCTTTGTCTTGATTTGTGATGAAATGTGGAGAAACATAACCCTTGTCTATCTGCAAGGATAAGATGGGGAATCATTCATTATAATCTTCTGAGTTTGCACCTCTATATTTGTGTTCCATATAGTAGTAAATGTTTCATAGCCACTTTTTGCCATGTTAATTTGTTTCAAAAAATAAAATTACTTGGCTTTTGTTAGACATGCCTTGAGACGCAGCCATGCTTTGTTGGAAAAGCAAAGTTCTTTGCATATAAATAATAACTTTTAGGGGAGAAACTCTATGATCACAAAAATGTACCTTCATGCCTTCTTGCACCTCGACTGAAGTATATATCGAAGATGATGACTCAATTTTGATTATTCCATCAGGACCTATTTTCTCCAATGCATCCGCAATGAGATCACCAACATACTCATCATTGCCAGCTGATATTGAAGCTACGGCTGAAAATGAAATTTAGAGGTTTACTATGGTGACTAATCTGACTCTGCAGAACAGTTTAATGAATGCATGCACAAACCTAATCGTTTCATACTTCATGCTACAATCATAGAATGCTTTCAAAGAGGGGAGGAAAGAAAATACAGTTTGTTTTCCATTTTTTTTTATTTAAATCAAGCAAGGGTTCCTCCTTTGTCTATAAAAATACGAAATATGCACAGGATACACAACTTGAGCTTTAGATATGATAATACGTGTTTCTTCATTTTTATTCTTTGGCGTTTTTCCACCAATGATTTGTGATTTCCCAGGAGGCAAAGATTACCTTTTATGTCCTCCTTTGTACTCACAGGGATACATTTAGTCTTCAAGATCCCAATTAGTTCCTGAACAGCTTTGTCAATACCCTTTCTCAAGGCAACTGGGTTAGCACCAGTGGCAACTGCCAACAAACCAAGATTGATGATTTCTCGGGCCAAAATAATTGCTGTTGTGGTTCCATCACCAACAGCACTATTTGTCTTGGATGCTATCTGGTTAACATGTTTCCAGTGTATAAGCAGCAGTGATACTAATCAATTTAAGAATATGAAAACATTAAACACCTTACCTCTTGAAGTAGCATGGCACCTGCATGTTCAAGTGCATTTGGGAGTTCTATAGCCTTGGCAATTGTGACACCATCGTTAATTACTTTAGGAACATCATCTTGGTCGATAACAACATTCCTCCCTGAAGCAAACTTTTGAGTTTTCAACAATCAATAGCACTACAAGCAATAAAGCAAATAACATGCCAAAGGTAACATCTTTAACAAGAAAGAACAAGAAGCCAAAAGGCATCATTGAGCCATCCTATGTCTGAGTGAAAAGTATATTAGGTCATTTTGCAACATCCCCTGGATTTAAAGCTAACACCTTCACCAAATTTATAATTGTATATGTTAGAGCGAGGAAAAAACGTCCATTGGAAGCATTAGATGGCACTGAATTCCACAATCCAAATTCACAAGAAATTAGTAGCTGCACAATAAAAATTACAATACTGAGAAAACAGTTCAGTCAGTTTAGGAGTTAGACGTCTTCAGGCCAATTGCCCAATTGCCAAAATAAGGCCCGATTCATGACTACTGGATTGCTCGTACAAAATGGATTTAAGCTAAACAGCATTGTATACAGTTAACCCAACATTTTAGAGCCAAATTGCGCCAAAGTTCCCAGCTTTATCGCTACCTCACTACATCCCTAGCGAGATATATAATAGCAAAGTGTCTAAAATAACAAAATTACAATGATACAGTAGACCCCAGAGACGAAGCAAGCTCATAAAAACCCACCTTTTGGGCCGAGAGTGACCGCGACGGCGTCGGCGAGCTTGTCGATGCCGGCGGCAAGCCCGCGGCGACAGGCGTCGCCGGAAGATATCACCTTGACGTCTGCCCGCACTGCTAGGCGGCGGTGGGCCCTCGCCTGCTTAGGTAGCCGACACAGCCATCTGGGTAGCAGCTGCAGGGAGGACGAGGAGGAGGCCGCGGCGAAGGAAATGGTGGTTGACATGGAATCAGTGGCGGAACCAGAAATTGAGTACGCCAGTGTTGAGGAATGGGCGCCGGCCGCCTGCGAGGAGCCGAGGTGCGCAGCGGCCGCGCGGCGGCGGCTGGGGGAGGAAGGCGGCGCTGCTGCGGGGGAGGCGACGGCTGGGGAGTCGTCTTGTCTCGGCAGGCCAGCGGTGTCTCACGGTGAGGTCGCACGGAGAAAGGAGGCGGTGCTGCGGCGGGGTAGGGAGGCGGTGGCCTTGGCGCCGGCGCTCCCAACGAGCCGTGAGGGGAAGAAAGGAGAGAGGGAGGGGAGCAGTCGAGAAGAAGTGTATGGCGCGAGGGTTTTAGCAAGGAGGTTTTATCTACTTGCTCCATTTCACTTCTTTTTTCCCCACTTTCTAGCGTTGCATTATCCGAAGAACTCATTTACAACTTGCAAGTTGCAACAATGTCGAAATGTGGAATAGGATGATGAGAAACAGTAACTGCAATGGACACTCCCAAGTCTCCAACGTGCAAGAAAATCAACTGCGAATCAACGTTTTACATCAGGAACAATTAGCTCTACTACAAGCCGTGCATCAAATATCTGGCTGAATTCCTAACACACACCAAATATCAGTCAGTTCGTGGCTCACTCAACATCGAACAAGGTTAGTCCTGGCGCGATCTTTGCTAAAAAAAAGTTCTAAAGACCATCATCTCCTTGCGCTCTGGTTATATCCTTCAGCTGCATTTCATCTGCTTCTCCGTGTGGCAACCACAGAAGAGAGCCCCTCCAGCTTTTACAAACTCTTCAGGTGGGTGCATCAGAACCATACCATTGTCGTCGCGGCACTTGAGCAGACGACATCAAGAACAGAGAAAACAGACGGTAAAGGTCACTTGTCAAACAGTTGATTCCTCTGAAAAGTCCCAGGAGCAAACACCGGGAGGGAGCCCGTCCGCGCCAGCTCGCCACGGGTGTCTCGCTGGTGGGCATTAGGATCTCTACCTCCCTCAGGGCGCGCTCTTGTGCCCACCTCATTCCTTTGAGCGTTGATACCAGGGGTGCTCAGAATGGGCCCACCAAAGAATATTGATGGCCGGATATACGTCAATCTCTCCGGCGGCTGTCCTGACGATATCGCTGATGAAGATGTGTTCACAGGTGCAAGATTCTTCCCGTGGTTGCTTTGTTCGCCACTTGGATTCGCCAAGAAACGTGGGGTTCTTGCTGGCAGCTCAACACCAGCTCCTGTTCTTGTTTGCGCAGGCACTGACACGTACCGACCAGCCTCTTGATCCCAGACAACAGAGGCTCTTCGATTCTCCCGAACGTAAGATGTGGCTGACTGGAACATTGGGTTGGTTATCTGTGAGGTAGGAACAGGTGGCCTCACTATCCCTGGTGCAGGCCTTTCAGGGGGTGGGGGTGGAGGTGGAGGTGGATGAGGTGCTGCATGAAACTGAGAGTGAGAGGCAAGCTTGTGGATGTGGACCGGGCTGCTTAAACTGCTTGCGCTCTGTGTGTCAGTTTCATAGTCATCCTGGCTTGCAAGACTTTGCAGGTACGAGTTCTGAAGAGGAGACAGTCTCATCTCACTCCTTAATTCCTTTGTGCCGCTGTAGTCAACACTCATGCTACTCCGGACGCTGGCATTGCCACTGGAGCTAAGATCAGCTTCATGACCACGGCGGGCATCTATTGGTCGGAGAACGGAGGATGATGCCCGAGCTTTTGCTGCAGCTTTCATTACCTCATTTCTATCCAGCTTTGCAAGGCTCCGAGCACTGATCTTGACTGGCTTCTTGGCTTTGTTTGCTCTTTCAGCATATCCAGCAGCATCAGGGTCGACAGTTGAAGGTACCATTCCAGGCTCCAAATGTGGAATCACTTCATCCTGGTTGAAAGTTTCACCACAGCGAAAGTTAGTGTGGCTGACTGGCCGTAGGACTGCTTCCAACATTATACTTATGTTTTTTCCAGCTTGGGGTACTTAATAAACTTTCAAAGATCATTCATACTTGCCGTTTGAAACAGGCAAGCTTACCTGGTCAATAAATACTCTTGGAGGTGTACACCATGCACCCTTGTGGTGAAGGCCAAGTGAACTTCCAACGCTGAATCCAGTTGTTGCTGAATTTGATGGGGAGTAGATGATGTTTACTCCTTCCTCATCCTCTGGAGGTGCCTCACTCATAGCTCTCATTGCGACAACATAATCATAGGTTGTGATCCCCTGATATAGAGCATAGAGAAGGAATTGACAAGCAGAATTAAATTTGGATATGTATTACATTTCTACTAAGAATTGCGAGGCAAACCTTTCTGATCAGTATCATGTGGAAGAAGAAAAGTTCCCCTAAAGGTACGCAGGCCACTAATGAAAGGAAAGTAAATATACCCTGCACATAAGAAATTTATTGTTTAATTAGTTATCAACTAAAAGGACTCAATCTAAAGAAATCCAATATAAAAGCATGTTTTTCAGTAAGTGTGGCAATAATAGGTAGAAGAGCTAAGAAGATAATTCAGGGATCCTAAATAGGAATAGTTGCATTTCCGACAAGAGAGAATGCACAGCTCTCTTACAGTTATGTGCCTATCATGGAGTATAGCAAAAAAAAGTATTTTGGATTTCCTCATTAGATAATGGATGGAAAGGTGCTACTTCAGATAACTTCTTATAATCAAGAGAATAATCTTATGCACTAAAAAGCTACAACAATTTCTTATGCAACTTACTACGATAACAGCAAATGGGGCACGAGTCAAGCCATTCCCAAGCTTGTCTTGAATGTTTCTTGATGCATTCTTATTGACAAAGCAGAGTACAAAAACAGCAATTCCCACTCCAAATTCAATTGCAAGCTGGCACACAGAAGGCTGTAAATGTTAGTACCCTACAAGGAATGGAATAAGTCTACACAAACCCCTAGAACTAAGTAAACGTTAAAAAAGGATATATAACAAGTCCATATTACAGACCCAGAGGAGACTGATTGCCATCAGAGCAATAAACGAGAAATAGTTCTTCCGCCCAACACAGTTATTTAGCCACTGCCAAAGATGTCCATATCAGCTATGCACAATTAAAGAATACAGGGTAACATACTAACACAGTGCAAGAAAGTCACCCGACAATGATGATCAAATCCATCCACACACTTATCACAACTTCTGCAGTGTTTACTGAATTTGCAAACCTGTAAAATTAATTTTGTAAAGCAAGTTTAAACAACATAAGCTTCAAATAAGTTTACGGTGTGCTGCATAGCCAAAAGCTAACTCTGCATACCTCAGCATTACATAATGTGCAAAACAGAGCGTCTTCACCACTAGCTTGTTGCTCTGAATCATCAGGCTTCTGGCAATCCTCCTTGACAAATAAAGCACACACAAGCCCACCAAAGAAGAAACAGCTTGATCTTTTCTTTGGCAGTTGTGAGCTCAGATTTATGTTTGCGTCCCTTATAGATGAACCTCTCTGATTAGAATGGCCATCTAGAGAGCTTCTGCAAGTAGATGTTGGAGAGTGTGTTCCAGCAGCATTGTTTGCTTTCTGGGGCAAATTCATGCCTTGCAATCCATCACTGTTGGCTGGTACATTGATAAAGTTATCCTCAAACTTTGACATGATCCCAGGATCAGCAGGGTTAATACTTGTGCACCGGATGTAAAGGATGAAAACAGCAAATGCCTGAAAGTGATGCAGAGAGGAGAAATGATGTTTCATGATACCACAAAATAGCTATCGTCAGATGACGAGAAAGACATAAAATAAGGACCATTTGGCAAGCTTACCACAGGAGTATAAACGCCAATCGCAACATACTCAAGGATTTGCTTTCCCAAAAATGGTGCAAAGAAGGCATAAAATGCAACCACCAGAAGGAAGAATACTGTAATTGCAACGATCTGTCAAAAAGATATTACAAATCAGTAATCCAACTGTTCAAGAATTGTACATGAGTTAGCATATTTTGGAGCTATTTGAAGGCTATGAATTAGAAAAAATATGGTACAGAAAAACTCAAACACAATATTTAGTGCACATGAGTAAAAAAATTCAATTCCCCAGAAAACAGTAAAGATGGCCTTTAAAAGTACAAAAACAATGCAAGAAAATAGGCCCTACAGATATTTCTAACTATATTATACTTTATAGTATAGTGTATTAGACCCCATGGGTGTCAAGTCCTGGCTCCATCACTACATTTCACTTCCCTCTCTGCTAATTATTACATTTGCCATGGATCTAAAAATTAAATGCAACAGCTGAGTAAAAGTGTAAGCAGAATTCCATTTTCTTTTCTTTTTTGTTCATATGGTCTGATACCATTCTGTGCCAAGGCTACAGGTGCAAGATCACATGGTTTAAAATCATGCACAAAAATATGCAAAAGCAAGCAGACATGTGAACAGACACTACAAGAAACACAGAAATGCAGATTATAAGAAATAAACTTGGCAGGTATATTTTCTCTGGAAGTCAGAATAACTGACCACCCATGTTGAAAACAGAAGCACAACCAGGAACTAATCACTTAATAACACCAATAACAAACTGGATATTACTTTTAATGGAGAAATCGCCTATGCTGCAAAAGATTACCCAAATGAAACGGAAACTATTCTTAAAATGTAAGTTCTTGCAACCACTTAACCAGTAAGAATTATCTCAAGGCATACATTTGCCACCAAATGTGCAAGATAATCTTTTGCAGAACTTGTAGCAAAATTAGTGTTGCGCGCAAAAACGGTATCGCGCACAACACGACGATCGCGGCAGCAACGAGGTGCTCCGGATCACGTCACCAACGCGCAATGCCTAGGCGGAGCTAGTCGTGGCGCAGCGCAGCGGTGTTTGCACGGTTTCGATCTTGCGATCTTGCCGGACGGGAAGCGAAAGGGTTTGGAAAGGCACGAGACTACGAGGAGCTATGAATAAAAGTAGATGCAATTGGTATTTGATCGATTTGTTGATATCTTTTACAATCGGCCTCAATCCTTTTAAAGGGCGGCAGGCCTCAGCCGTAAGAGCCTAGTACTCTTAATCTGATCAAGATATGATTCGGTTACAACTTCCAAACCTTCTATTCTTGACATACTTTCCCTAATTTAAATACGCAAGTTTTCCATATAACAATTCTTTACAAAAGATCTTGAAGAAATCCTCGCTGGAGATCCGCGCGGGAGGTCCCGAGAACAACTCAAACGAAACGCGGTAGTTCCGCCAAGTAACGACCGTAATGCGGTAATACCGCACTAAACAAGCCGGTCGTACCGCTCCAATAGCAGCTGGTTGTCTTGAAGTCTTCGCGAAATTCTTGAATGAATCACGATATTACCGCCGCAAAACTTCCGGTACTACCTTTGTGCGGTAATACCGCTTCACATCGCGGAACTACCGCTCCACGGAAAAGTTTCCAAAGCTTCAGAGATACACGCCTTGCCATGTGGATGGCCCAGATTGAAATGGCCAATCTAACGCTTCACAAGCCCCTCTACTTTAGAACGGTCCGAACGCTCACCTGCTTTTAAGCCGTTAGATTTCAATCGGACGCTTTACAAATCCCTTTACGTTCGGATGGTCTGAACGTTCACAATGATTTGGACCATTCGATCTCAATCGGACGTCACCAAGAATCTATCTCAGATCAAGTGACCTGCGGTAGTACCTTTGCATATGTGCAGTAGTACCGCTCAGTAGTAGATCCAAGAAAACGGTATTACCGCCATTAAACATGCGGTATTACCTTTGAGCGGTAGTACCGCTTCATATTGCGGAACTACCACGTTACTGAAATGCTTCAAAAAACCTCAAAAACTCGTGTTTTGCCACGTGGATGGTCTAGATTGAAATGGCCAATCGAACGCTTCACAAGTCTCTTTACGTTCGGACGGTCCGAACGTTCACCTGCTTTTGAGCCATTGGATTTCAATCGGACGGTTCATAAGTCCCTTTACGCTCGCACGGTCCGAACGTTCACAATGATCTGGACCGTCCATTTTAATCGGACGTCATCAAGAATCTACTCGGATCAAACGTCTTGCGGTAGTATCACAGATTATTGCGTAATACCGCCAGAGGTAGTACTGTTGCATTATTGTGGTAGTACTGCCGAGAGGTAGTTCGCGCTTATCTTGTTTGGTACTACCGATTTGGCTATTACTTGTCAAAACTATGACTTCAACAAAACCAAATGCGATCCAAACAGCATGCGGTACTACCGCCAGGAACACATCGGTCGTACCGCGTTAAAAATCGGAACCTCCCGAGAGGTCTTTAAAGCCCTTTTTAAAGATGCTAAATCTTGTCATCAACAATTAGGAGAATAGTTTTCTCCATGGCTTCAAGAATAAACTTAGGAACTACTGACCTAGCTATCTTACAAGGCAACAGAAGCCACCAAACTGATGGAAACCTTGTAATTTTTCGCCATTATTAGACATTAGTTGTAGAAACAAAAAAATAACAACCAAAATTGCAGTTTTCTTAAGCCATTGAATCGATTCCATATGAGCATGTTTGTCTTACCAATCACTAGGGCAGGCAAAACACAAGGGGGGACACAGGCAAAACGTTCCCACGCCCGTGTAGCATCACCCGGTTAACCCCTCCCCCAACCCTGAAGGAGAACAACCAGACATACAAAACAAATCAAAGCATGACCAAACCATCCATTTTTGCACGTATTTCATCAGGAACTCACTCCTGAATAAGTGGAGAATTAGCGAAAGGGTTTTACCACTTCTGCCATAACAACCACGACCAACGAACAACCATTTTATACTAAAGACATCTAACCCTGCTTTACTAAAGCAAAAAGGGTCCAGCCAACGAACAACCCTACCTAGAGGAATCATATCAAATCTAACACAAGTGACATAATTTGCAAGATTTCTATCCATTTTGTAGGCATTGCATCCCGACCCGATTCCTTTAGAATTCACATTACTCAAATCTCTCGACCTAAGTAGACTCGGGAAAAAAAGAAGAAAAGAAAGAACCAATCACGAACTAGCGGGCTCTCTCAACAGATCTTCAAAATTGGCACAAAAGATTGCGAATTTCTAGCAGCACGTCCACACAGGGATGGAATTCCACAACGAATTCCTACGGTTACTAAAGATACATGAACAGAATCGAACAAAAGGACCAAACTGCCGACTAGCCTTTCTTATTACACCGATCCAAGAACACGAAGCAAGAAGGGAGAGGCAGATCGGTGACTGCACCTGTAAGGTGTGGGCTGGGAGCTGCCATCCATGCTTCCTCGCCATGACCTCTCCCCCTCCCCCTCCCCCTCCCCCTCCGTCTCCTCGGTCCCCAGATCACCACCTCCTGGACGGCAGGCGGCAGCAAAGGGAAGGCCTCTCCAGTCTCCAGTGCTTTTGTTGAGGGTTGGTAGTTCAGTAACAACGAGAGAAGAAAACCCCTCCTCTGAGTCCTCTGTCCTTCCCTCTCTCCTCTTCTTTTTTCACCCTGTTATTTTCTCTCTCTCTCTCTCTGTTGATTTCTGTTGCCTTTTTCCAGTGTAGGTTTGTGGAGGAAGATCGGGTCAATTAGGGATGGGTTCTGGTCATCCAGGAATCCTATGGTGTGAGACCTTGTGTGTTCAGCTGAGCCTGAGACTGGCAGACTGCACACTGCACAGTCAAAAATGTTCAGGGTCAAGGACATGATGAAGCCACTGGTGCCTGATGTTGTGTGATCTATGGTTGACATGTTGTCTTCTAGGGGCTACTTTTGTTCAGTGTTCTATTTTGCCCTACTAATGCATGCTAACAGTTAACATTATTGGTTGTCCAGCGATCCGTCGAGATTTGCTAAGGAAATAAACTAGGATGCTAAAGGGTAATGGGATCCTTCCGAGAAAATTTGGTAGCAAACTATATACAATCCAAATGTGGTGGACGTTACCATATTTTCGTAACTAAAATTCGGGGTTTCAATGAAAAAATTTGTTTCGAGAATACCTTATTTTCTAATAGCATGTATGTTAGTATAGACGGCTCATGTCTATATAAAGCTTCAAAGAGTAAAAAAAACTTTTACAATATGTTGTTGCTTAAGTTTGTTTCTATAGGAACTACAAACTTTTAATTGATGCATCAAAGAAGTGTTTTTATCATATAATAGTGTTTTATGTTATTTATACATCGTCAATTCATGAAGAGACAGTTAGACTCTCTACGAAGAGACAGCTAGACTCTCTCTCTCTCTTCCTTCTCTCTACGTGTAAGCAAAAATCCAACATGATAAAGCTTATAGATGATTGACATCACAGCATTGTACATACCTTAAAAAATCTTATTTGACTTGCTGTATCATTATGTTGTCTTGCGCTGTACCTAGATAATTGTAGGGTGCATATCTAGTGCACATAGTGCATTTGGTGCACATATACACAAACTTTTTATTTGGATATCAAACAAGCATAAAAAATTCTGAAAAAAATTCTAGATGTAGTTGATGGTGTTTTGTTCCACCCTTTAAAATTTCAAGTTCAAACTCAATGTATGTTAGAAGAAACAAAAAAGAGAAATTCACTGTGAATAGTATGGAAAGAGGAAAGAGGAAAGAGAAAACAGGAAATGTTACTATTCACAAGTGAATTTCTCTTTTTGTTTCTTCTAACATACATTGAGTTTGAACTTGAAATTTTAAAGGGTGGAACAAAACACCATCAACTACATCTAGAATTTTTTTCAGAATTTTTATGCTTGTTTGATACCCAAACAAAAAGTTTGTGCATATGTGCACCAAATACACTATGTGCACTAGATATGCACCCATAATTGTAAGGCAAGAAATACTAAGAATGCATTCCTGAGGATAACATGCACGTGCACCTGATTTTACCAACGTACGACCTTTTCCTTGTAAACAAAAAATCTCGGAGCAGATCCAATGATAAGAAACAGCATCCAATTTTCAGCTAATTACATGCACAAATGGTTGCTAAAGATACCATATTATTTTGATAATTGATTAACCTGTGTTGGATTAATTTTCATAATGTGGACCTACATGAGATAATATACATATTGGCTATCTATTATTTTTGGTTGGCTCAAATATATAAAGTGATCAAATAAAGTATTTATTAAGAGCCGAGTATCTTTTAAGGATAAATATAGACTTGGATTTTAAATCTGTGTAAATACCTATTTGGAATCTATCTCTAATTATGGGACGGGATAGGATTCCATACCAAAATGTTATAAATAAGAGTCAAGTCCTCCCAGCAGAGTAACTCTCGCCATACCACCTATCCCCATCAGTAGTTGGAGTTTGTGGCTTACCTCTTGCTGGGAAAGACCAAACCCTAGGTAGACAGAACGATTGTTCATCTACTACTTCAAATCAATTCTTCATCAGTAATAGTATCGTCATCAGGTACGCTTCCGCATTTACAGATTTTATTGGTGTTGCAATTACCACATATACGATCCTGTTAATTTTGATCATCAAGTTAAGATCAAGAATTAAATCTAACAATTGGTATCAGAGCTTATGTATGTGTGTATTGCAACCCGTTCAGTTAATCATCAGATCGAATCAAATCGGATCGTTTTTTCCCGTCGGTTCGGTTCTGTTCTTTCGTCAGCGCATAGATCGGTTCGTTGCTTTTGCTGCTGCTAGCCTGCCTCGGTCTTTTTCCCCTTGAGATTGGTTCTTTGCCTTCGATGCTGCGAGTTGATTCTGGCGCTTCTGCTCCCCGTGCGCCGTGCGAACTCTCTGCTCCCGCTGCCTTCGTGTCCTCTCGCTCCCGCGACGCCTCCGGATCGCCCCCGCCGCCCCTCTGGTTTGTGCCACCCTAGTGCGCCCTGCCCCTCGGTCTCCGGCGACGCCGTGGCGCGCTAAGCGCCCTAGGCTCTTGCCCGCCCCACGCAAGTGCTCTCCTCGTGTCTCGCCGCCAACCTCGTTGCCGCTTATGCGCGTCACCGAAGCTCGACTGCGCCGCCGCCCTCAAGATCCGTCGCCTCTCGCGTCGCCGAGAAGCCCTCGAGCTTCGCGCTTCGAAAGCGCCGCTGCCCGATTTTTCCGCCTTTGTGTGGTTGTGCGCGACCTCGGCTCTCGCGCCGACTCCATGTGCCGATTGCCGCCGCCACCGAACGCCCTCAGATCGCGACGCGCCTCCGGGTGGCGCGTCGCTCGTCTTGCCGCCGTCGAGCACCAGCGTCTTCCGGTGCCGCTCGGCGCCATCGTCCTCCGGTGCCATCGCCGGTGATGCTTCGCCACCCCCACCACCAGCTGCTTGCGCGTGCCGCCGGTCCTAACGCCGAAGCGGCATCTGGTTTCGCCACCTCGCCGAGCATCGAGCGACATCGAGCCTCTGCCTCGCCAGCATGCGCCAAGGCCCCTCGGCTCCAGCGCCTCCTCATGTGGCCACAGACAAAGATGATCATCCATCAATTTAGCTCTTGTTGTTTTGAGTAATTTGTGGATTAATCTTTTACTTTACTGCTTATTCCTGAGAATTTAGTTCATCACAGTTCTAGGTTAATTTTGTTGGTTCTGGTATCCACTGGAGAATGTTTGCAGTCAACCTCAGATTAGCCCTTAAAGTTTTGATTGATTGTGGCTTATAGTTCCTGCATAAGGTCAATGAAGGCTTAAGGTTAATTGTATCTTCAGTTTTCAGTAATTTCTGGCATTAATCGATTAAATGCAATATTGTTTGTCTGGTATTAGGATATGATCACTGATAAACATGACTTTGCATCTGGCACTTTTAAGAATTGCATTATGGCATAACCTGTGAAATGCAATAATTGTGCAAAATTGGTTATAATCAATCATCTGCTATTCTGGTTAATCTGAACATACTATTATGTTTGGTTTGATCCTCTATTAGGCTGAGGTTTGATCTGTTGGAAATATGCCCTAGAGGCAATCATAGAGATGATTATATTTCATTATGTTCATGACATTGGATAATGTGTTATCTTGTTCCTAGAATAATATTGTTAATATTTATTATCAAGTATGTGACTTGGTTGTGAAACTCTATATTTCTGCGATAATTATTCTTACATGATCCCTGGTCGTAAACATATGTGGACACATATGAATAGACTAGCATATGTATTGGTTGATGACTATGTTTCACAAGTCATAGATATGGAGATATCAAACCGATAATATGGACGCATGTTAGAGAACATGATGTTGGATAAGACCCACCTTGAGACACTATTGAGATTGTTATGAATCTATGTGTCGTTAGTTGGTCTCAAGCAATGATGATGTATAATCCTTAGACTGAGATCAAGATGGTTTCCTACATGTGTAAGAGCACTCTTAGGGGTTGCCAAACGCTACACCGTGAATCGGGTAGTTATAAAGGTAGCTTTGGGTATGCTCAAACATGGAGAGGAATGTGACCGGTCGATATGGGATTTGCCCTCCTAGCATAACAGAGAGATGTCTCGGGCCCTCGTTGTGATCGATAAAGAAAGTGCATGGCCATGCCACTAGTAGTCGAAGTGTTCGACCACGTAAAGTTATCGACACTCGATCGAGAAAGTATTGAATAGTCCATGGATGACACAACATCTCACCGAGTTCACCGGACATCGTGAGGCAAAGGGAGTATACACGAGTAGGTCGCTTAGTTTGAAATATTCTGCATCGGTCATATACGATACAAGTTTGGTCGAGATCGGTCGAACGTAGTCACAGAGTGGTCGTAACACGGTCGTAAGCAATTACGAATCTCGTCGTGACCAAATACGAACTGGTCGATAAAGATAGGACCTAGTCGTAAGTGATGAGGACCTAGTCGTAGATCATATTGCATTAAGGTTCGTCCGATATAATTTGTGTGTATTCGGAATCGATATGTTCTCGCTAGGAGCCGCTACGACTCGTGATCGGAAACGGTTTTCGAGTCACAACCGAACTACACATGAACCTACAGGGTCACACACTTAACGGGTTGGAACAAACCAGTATGAATACGATTCGTAAACGTGTTCGGATAGGATCCGTCACAAGCACTATATAAGGAAGTGCATGAGGCTGTTGGGAAGGATGCGAAAAAAACACCACCAAAACCCTAGCCGCCATCTTCCTGAGAGCTCCACCGTGCGACTTGGTGTTGGCACACCAGCGTTCGGTTGTTCCTTCCCTGGACGTGTGGATACCGTAGAGGCGCTACTACGATTGTTGCGCTTGAGGACGATCCACGATCTTCACAAGGAACCGCAGACATTCTTTGGAGACGATCGATCGCGACCAATCGCATCGACTTGTCGGACGTTGGACGATCGACTCGACCACTACATCGACGCTCTTCGTTGGACCAGTCGCTCCAACCCTTCTTCCGCCGCTCACTGGCGTCTGGTGGTAACAATCTATGATCATCTACTTGCATGGCTTCCTGGTTTGCGTGGTAGAATTTTTATTTGTAGCTATCGTAGCCTACCCGTGACCCTACATGATCCTCTATTAGGCTGAGGTTTAAACTTACAGTTTAAGATTAGTCTTGGCATATCGCTTTAATCACCAAATGTAATTTTGTGCAAATTAGACATGTTCTCTGATTAGCATTATTTCATATGATGCTTTTGAGAATTATGTTTTGCATTATGGTGATAAATTGTGTAATCTCAGGATATATCCTCTTTTCATGAATGATGGATTGATTCAAATTTGGCCAGCTAGTGTTCTGCATAGATTAATTGAAATACTATGTTGCCAAAGCAACCTCTGGTATGTAGGTTAATTTATTCAGAACAACTAGGATTTTTTTTATGTATAATTCATGCATCTATTGACTGACCCAAAGGAAAGTCAATATTTGGCCGAATTATATATGCAACTGTGGCAATAAATACGTACCAGTCATCAAGTTTCCATGTGAACAATAAGTCGGACCAAAGTAAGGCATATTGTTTGACAGGATTTACTGTTAGTATTTGTTTGCCACATCAAGGTTACCACTTGCAAGTTAATATTTCTATCTAAAGACTAAATATTAATGGAGCGCTAGGTATCTTGCGTGATGGTATATACCAAATTTTGAATCAAGCTTTAAGTTTATCATTCATGTCTTGATATGAGCATTTATTCATTCCATTATTTCAACTGCAAATCCTGCTTCCAATATTTCTGCTAGCATCAATTACATACCTATGCTTACTGGTGCAAACTTTAAAGAATAGAAAAAGAACATTTTAATTGTTCTTGGGGTAATGGATCTAGACCTTGCACTTCGTAAAGAACAACCCGCTGCTCTTGTGGCTAGCAGCTCCATTGAGGAAAAGGAGTATGAGAAGTGGGATCGTTCAAATCGCATGAGTCTAATGATCATGAGGTGTGCTGTTCTGGAAGTTTTTCGGGATAGCACATCAGAATAGGCCACTACAGCTAAGGTTTTCCTTGATAGTCTTGAGCAAAGGTTTGCTAAGAATGAAAAGGGTGAATCAAGTACGCTTTTGGCAAAACTTATCTCAATAAAGTATAAAGGTAAAGGAAACGTAAGGGAGTACATTATGGAAATATCTCATCTTGTTTCAAAATTAAAGGCACTCAAGTTAGAGCTATCTAAGTATTTGCTCGTGCATTTAATTTTGATACCCCTTCCTGCACACTTTAATCAGTTCAAGGTGAGCTATAACTGTCAAAAGGACAATCGGTCCCTTAATGAGCTCATCCCCTATTGTGTGCAAGAGGAGGATAGATGGTATCAAGATAGAACAAAAGTGCTCATTTGGTTGTAACCCCTAAAGTCAAAAATAACAAGAGGAAGAGCAAAGAAGCTGCAAGTGTGCCATCCATAATGAAGAAACAATGTCCTGAATTGGCTTGTTTCTTTCGTAAGAAGGATGGTCACATAAAGAAGTATTGTACCAAATATCATGCTTGGCGTGCAAAGAAAGGTACAATTTTTGCTATGGTCAGCTCTAAGATTAACTTAACTTCTGTACCTAAATGCACTTGTTAATTAGACTCCGGTGCAACTTCTAACATCAGTGTGTCAATAAAGGATTGCCTGAACTGCCGAAAGCCAAGTGATGCTGAAAGATTCATCTATATGGGCGTTGGCAAGAAGGTGGAAGTTAAGTGTAATAGAGTTTCAGATGTCTTAGAACTAATACATACAGATATCTACGTGTCATTCCCTACGGCTTCTTGGAATGGACAAAGATATTTTATCACGTTCATAGACGACTTCTCGCTATATGGTTATATTTATCTTATTCATAAGAAGTCACAGTCCCTGGATGTGTTCAAAATTTTAAGGCTGAGGTGGAAAACCAACTTGGCAAAAGAATTAAGGCCGTTCGATCTGACCGTGGTGGAAAATACTATGGCAGAAATGACGAATTAGGTGAACAATGTCTAGGACTTTTTGCTAAATTCCTAGAGGAATGCGGGATCATCCCTCAGTATACCATGTTCGGTTCTCCTAGCATGAATGGTGTTGCTGAGAGGCGAAACATGATTATTAAGGATATGGTGAGGAGTATGATTAGTCATTCTTCCTTACCAGAGTCTCTCTAGGGAGAAGTATTGAAAACTACAGCTTATTTACTCAACAGAGTACCAACTAAAGCGACTAACAAAACCCCGTACGAACAATGGATAGGCAAAAAGCCTAGCATCAGGCATGTACGTACGTGGGGATGTCCATATGAGGCAAGGCCGTACAGGCCTAACGAAAGAAAATTGGACTCAAGAACTGTTAGTAGCCATTTTGTTGGTTATTCTGAAAGATCTAGGGGTTACAAATTCCCTGATCCCACTACTAAGACAATTTTTGAAACGGGAAATACCCGGTTTTTTGAGGATGTTGAGTTTGAAGGGTGAGAAATGGTTAGGAACATTAATTTTGAAGAAGTTTCTGAAGGGGATTTATTTTCTCTTCCTTTGGTTATTCCGAAGAATGACCGAGATCAGGTTATTTTACCCGGTATTATTGAGGAAAATACAATTCAAAATAATATCCATGAGATTCCTCCACCAAATGATGTTCCTACAAAAGAACAAACTAATCAACCTCAAGATCCAGTGCCATTAAGGAGATCCACTAGAGAAAGAAGAAGTGCAATCTCTGATGATTACATTATCTTTCTTCAGGAGAATGAGGCTTGTAGTGAAATTTTGGGAGAAGATCCTATCAATCTCCAAAATGCCCTGCAAAGCCCAAATTCAGTTAATTAGATCAATGCCATGAATGAAGAGTTAAAATCCATGAAGGACAATGACATTTGGGATCTTGTCCCATTGCCAGAAGGAAAGAAACCCATTGGTTGCAAATGGATATTTAAGACCAAACGGGATTCAAAAGGTAATGTGGAAAGATATAAGGTTCGCCTTGTTGCTAAAGAATATACTCAAAAAGAAGGCATTGACTATAAAGAGACTTTCTCTCCAGTTTCTTCGAAAGACTCTTTTAGGGTCATTATGGCACTTGTGGCACATTTTGATCTTGAGCTTCATCAGATGGATGTAAAAACATCATTTCTAAATGGAAACATTAATGAGACGATTTATATGGTGCAACCAGAAAACTTTGTGGTCGGTGACCCGAAGCAAATGGTATGCAAATTAAAGAAATCCATCTATGGGCTCAAACAAGCTTCCCGGCAATGGTACCACAAATTTCACGAGGTTATTATCTCTTTTGGTTTTGAGGTAAATACAGTTGATGATTGTATGTATCATAAATTTAGTGGGAGTAAGTTCATATTTTTTGTTCTGTATGTTGATGACATATTACTTGCTTGTAACGATATAGGCTTGTTGCATGAAACCAAGAAAATTCTCGCTAAAATTTCGAGATGAAGGATCTTGGTGATGCTTCTTTTGTATTAGGAATTCAAATATACCGAGATCGCTCTCAAGGTGTATTTGGATTATCACAAAAGAACTATATCGATAAGGTATTGCAAAGATTTGGCATGCAGAACTGTAAACCTTTAAGATACCCCTATGGCCAAAGGTGAAAAATTCAGTCTTAGCCAATGTCCTAAGAATGATTTTGAGGCTAAGAAAATGCAGAACATCCCCTATTCGTCTTTGATAGGGAGCTTGATGTATGCTCAAGTTTGCACTAGACCAGATATAGCATATATTGTTGGAATGCTAAGCATGTATTTAAGCAATCCAGGATTGGATCTTTGGGTCGCAGAAAAAACGGGTGTTGCGGTATTTGCAAAAGATGAAGGATTTCATGCTCACATATAGGAAATCGGATCAGTTGGAGATCATTGGGTATTCTGATTCTGATTTTGTTGGTTGCCAAGATACTCGCAAATCCACTTCAGGTTACATCTATCTAATTGGTGGAGGTGCGGTTTCTTGGAAAACCGCTAAGCAGTCACTCGTTGCCCCGTCCACAATGGCAGCTGAGTGTGTTTCTTGCTATGAGGCTTCAAATCATGGGATTTGATTATAGAACTTTATCATAGAGCTGCGAATTTTGGATCAGGTCGACAGACCACTAAAGTTGTATTGTGACAACAAGTCTGCAGTTATGTATTCTAATAACAACAGGAGTTTGTCTAAATCTAAGCATATAGATATCAAGTTCCTAGTTGTGAAAGAAAGAATTCAGAGTGGCAAATTGTCAATTGAGCATATAGGTACAAACTCCGTGATTACAGATCCGTTCATTAAAGGCTTGACACCTAAAGTGTTCCACGAGCATGTTGCTCATATGGGTGTGGTTTCACTTATGGAATTCAGTTTAAGTGAGAGTTTGTAATTTCTAACCTATACTCATATGACAATATCAATTCAGTATAAAGACCTTCAGTTATATTCTCTAGACAAATAAAGTTTATATTTTTTTACTCTGAATTCATGTCTTCTCATTTGGTTCTGAGAAGATGTTTTTGATCTCATAAGGAATAAAGTTGGACCAGTTGGAAATAGACATGTTATGATCACATCTCATGTAATTTCCATGCTACACATCCATATTTGATCCATGTCGTTCTTTTATGTTGACATATGTGACCATTGATGGGTTTAGTTACGCTTGAAAGTGACGAAGACCGCTTTGATCCTATGTTGATATAATTGATGGACCGGATTGGTTTAAAGATGCTCATGACATAGATAGCATTTTTGGAGCTCATAAAGTTTTGATATGTATTTACTCATTTGGTCCAAGTGGGAGATTGTTGGATTAATTTCCATAATGTGGACCTACATGAGATAATATACATATTGGCTATCTATTATTTTTGGTTGGCTCAAATATATAAAGTGATCAAATAAAGTATTTATTAAGAGCCGAATATCTTTTAAGGACAAATATGGACTTGGATTTTAAATCTGTGTAGAGACCTATTTGGAATCTATCTCTAATTATGGGACGGGATAGGATTCTATACCAAAAGGCTATAAATAAGGGTCAGGTCCTCCTAGCAGGGTAACTCTCACCATACCATCTATCCCCATCAGTAGTTGGAGTTTGTGGCTTACCTCTTGCTGGAAAAGACCAAACCCTAGGTAGACAGAACGATTGTTCATCTACTACTTCAGATCAATTCTTCATCAGTAATGGTATCGTCATCAGGTACGCTTCCGCATTTACAGATTTTATTGGTGTTGTAATTACCACATATACGATCCTGTTAATTTTGATCATCAAGTTAAGATCAAGAATTAAATCTAACAACCTGAACATGACTTTCAGGGCGCAACAAACCCCCACCTGAGTGCAGTGCAAGAATGGGAATGATCATGTGGCCTAGCTCCATGCTAGTAGAAACAAACCAGGTAGGATATCAATTGGGCGTCATGCCCTGTCCTTAAGAATGAGCACTGGTAGAGGTAGGTGCAGTGGTGGTGATCCCACAAGTAGGCACACATCTAGAGGAAGTCAAATGAGCCATGTCAGTCAGTCCGCCCCGCAGCACGGTGTTGATGATAAGATTTGGCATCTATGATGGTTATTGCAGTGCTGATGGGTTCAACGGTAAGAACTTAAGCTACCGCTGATTCAACTAATATTTTGTTTTGAATCAGAAGGAAGAATGGCTTCAAAGACCTCCTGAGACGTCCTGAACGACCTTTTCAAAGACCTCCTAGAAGGTCCTAGCTTCAAAACCCACCCGAGAGGACCTGGACGACCTCTTCAAAGACCTCCTAAGAGGTCCTAGCTTCAAAATCCGCCCGAGAGGTCCTAGACAACCTCTTCAAAGACCTCCTTGGAGGTCCTAGGGGACATCCTGGATGATCCTGGACAACCTCTACAAAGACCACCAGTACTAGAAGACCTCCTCGCTACAGTACCTTGGTGAACAGTACTCGGAGCAATAGTACTTTGGAAGATCTCCTCGCTACAGTACCTCGTTGAACAGCCTGAGAGGTCATGGATGACTTCCTCAAAAACCTCCTGAGAGGTCCTGGACGGCCTCTCCAAAGACCTCCTAGGAGGTCCTAGAAGACGTCCTGAGTGGTCCCGGAAAACATCCACAAAGACCTCCTAAGAGGACCTGGAGGGTAGTCTTTGCAAAATGACCAAAAGGGTGGTCTTCACAAAATGAGAGGTCTTGGCTCAAAAGGGTGATCCTTGCAAAACGTCCAAGAGGTGGTCTTTGCAAAGCAGAAGGCCGTGAGGACAAGGAAAAACGCGGCTAGGACCTCCCCAGGAACACTCGCGCGCTTTTATCAGAGCCGCCCAGGACCTGCTCAAGGGCACTCACGTGGCTTCATCAGGGCCGCACAAGACCTCTCCAGGAGTACTCGCGCGCCTTCATCAGGGCCGTTCAGGACCTCCTCCGGGGTGTTACGCGGTTTCATCAGGGCCGCACAAGACCTCTCCAGGAGAACTCGCGCGCCTTCATCAGAGCCGCCCAGGACCTCCTCAAGGGCGCTCACATGGCTTCATCAAGGCTGCACAAGACTTCTCCAGGAAAACTCACGCGCCTTCATCAGGACCGTCCAAGACCTCCTCGAGGCGCTTCGCTGCTTCATCAGGCCGCTCAGACCTCCTCAGAGCGCCTTCGCCGCCTTTCATCCAGTTGTTCAGACCTCCTCCGGAGTGCTACGCGTCTTCATCAAGGCTGTTCAGGACCTCCTCCAGGGCGCTCACGTGGCTTCATCAGGGCCGCACAAGACTTCTCCAGGAGCACTCGCATGCCTTCATCAGGGCCGCTCAGGACCTCCTCCAGAGCGCTCACGTGGCTTCATCAAAGCCGTCCAAGACCTCTCCAAGTGCTCTCACCAGGATCTCCTCAGGAGCTCTACGTGGCTTCATCAAGGCCGTTCAGGATCTGCTTAGGAGCGCTACGCGGCTTCATCAAGGCCGTTTAGGATCTCCTCGGGAGTGCTACGTGGCTCCATCAGAGCTTCCCAAGACCTCCTCAGGAGCGCTTCACGGCTTCATCAGGGCCGCTCAGGATTTCTTCAAGGGCGTTCACGCGTTTTCATCCGAATCATCCAAGATCTCCTCAGAAGCGCTACGTGGCTTCATCTGAGCCGTCCAAGACCTCCTCAAGAGTGTTCACGCACTTTCATCGGAGCCGTTCAAGATCTCCTTAGGAATGCTACACGGTTTCATCAGGCCTGTTCAAGACCTCTTCCGGAGATCCACGAAGGCCTCAGGACCTTCCACGAAGACTTCATCAGGGAAACTTATGTGTTTGAATAGGAAATATTTATCAGTTATAGAAAGTCTGAAAATCAGATGGTATAACCGAATTATATCTGTAAATCTTGTTCGGTTTAGGAGTCCTGATCTCTTACGGCTAAGACATGCCGTCCTTTAAATAGAAGAGGGTCATGGCCGATTGAAATCATCACCAATCGATCAACACAATTTGCATCTACTATTTTTTTCTACTTTTTGCATCTAGGTCTAGAGTAAAGTAGCTATGCTTTGCTAGTTTGCTTGTAAACTAGCCGTGTGCTCCTGCGAGATTGGAGTAGCTATCCTTTGCTGTTCTTGCTTGTAAAACAGCCGGTTCTTCGCTGTAATTGAAGAATTATCTCCTTTGGTAGTTTGCTCGAAAACTAGTCGTGCGCTTCTACGAAAGTGAAGCAATTTGGTTATTTGCAACCTCGTGTATTGATTTTTGGCGTCAACACAATTTGGCGACTTCGTTGGGGAATCGATTGGTTTGGCTATAAGTTACAGCCGAATTTTTCCCTAGACACAATAGAAGATAAAGGCAAGGTGTCATCGAGAAGAAGGCAAGGTGTCATTAAGAAGAAGGTTGTACTGTCATCAATCTACACTGAGCCGGAGGTGCAACATCTGCAAGTACGTTACCTGTTTCCCAATCTAATCTGGTAGTCGCAATGAATTCATATGTTGATGTTGCTATGCCTATGTTTGATGAATTTAGTGCATCGGCTAGGAATCCATATTACACATTAGATAATCGTTTTAGATCCTCAGTTTTAGGATTACAACGTCTTGATAATATGCAACAGCCAATGCAAAACAATATGCACACTTCAGTTTTCAATGCTATTAGCAACATACAACATGAGCCTGCGTCTTTCAATTCATGGGCAATATTTACACCACCTAGAGTACTACAAACTCACGTGCCGATGAACAATCAGCATGGCCGAATTAATATGATAGGTTCAGCCAGTTGTTATAAACCATCATATGCTACACCATATGTTACTAGAACAGAGGTTACACCCTATACCTTTTCAGTACCATACGCAACACCTAATGTATATGATTCGGCTCCATATGCCATTAATGATTATGGCCGAATAGACGGGAATTCAGCAAGTGTGCATGTGCCTCCATACAACACCGTAGCATATAGTGTATCCCTTACACCATCCCAAAGTTCCAGTATTCTTCATAGTCCATGGCCAGAAAGTTATTTTAGTGGCCCCCAACAAGATACACCATATGTGCAGCCCACAACGTCATATTCTTGTGATATCCCAAAGCCATATACTATTAGCTCAGAATGACAAGTTGATTCCGCGTCTACTCGGCTCGCAGCCGAGCAACATATATGGTCTAAAGATATTGGAGGGAAATTCGATGAAGAAAAGTTAAGAGCTAATTTAGAACTTATTGCAACTGAAATACACAAAGACGTAAGAGAGTGTCTCAATGCTTATTTTAGAGGTAAGAAATCAGAGTCAGTTTTAGAAAAAGAGAAGCCGGCTGTAATTGAAAGAAAAGAACAAAGGCCGGCTACTGTTGAATTGTCAGCTAGTATTGAGAAAAGGAAGAAGTATTGTCGTCTGTTGTTGCTAAGGTTGGCAAAAATGAAATCGCAGTAATTGGTTTGGATGTGAACAATAATCTATTTGCAGAAGCCGTGAACAGTAGTTCGGCTATAGTAGCAGTCGAGCAAAACAGTGCTTTTTCTGAATCTATTGTGTCAAAAGAGTAAAGTCCATTACCGGTCCTTAAACTTTTTATGCTGTGTCATTCCGGTCCATAGACTTTTAAAGTGTGTCATCCTTGTCCCTAAACACTGTTTGGGTCTCAAATTAGTCCTTAAACTTTTTATGATGTGTCATCCCGGTCCATAGACTTTCAAAGTGTGCCATTCTCGTGCCTAAGCAAGAGGGCTATGTTTGAGACCCAAACAAAGGTTTAGGGACCGGGATGACACACTTTGAAAGTCTATGGACCGGGATGACACAGCATAAAAAGTTTAAGGACCGGTAATGGACTTTACTCGTGTCAAAAACAGCAAACTTAGCTATGCGAAAATATATCAAAAATAGTAGGTCGGCTATGCTTGAGATAAAAAAAGTTCTTTGTGTTACCGTCTGAATTTCATGCTAACACAACTGACAATCAGTTTGAAAAAGGAAGACAAGAAAAGTTGCCGACTACTGGTGATGTGGTCGGTAATGGTACTGTTGCACGTCATATTGGTGCTACAATAGTTGTAGCTGACCATAGTAGCGGTAGCATGTCACAAAAATCAGGATGGCTGAACAAACACCTAAGCAGTTCAGGCCTTAGCCATGACACGTTGACAATGGCAACAGTGGTTGATTATGGACATGATTTAGGCAGTAGATGCCGTGCACATGCAATAGAAAAGACCGAGCACAGCACGGGTTCGGTTGGTGAAGAATTTAGTGAAAAAAGAAATTCTAGCACCAAGACTTCAACAAAAACCGAACTCTCCTGTGATTCAGTTGCTGACCATACGAGTGAAGGGAAGAGTTCAGTTTTGGCCGAACTGAAAGTTAATTTGATTATTGACAGTGGAATCACTATAGAACATATCGGCCAATTTATTGTGCAAAGTAGAGAGGTCGGTAATGGCAGCTCATTTAGATCAAAGTTGTTTTCATTATCTTTGCCGGGTATTATATCTACGAGGTTTACTTTACTTGTTCCAAATTCAATTCATGCATGGTTACAAATGGGGAACAAGCTTCATGATTATTCTCATATCAAAGATATAAGATCGGAGCGTGGTGAAGTTGAAAAAACCGATATTAAGGAATGTGAGAACCCGCGTAATTAAACTAAGCTTATCAAAAATAATCAGAGTTTAGCATAATTAAAATATCATTAAATCAATCTCAAGCCTAACCTCAGTAATCATTCAATTAAATAAATAACGCAATGAACTTTGTAATTAAGCAAATATCATTTATTCACAACACAGTTTATCAACAGTCCATTTACAAAATAGAATTAAAATATTACAATCCAACGCTTATTTCAGAATTAATGTTACAGATCTTTTACAACATCAATTGTAAGAATTAAATAAATTACAGTTTCATGTGCTTGCATTCATTTCATTGAAGCTTCCCTTGCCTTCTCATCCGACCATTCCTCACCTTTCCTTGTCATGCAACAAAGAGCTTGAGAAGTAGTTAGCAAAACCAAAGACAATAGTTGATAGCTAGAAGGAAGAAGGGGAGATTGCCGTCAGTTCCTCGAAGTCCAGAAGGAGTACCGTACTAACCTAGCTTAACCAGTCCCTCGATCACCAAGATAACCTGACCAACTAGAGTTAGTCGGCCCCAATGGTAACCAAGATAGTCAGGGCAACCTAAGTGAATAGGCACCCGTTACTTCCGAGAGTCTCATCATCCGGCATCGTTAGAGCCAACACCCACTTTATTTCAGTTGCCTCAACATCATTAGAGTCCAACATTTCATTCCCTTTTATATCCACCCTCTATTCAAAACATCATTGGGCAACCGAATCCAACACCCGTAGTATACCCACTTATTTCGACCACCAGAAGACCCATAGTGGTAGCCAATTTAACCATTGCATCAATAGTTTAGCCAATATAGATCACCGTGAAGGGCAGCCATGAATAAGAGGGTAATAGGATTAGGGTAAATAGGAGCAAGGTAAATAGGAATAGAGTGACTGTAAAAATGAATTTACCACAACAAAGGATAAGATCAACCACAGCCAAGGATAAGATCAATGCCTTCCCTCTTAAGCCTCCACCAGCCATATCCATTCCCCACCCCAACTCATTCCCATTCACAGCTGCAAGAGAGGAGAAGCAAGCCAGGAGAGCTCTCTCAGCACTGCCACTATCACCCTCACCAAGCCATCAAGCAAAGCCACAACCAACACACCTCACAAGAATAAGCAATATCACCACCATCCATCACCCATTGCCCTCCCAAGCCCAAGACCATACCAGGAAGGGGTCAAGAGGAGGAAGGAAGCCAGGGAGCCAGGGCGAAGGCCGAGGAGCAAGGCGACGCCAAGGCCAGCAAGGTGGAGCAAGAGGAGAGCACCAGCAGAGCTGGCACTGCCATCCTCTTCCCCACCCCTCATCCCAACAGGAGGTAACCCACAGTTGAACCCCAGTGCTCCCCTCATGCACATCATTCACCCATAGATCCTCTCACAGTAGGGTTCACATATAGCTCTCAGACCACTTTTCATCACAGAGCATTAGAGAGGATAAAAGATAGGGAGCTTTGTACCTTGAGGGCTCAGATGCAGCTAACTATTTCATCATTTAGGCTCCACTAACCTCAATAGCAAGCCTCATAGCCGCATCCATTTCATCCAGTATCCATGCATTAGCAATGAACTCACATCAGTATCAGTAAATCAACAAAATTAACTAAATCAAAGCAAAGCAATAGTTTAAAGGGAGGTTAGAAAGGGGTTAGGCGGTGGCCGTAGGCCAAGCCACAGGGGGGAGCAGAGGCGAGCCGAGGGCGACGGCGTTAGGCGCGGGGAGTAGACCAGGGCCGAGGCGGCGCTGGCCTTCGGCCGCGCCAAGGTGGGGAGCAGCTCGGGGGCAACCGGAGTTGGGGAGGAGACGTCGTAGAGGGAGAGCCGCGAGTTGAACCGAAGCCGGAGAGCGGAGCCATGGCGGCGGCAAAGAGAGAGCAGCAGCGGGGTTCAAGGAGCCAGGGCAAGAAAGGCAAGGCGGCGGTGGCACCAAGGCGGCGGCAGGCCAAGCAAGTGTGTGGGCGGCGGCAATGGCGCAAGCAAGACGGCCGGAGGCGCCACTAGGAACCGGAGGAGGTCATGAACCGAGGAGAGAGGGAGTGAGGGAGTAGTAGAGGAGGAAGAGATCAGAGGGAGAGGAACTCCATGAGGGAGAGGATTTTGGGAAGAAAGGGAAGGAGCCGTGTATGTCACCGGAGGGAGGAAGAGAGAGAGAGAGAGAGAGAGAGAGGGAGGGAGGTAGGTAATTAGGGGGATTAGGGTTAGAAAATGGATTGTAGAAATCTAAATGTGGGAAATGTCAGAAAAAATTGTATTAATTCTAGCAAATTGTGATAATTAATGTTTATAGCAATAGAAATCAGTAAATAGAAGGAATAAATGTTAACGCTGCGAATTTGTGCGATCAAACGATTTCTCGCAGGTCGCATCAGGCTAACCAACATTAAATATGTCGGTTGAGTAATTATTAGATTAAGATCAAATATCATAAATTCTGTTAACTAAAAAGCGAGTGTGCGTGTGTAGCAAACCTGTTCACCTTTGGCAATTAGTCGGGTGAGTTGAAATGTCTTAATCATGCTTGTTTAATTATTTTGAAGCGATCACGAGTAATTGTACAAAATTAAATAATCGCATGCTAAATTAAGTAAAATAATTAATTAGAAGTTTTGCCGAGTAAAATTTAATAGACTTAATGAAATGTTCGTGTGAGTAGTATTTTTGTTCTCGTTAGTTTAAAAGCGAACTTAGGTATTTTCAGACCCTAGAGCGAGTAATCAGTAGAACGATCGTAGTGGGGAGTGCTAACCTCGCGGGGGTTTCGAAAGTGTTATTAAATGAAAATCCACTAATGAAAAGAATCATCCGATCAATATGCACTGCACCTAGTCGCACATATTACTGCTAAGTATTTTGTTATGTATTTATTATTTCGCACCGTCGTATATATTGCAGCAGATGAACCAACAAAAGTAGTTGATATCGAGTTCATCACCACTGCTCGTTTCTTCTTCTACAAAGGCAAGCTACTCACTTGATCATTAACATAGCTATATTAAATGTAAATTGTATCTTGCTCTACCATATATGTATTGCATCAAAACTATTTTCTCAAAACAAAATTGGATTATGATGAAATTGGGAAGATAAGAAATGAAATGAAAGAAAGGAAGAAATGAAAGCTATTGGGTTGGTAAAAGGGGGCCCGGGCGGGGGAACACGACGACGACGATGATGTTGAGGTAAGAGGTGGGCCCCTTTTTACGGATGGTTATAATATAAGGACAAACAAAACTCTTACTCGGTCAGAGGCCGTAATTCAGTACCAACCATTTTCCCGTTTCGACGGGCAGAAAATGCTACCTTCTTACGTAATTAAGATTCTCCACAATGGGTCACATTGGAGTGTTGGGCACGGGAAGCGAGCCGCCCCAAGGTGGAGTGTTGAGCACGGACGGTAGCCGCCTCAACCAACATTACTAGAACTCGGTATGTGACGAGGTCAGCAACGTGATTAAATTAGCACCGACGAAAGGTAAAGGGTGGAGACTTGATCACATAATTGGAAAACATTCTGTATTCTGAACTTGAAATCACATCAAAGGAAATGCGGTGAACCTAGCTCAGAGAGTTCAGATTAACTAAGGGTAAAGTGGTACAAGCCTGCGTAGTGCTATACAAATCATGAATTCATGCCAGTCTCTTGGATTGGAGTCTACGGGAACCGCTAGGGGTCTTTCTTCTCTCCGAGTAATCAAGTAGTCTTTTTGGAATTAAAATTGCAACATAAGTTTTAATGACTATTTTCAGAATAAGAGATGAGTTATGAATTTTGATAAGGACAAAATTTAGAGTCATCAACTGTATTTTAGCTATTAATGCTTGCTGAGTACACTATAGTACTCACTCTTGCTATCTCTCCCCTTACTTAGATCCTAATCTGACCGGGAGTTATCCCGAGTGGGATGAGGAATTTTGCAGGTATCGAGAAGGCCGCAGGTGACGAGGGAGTTGGGTACGAGAAGCAGGGTGAGATGATCGCCCCTTTCGACTCGTGGGATGAGTGGACTGCCGGAGGAACCTAGTAGAAGATAGCGGGAAGTGTTTTCCCTTTGTAATTAATTTATTATATTTAGAACCCTAGACTTGTGTGGCTACTGTTATAATAAAGAGCAGTTTCTATTTTATTGTTCTGCTGCGTTAACCCTGGTAAAGGCTTGCTATTCATTGGAGCAGTGTTCTACTGAGCAAACGAATAGTAATCCGTATGCCTAAGTGTGATTACCCGCTGGGGTAATGACACAGGGCGTCGCAAGGAAATAGAATGTGTTTCTAAGATATCGAACAAGGCAAGTACAAATAAATGTATAGCCGAATGGGTATATATTGAATATGAACCATTCGTTTGTTTAGCTTTGGAGTCGTCTCCACAAAAAAAACGGCTAAAGGAGAAAAAATATACATTTAATATGACTAAATGTGATAAAATTTTTGATATTTTATTGGAAGAAAAGCATATAAGGTTGTTAGATCATGATATTATACCATCACATGAGGGGTTGAGAGGGCGCTCATATTGCAAATGGCACAATGTGTTTACTCATAATACTAATAATTGCAATGTGTTTCGTCGGCAGTTACAATCGGCCATTAATGAAGATCGATTGAAGTTTGCAAATCATCAGGAGACAGGGGCACAAAGTAGAGAAACAATCTCTCCCTTTAAGTGTGCTTAATTGTGAAGACAATAAAGTGTTGATTCGGCCAGGAAAGGCTGATGTAACAAAAAGCAGGGAAATAATGATAGTCAGTGAGCTTGTCAATAATAGAGCTAAAAAGACTAGCAAAACGTATGGCAAAAAGAATAATATGGTTTGGATCCCTACAGGTAGTAGACGAATTAAAGCTAAGAATAGTGTTCAAGCATCTATTGCTAGAACCGCGCAAAAAACAAAGATGAAAGTGATATTCCAGCAAATTCTGGCTAAATATGAGAATAAAAAGGCCGATCAACATGTTTTTGATCAGGCAAAGGGATCCAAGAAACAACCACGAGGTCAAAAGTTTGCATCTGGTCATCAAAACCATTGGCAATCACATGATCGATATTCATTGCCTGTCCCACTGATGCCTGCGTCGTGGAATCCGTCCCCAGGTATGTCAGTTTATTCTCTATGGTTTTGGTATAGTCCTTAGATGCCATTTTATGAGTATTTATATTCTAGTTGGGTATTACTAAAGCGACATGTATGTGATCGGCTATCACGGCCGTATTAAGAACATTGTTGTTAAATATAATTACATATTAGAAAGCCAAAATTAACAAGAGGATGGGTTTATTTTGGCTACATATATAGATATTTTGAAAAGTATGTTTAAGAATGGCCGATGTTTTATTTATCATCGCCCTAAGAGCGAAAGAAAAAGAGGCACACATGGCTTATGAGTTGTTTATCATCGTCCTGAGAGGCATACATAGGGCTGGTGTTTAATCATCGTCCTGAAAAGCATTTGAAGATATTATTGTTTTATGGCAAACATGTTTGTTTTACCAAAAAACGGGGGGCATGTGTTGATGACAAGATTTGACATCTATGATGGTCATTGCAGTGCTGATGGGTTCAACGGTAAGAACTTAAAGCTACCGCTGATTCAACTAATATTTTGTTTTGAATCGGAAGGCAGAATGGCTTCAAAGACCTCCTGAGAGGTCCTAGACGACCTCTTCAAAGACCTCCTGGGAGGTCCTGGCTTCAAAACCCACCCGAAAGGACCTGAACGACCTCTTCAAAGACCTCCTAGGAGGTCCTGGCTTCAAAATCCATCCGAGAGGTCCTCGACGACCTCTTCAAAGACCTCCTTGGAGGTCCTAGGGGACATCCTAGGTGATCTTGGACAACCTCTACAAAGACCATCAGTACTAGAAGACCTCCTCGCATAAAGATGTGGAAGACCTCCTCACATGAAGACCTTGGTGAACAAGACTCGAGCAACAAGATTTAAGATCTCCTTGCTACAGTACCTCGGTGAACAGCTTGAGAGGTCCTGGATGACCTCCTCAAAAACCTCTTGAGAGGTCCTGGACGGCCTCTCCAAAGACCTCCTGGGAGGTCCTAGAAGGCGTCTTGAGTGGTCCTGTAAAACATCCACAAAGACCTCCTAAGAGGACCTGGAGGGTGGTCTTTGCAAAATGGCCAAAAGAGTGGTCTTCGCAAAATGAGAGGTCTTAGCTCAAAAGGGTGATCCTTGCAAAACGTCCAAGAGGTGGTCTTTACAAAGCAGAAGGCCGTGAGGACAAGGAAAAACACGGCCAGGACCTCCCCAGGAACACTCGCACGCCTTCATCAGAGGCACCTAGGACCTCCTCATGGGCGCTCACGTGGCTTCATTAGGGCCACACAAGGCCTCCCCAAGAGCACTCGCGCGCCTTCATCAGGGCCGTTCAGGACCTCCTCCGGGGCGTTACGCGGTTTCATTAGGGCCGTACAAGACCTCTCCAAGAGAACTCACGTGCCTTCATCAGAGCCGCCTAGGACCTCCTCAAGGGCTCTCACGTGGCATCATCAGGGCTGCACAAGATTTCTCCAGGAAAACTCGCGCGCCTTCATCAGGACCGCCCAAGACCTCCTCAAGAGCGCTACGCGGCTTCATCAGGGTCATTCAGGACCTCCTCAGGAGCGCTCGCGCGCCTTTCATCCGGGCCGTTCAGGACCTCCTCCGGAGTGCTACGCGTCTTCATCAAGGCTGTTCAGGACCTCCTCCAGGGCGCTCACGTGGCTTCATCAGGGCCGCACAAGACTTCTCCAGGAGCACTCGTGCGCCTTTATCAGGGCTGCTCAGGACCTCCTCCAAAGCGCTCACGTGGCTTCATCAGAGCCGTCCAAGACCTCTCCAAGTGCTCTCACCAGGATCTCCTCAGGAGCACTACGTGGCTTCATCAAGGCCGTTCAGGATCTGCTTAGGAGCGCTACGCGGCTTCATAAAGGCCGTTTAGGATCTCCTCGGGAGTGCTACGTGGCTCCATCAGAGCTGCACAAGACCTCCTTAGGAGCGCTTCGCGGCTTCATCAAGGCCGCTCAGGATTTCCTCAAGGGCGTTCACGCGTTTTCATCCGAATCGTCCAAGATCTCCTCAGAAGCGCTACGTGGCTTCATCAGAGCCGTCCAAGACCTCCTCAAGAGTGTTCACGCACTTTCATCGGAGCCGTTCAAGATCTCCTCAGGAATGCTACGCGATTTCATCAAGGCCGTTCAAGACCTCTTCCGGAGATCCCGCGCGGTTTTCATCAGGACTTTCCGCGAAGGTCTCAGGACCTTCCACGAAGACTTCATCAAGGAAACTTACGTGTTTGAATAGGAAAGATTTATCAGTTATAGAAAGTCTAGAAATCAAATGGTATAACTGAATCATATCTATAAATCTTGTTCGGTTTAGGAGTCTTGATCTTTTACGGTTAAGACCTGCCGCCCTTTAAATAGAAGAGGGTCATGGCCGATTGAAATCATCACCAATCGATCAACACAATTTGCATCTACTATTTTTTCTACTTTTTGCATCTAGGTCTAGAGTAAAGTAGCTATGCTTTGCTAGTTTGCTCAGTAAACCGGCCAAGCGTCTCTCTACGAGATCGAGTAGCTATCCTTTGTTGTTCTTGCTTGTAAAACAGCCGGTTCTTCGCCGTAATTGAAGAATTATCCCCTTTGCTAGTTTGCTTGAAAACTAGTCATGCGCTTCTATGAAAGTGAAGCAATCTGGTTATTTGCGACCTTGTGTGTTGATTTTTGGCGTCAACACACGGCATGGCATGGTTTGACAAGACGTGCCATGCTTGGATCACGACTTTAGCCCAGCGGGCCAGCACGTCACGGCACGCTCTGTACCGTGCTATGCACGGTCCAGCCCAGGCACGACATTGTCTAGAGGAGGCGGGGCACAGCCAGTGCGGAGGTGGCCGGACGTGGAGGTGGTGGCGACGGAGATGGTGATGGTGGTCGGACTTACTTGGCATGTCGGGTTTATCGTGTCCGCGCGTGACGTGCTTGGGTCGACACCTCGGCCCACAGACCGGCATGACATGACACGGTCCATTTGGCCACCTCTACACATCACACGGCTGAACTACACTGCGGTGTCGTCTTCATATATGGTATTTAGTAGTAATACTATACTCCAATATACTCCTAGCACTACCGTACAATGTACATGGCACTCTCCGTCTAGCTAGGACGGCCACTGTACTATAGTAATGTACTGTATATGGTGGTTAGAGCTAGCCAAACGAGCCGTGCTGTAGCCGGCATGAGATGAGGTACGACATCGCTAGCTCTGGCCAAGACTATTCACTTGCCAGCCGACACGCCACGATAGGTCGGCCTGAGCCGCAACCCCTATTACACGACTCAGCACTCAAGACGACACGGCCCAAATTGTTAGGCACTATAATCGCTTTTAATATACATATATAATTGTATTTTCATTTATTAAAATTTATATGATTTTCTTTCCATTTTTAATACTTATATGGTTTTATTTTTTGGTTTTTAAATTTTATATAGTTCATTTTATAAGTATATATAAATTTATTTTTGTTTTTTAAATATATATATTTTCTAGGATTGTTTTACATGTTTTTCAATTTTTCATGCCTTATGAGCTAAATAACAAATGTTTTAACGAGCCAGCTATTTGAACATTAATAAAATTCTATTACATTTTCAATACGATTGTCTCATTTTTTTTCCAATTTTCATGCCTACTTCTGAATTCTACACATATTTCTAATTTTTTTGTAGAATTTTTTTAGAATTTTTTCATTCTCATTTAAAATGCAGACTTCTAGCCAACACGACCGGCATAAATGGTCAATCTGTCGTATTCAGGCCACCACCCCGTCTCTGGGCCTACCGACACAACACGAATAGTTGTCAGGCAAGAACAGGCTATGTCTAAACGAGTCATACTGATCCGGGTCCATGCCATGCCGGGCCGAACCGTCCGTTTGACCAGATCTGATGGTGGTGGTCTCATCTCATATTTGGGCCGTAGGTTGGTACAAGTCCCTGTCAGTGTAGTAGTAGACCATCTGCGTGCCCTAGTGGAGTGTTTTTGGACCTTAGGTTGGTAAAGTCCCTATCAATGTAGTAGTAGACCATCTGCATGCCCAAGTGGAGTGTTTTGGCTAAATTGACATATTTTTATTTGTAATAGTAAAATAGTCTTGTTCAAACGAAATTGTAAAAATAGCACCACGACAGATTAGAAAGATCACGTACCGTAATCACAGTCCGCAGAACCGACGTTCCATGGAAAGAACCTACTGCGGTCTAGAACCTCGGAAGGAAGGGCTGCATGCATGATTATAAGCACTTAATCACTAAAAAACAGACAACTTAATCATTAAAGGACGAAAAATCCGTGCTTCTGCGGTTCCAATCCGCGATACGTCAGTTCCGCGGTCTGAAAGTTCGGTACCTGGCTTCCGCGGACTGGGAGCACGTGCCTTCCTAACTTACCATGATACCATTTTTATAATTTTATATAAACGAGGACTGTTTTTGCTATTACAAATAAAAAACATGTAAATTCAGGCAAAGACTTCCCAAGTGGAGTTCGGCACTTAGGTTTGTGTTCCTATCATTGAGCCTCCAAAGCCAATTTTGATAAGGTTTCTTAGTTGGACGCGTGTTTTTTGTCATCTCAGGAAAAAAAAAATTACGAATGTTTTTTTCATCAAGTTTCTCTTTATTTCCTTCTCGTCTTTTTTCTGAGGCTGCATGCGAGAAAAAGATGGTCACGTTCTCCTTTGGAACACGGAATTTTGGTCGAGAGACTAACTGCTAGTATTGCAATCTTATTGCTGGTACTTGATTATATACACCTTGTGTTGTCCTACATGGTAAATAAGTAAATACAGTTGCTCCAGCTAAATGATCTGATGCAATCATGCACGGGCTTACTATTTTATGCTCGGGTACAGCAGCGTCATTACAACTAACGTCATCCTTAGATAGTAAAAAATACACCAGGGCAGCTTCAAAATGCGCTAGGGCTAAGTTTAGCCACACGCCACTCGTAACAAAAATTGCTATTATTACGACATGGACATCACAGACATTGCTAATGATCTTCGAAGATTTGGGTGAATAATTGACTACTTCAAAGCGCACCTGCAGCCATTAGCCATGGCCATTAGGCATTGGCTATTGTTGCTGCTCCTCAATTATTGAGTCGAGTGGACAAACCAAATAGCGACAACTTTCCAAATTCTCTCCACACCAATCGAACTGCTATCAGACAAATATTCGCGAATAATTCTCTGAAAAAAATCCAATCTTTTTTCCCCAGCACACATCCCCGTCCGAATTGATGATCTCACGCGAATTCCTCACATCTCAGCCTCACTTTCTCCTCGCCACAAGGCGGGAGCGCCTCCACGTATGGGTGAGTTCTTGATGGTCCCCGAGGGCGGGTGCTCGTCCCGGTCCCGCGAATCTACGTGGTGAGCAGGGAAGTGCGATCAAAATTCGATCTTGGCACTGGTCTCGGAGGGTAGGGGGTCGCCGGTCGGCTTCTTGGATTGGACGTTCTGAGCAAGCGAGCCGGGGCAAGTTTTGATCCAGGCGTGCTGTGTGTGAGCTTGGAATCCGAGAATTCCTTGTGTCTTTGCATCGTGTGCAAGGTTAGCAACGGCTTCTTTCTTCAATTGTTGGTAGATACCGCGAAATTGGCATGAGTATTTGATCCCGTGTTCTTACTTTTGTTCAGTTCGTAAACCTGCAATCTGTATGCTAAAAAGTATGTCTTGGGCAACTCTTAGCACCCGCTTTCCTTTCGTGCCATTTGAAATGTTGTGGTGATTTCAATAATGGAGATCGAATTTGATCTTGGATGGCATTTTTTTGTTGATCACTTGTGTTTATGATCGAGGAATTCTGTGTTTCTTATTTATTTTGAGGTGATGATGAGCTGTGTGTGATTTCCTTAATTATATATGGTTTTTAATTTTCATATTTCATCAAAACCTGCTCTTGGGCTCCCTCTTAATTGTGCTTGAGTTCGGAGTTTTGTGTTTTTAATTGCCTTGGCAAATCAGATTTCCCAAGTATTTGAAGTTGTAAGTTGTGTAAACTTGTGAATTGAATTCTGCTTGTTGCTTGAGTGTTTGGGTTTAAGTTAGTTAATTAATGCACCACCATCTTTCAAATTTAGATCGTAATCTGTTCCCTCCAGGCTTTTCATCCATTTCTGCAACCACTAAAACGAGGAATTCCTTGTATGTGATGATTTGGAACATTGGCGTACCATCATCCTGGTGTCTATGCCTTCTGTTTCAGTATTGATTGTGTTCTGACCCTTTTGGAACCATCTGGTCTTGGTAGTTGTCATCTAGGCAGTTCTTTATAAGGGGAAAGACAAATACAATTAGACTAAGGTACTTCTTGATGGGTGCAGCTTGTAAGATACCGCAGCTGATCGGTCTGAACCCATGGAGAACGGTTCAACAAATGAACATACCGGTAAGGGGCCAATGTGGGAGTTGGAAATGAGTCTTGATCAGCCCATGGATGCAGAGGCCGGGAAACTGAGGAATATGTACAGACAAAAGGTGATTATCATTTAAGCACCTGTCATTTTGATATCTAAATTGTGGTGAACACAGCAGAAATTTGGTTTTAAATATTGCATAAAGGTCACAAAATATTGTGGAAAGTTCACAAGCGACTAATAGACCTCACATGCTGTGTTAACAACATGACTTCAACAATGATCCTCACAATTTGCTGTTTTGTTCTTCATATTTCAGAGCTTAGTTAGAACAGGCAATTGCGATTGCAAGGCAATAACTTTTGATACAAAAGCTAAAGCAATGATCACCACAATTTGGTTTTTGTTCTCCATATATCAGAGCTTTGTTAGGAGAGGAAACTGTGACTTGCATGGCAATTATTTTTTATCAGAAAGATAAATAAAATGCCAATCATTTGGTAACTGTTACACATCATCAATGAGGTCTCAGCTTTTTATCATTAGCAATATTTCCTCTCTTTTTTTGGAAAGATGTCATCTGCAGAGTATTTCTGATACTGCTGAATCTAAAGGTTGTCAGTTAGACATACAATATGATAAGTGATTGCCATTTTATGTTTTGGCAATAATTAGTTTCATTCAGTATTTATAAGATCTAGTCTTATTCCCCTCCTGTGTTTGACATTAGAATTTGGCGTTTTGATCAAATGCAAATATTATTTTCTGTAGTACACTTTCCATGATTATTGACTTATATGAATTGTCGATACCAGTCCGGTTGATTTGAGATGCTGCCTAAGATGCAGAGTGATTTGGTGTACCGATTCTGAATTTCTGATAAATGAATTGGTAAAGTATGTTTAAGTAACTTTGTTTTTTTCTCCTTTGTTTTCCCCTTTTGTATGTGCAGACCTACCCAACAATTTTGCTGCTACGACTAGCTTTCCAAAGCCTTGGTGTGGTATTTGGAGACTTAGGCACATCACCTTTATATGTTTTCTACAACATCTTTCCTCATGACATAGAAGACACGGAGCAAATTATTGGAGCACTCTCGCTTATTATTTACTCCCTTACTCTCATTCCACTTGTGAAATATGTTTTCATTGTCTTGAGGGCAAATGATAACGGCCAAGGTAATTATATATTTTGCTTCCTTGAAAGTTTTGCTTCAATTATTAAGGATCAAACTGTAAATAGGTGATATGTCTTATTTGTTGAGATATTGCAGTAAAATTGTGTGTTAGGGACTTAGGTGACCATACAAAGGAAATTCTGGACAATTTCTTTCTAAAAGTAGAAGAAAAGATCTACTTAAATTGCTAGGTATCAATTTGAGACCTGAAAGTTACTCTAGTTACTGCTTCAAAAATTCTTGTCAGACTATCAGCACGCTAGGTATCAATTTGAGACCTAAAAGTTGCTCCAGTTACTGCTTCAAAAATTCTTGTGATTGTCAGCACAACTGCACAAGAATATTCTTTTGCAGTGCTCCTTGTGTGCTTCTTGCTCAGAACGCTCATTCATCTATCTGCTGCAGTTTGTTTCCATGCATTCCACTCAACAGTACAGTTATTTTGGCCTTCCATTAGTTTGGCTCTTAATGAATGGTACTTCTTCAAAGATATTATCATTGTCTTTCTGAACTTTCCAATATCAGCATAATTTTAGAACCTCTGAAACAAATTAGTTGCCTTTGTATTTAAGTAATTCTTTCAGATGCCTAGTGAGAAAGCCCTCACTTTAGGAGAGAGATATAAGATGAGTTCACGCCCTTCTGCTAATTTGCAGCATTTTTGTCTGTGCAGTTGCCTCATGTAAGGACACAAAGTTTTGTGCACCACACTATGATACCATATTCAGTACTTGAGAATAAGTCAGCATATGACACACCAGTGTATTGCATAGACAATGTTGCTCAAAATGATGATGCTTAGGAGTTAGTGCTATTCCTAACCCGCCTTCTGTTTCTCTGTGTATCTTTCCAACTATGAATATCAACATGCTAGAGGTTTATTTGTAATTTCAGGTGGAACGTTTGCTCTTTATTCTCTGCTTTGCCGGCACGCAAAGATAAACATTATTCCCAATCAACATAGAACCGATGAAGAGCTAACAACATATATCCGTCACACATATGATGAAAGGTCTCTTGCTGCAAAGATCAAAAGTTGGTTAGAGGGGCACCAATTCAGAAAAAATGTCATTCTTATTCTTGTACTTTTTGGTACTTGCATGGCTGTTGGAGATGGAATTCTCACTCCTGCCATATCAGGTGAGCACCTCTATGTTTTATCATGGCTTTAGTATTATATTTTCTCAAAATTAATATTGTTGTGAGAACCTGGAGCTTTCAGTCTGATAACTCTGATATGATCAGTAAACCAGCATGTTCATTCACATCTTCCTGTCCTTGGCCAACTAAGCATCAAATTAGGTTACTGAAAACATTCACCAAAAAATGCTTGCTAAAAGTTCCTTCGACGTATCCTGCACCCACTTTTTTGCAATTAGATGCTATCCCAGCAATCTCACAAATTAATTTCCATGCTTTAAGATGAAAAACTTGGGTCATGGTGGTCTTCTGTTTTGCTCTATATTGCTATTGCATTGCCCATTTCCTGTCTTACACAGTGTTGAGCCTCTGAGGTTACCAATTGAACATTGTTGGACCACAACAGACTAGTGTTGCTATAGTGGTCTTCCATCCGTTTTTACTGTACTACATATCTCTTTTACGATGCTTGTTATTTCATAGCTCTACTGTTAACTTTTACCCAAGAGGATTGATATTAACTAGTATCTACTGCCTTACAATTTGTAGTTCTTTCTGCAACTGGTGGAATAAAGGTCGAAGAACCCAAAATGAGAAATGGTACATGTGCAATGTTGAAGTTAGTACATTTTTCTGCTTTTATTAGCATCTACTTTACTGTGTGTGCATTGATATTTATATGCTATTGCACTTCAGAGGAAGATGTCGGATTTGCCATTGCTGTTAATTTACCTAGACATGTTGATAAGAACATCAAGTAATTCGCCATACCAGTCTATCTATGCAAACGATAACATTAACATGCTGAGATTTGAAGCATCGCCTTTCATTCTAGGAACTCTGAAGTGGTAGTGTGCATGGGAATAATTATGTTTGTTATAATCAGATAGAGCAGACAAATAATACCGAGAGTTAGACCTATGTGTGGTTAACTGTGTTAGAATAGAACTCTTCTCTTTTGTATTTCCTTATCTGTATATGGAAACCCCCCTTGTACATCCCTATATATATTGTCCATTGGGCCCTCTTGAATATACACATAATATTCATAACATGGTATCAGAGCTAGCGCTCTAACCTATCTTTCCGCTGCCATCCCGATGCCCCGTCGTCCTTCTCGACTGCGCCGTCGTCTCGTGCCACATCCGTTGCCGCCATCGCTGCTGTCGTCATTGCCCACGCCACCGCTGCACGACGCCGTCAACAGGCCGCCGCCGCACGATGCCGACTGTCATCAAACCATCCACTGACGCCGCTCCCTGCCCGACGCCGCCTATCGATGAAGAGGGCCGAACCGACGCCGGACGACACCATCGCCGACGCCGCCAGAAGACGTTGTTCCTCCGACCGCCGCCACCGCTGAGACGCTCGACGAACGCCAGCGCCTCCCGCTCGCGCTCGAGCCTAACGCCCGATGTCATCGAGAAGACGCCGCCGCCCTTACTGGCGTGGGCGGAAGAGTTTGTCTCCGGACGCCGCATCTTCTTGGCGTTCGCCCTTCCGGCGTGGGCGGAAGAGCTCATCCTCCAAAGACTGCATCTTCTTGGCCGCCGCCGCAGACTCGTGGGAACCCTAGTTCCTCGCTTGGCGTCACTGCTGGCGAGCGGCGATTTTAAGCCGCCCAACTCACACGCTCAAAAAAACGGTATGTTGATCTAACCGCCGCGCCGTCGGTCTGCGCTGTTAGACTTCGTTGCCTCGTCGCCGCCTAGCGCCGCCACCTGATAACTTCCGTTCCATCACCGCGATCCCATTTTGAGAACCAAGCTTAATGGGACGAACTACTGTGTTGTGGTCTTCGCTCATGGAGATCACGCTCGATGGTCTCCACCTCTGGGACATATTCTTGATGCCCGACCTTGTCGCGCGTCGCCGGTTCACCTCTCTCGAACAAATTACTTCGCACCTTCTGCAGGAGATGAGGCTGCCAAGAAGGAGGCAGAGGTCGTATTATTCTTGGCCGACGCTGCCGACGAGGCTTTTCAGTATGGTGTGCTGATGAGGCCCGTGTTCGAGCCATCCTGGTGGTCAGCATTGACGACTCCATCCAGCCAGATATTGTTGGTTTGCATGCCACTCATCAGATCTGGGAGTACTTGCGCGAGCGATACCAGTAGAGCAGTGATGCTCGGTTCTTTTCGCTTCAAAGTTGGAAGAGACGCGCAGCGAGGACTCCTCCGTCGGCGACTTCTTCCGAGCCTGACCGGTCTCGGTGCTAGCCGGGCGAGTAGCTTCTCCGCTCTGCCGAGTGTCATAAAGTGTAGAAAGCGGATCGTGATCGCCGCTTTTATGACTTCGTCTGCCGTCTTCGCCCGAGTTTGAGCTGTCGAGGTCAATCGTTGAGCCGCCACCACGCACCGACAAGCGATCGAGGCTCTTTCGGCGCTTCGTCTTTGAGGAGCTTCCATGAAGTTAGCGGCCGCTTTATTCCGGCCAGCTTGCTAACCCTTCTTCTTCGACTACACCGCCAGTTTCTACTTTGACTACAGACCTCTCACCGCATTTACGCTCTGTTTTGCACCAACCGAGGTTCAAAGGTAATTATTGCAAGAACTTCGGGCACGACTACGAGCGTTGTGTGGTGCGCAAAAAGTAGAACAAGACGCGTGGACGATCCAGGGGGGGCAGGGAGGCCCTAACTCCTCGACGGGAGGATAGACCAACACTTCAGGATCTTCTCAGCGAGGTGACTTTGTTCAAGATTCGCGAGCTCGACTTGGCGGCTTTCTCACAGCTCGGCGAGTTCGCCATCTAGCTCGAGCGTCTCCTCTAGGTACTTCTTGGGTTTTGGATTCTGGTGCCTCTTTCCACATGAAACCTGACTCCACATCTCTCACTTCAGTAGGACCTCCTGTTTTTCCTATCTCAATTCAGACAAAAGACAAGACTTCTTTATGCATCGTGATCGAGCACTCTTTTGTCCATCGACTTTTACTTCTCCAAATTGTTTCTCATGTTCCTCAGCTTACCATGCAGCTTCTCTCAGTGGGTTAGCTCACTGATCTCGGCTGTAGGGTTGGTTTTGACTCTCACACCTGTTTTGTTCAGACCCAAGCAGACGAGGGGCGTGCTTGGGATCGCCGGCGCCGTAGGGATCGTCAGGGTCACTACATTCTTGACCGCCTCCACCTTCCGTCCACTTCAGTTGCTCCTATCATCTCTACATCCACTGGCACTGCTGCCACCACCTCTGGAGTTTTTTGCGCAGTGGCATCATCGTTTAGGTCGCTTGTGTGGGTCTCGTCTTTCTTCATTAGTTCGTCAGGGTGTACTTGGACGTGTTCTTGTTGACACGTCCATGTTTTGTCAGGGTTGTAAACTGAGCAAGCAGCTCCAACTTCCTTATCATTCTAGTGAGTCCTTGTCTTCTCGCCCTTTTGATTTAGTTCATTCAGATGTATGGGGACCTGCGCCTATTATCTCTAAAGGCGGGCATAAATCTTATGTGATCTTCATTGATGATTATTCCCGTTTTACATGGATTTTCCCTATATCTAATCGTGGTCAGTTTCTTGTGATCTATCGTAGCTTTGCAACGATGGTTCGTACTCAGTTTGATTCTCCCATCTGTACTTTTATTTGTGATTCTTTGGTAGTCTTGCTCGGTGCTTTTAGACGCTTTCTTTACGAAAGCGGTACTCTTTACCGATCTTCTTGTCCCGGTGCCCATGCTCGAATGGGGTTCTTGAGCGAAACATCGCTCATCGATTGAGATCGCCTGCGCTCTTCTCCTTGCCTCTCACGTTCCACCACGCCTGGGTCGAGGTCGCTTACTACTGACTACATATCTCATCAATATGCAGCCCTCCACTGTTCTTAAGAGCGTCTCTACTCTCGAGCCCCCCAGTACACTCACCTCCGTGTTTTTGGCTGTACTTGTTTTGTTCTGCTGCAGCCTTGTGAACGCACTAAACTATCGGTCCAGTCAGTTGAGTGCATGTTTCTTAGTTATAGGTCTGAGCATAAGGGTTATCGTTGTTGGGATCCTTCTGCTCGACGGATCAGGATTTCACGAGACGTTGTCTTTGACGAATCTCGACCTTTCTTTTATCGAGATTCGGCTCCTCCTGCTTCCACCGCTTCATCGATTTCATGGTTGTCTATTTCGACTCTTCACCTATTTCTCCACTATCACGCTCTTCCCTGATCCATCTCCAGTGGTTCCTTCAGACCTCTGTCTCCGGTCTTTGCCTCTGCGGCAAGACCGCCTTGTTCTCTGCGAAGACCACCATCTCGTTACTCGTGTTCACTACTCCAGCGTCCTCATCCTTCACCACCTCCTCTCCCGGTATCTTGCCGACATCCACATCGATCCTCCCCGCCGATGCTCCTCGTTCGTCCCTTCGTGACCGGATATCCTTCGACCTCCTGATCGTCTTGGATTTGCTCCGATAGCTCATGCTCTCTCTGTCACTGAGCCTAGTTCTTATCGTGAGGCTGCTCCTCATTCTGAGTGGTAGCTCGCTATGGCAGAGGAGCTTGATGCTCTTCGACATACGAAGACTTAGGATATTGTACCGACACCTATGCATGCTCGTCCGATCGCGTGCAAGTGGGTGTACAAGATTAAGACCCGGTCTAATGGTACTATCGAGCGCTACAAGGCTCGTCTTGTGGCTCGTGGCTTTCAGCAGGAGTACGGTCGTGACTACGATGAGACTTTTGCCCCTGTTGCCCATATGACCACTGTTCGCACTCTTGTTGCGGTTGCTTCTGTTTACCAGTGGTCTATCTCTCAGCTGGATGTTAAGAATGCTTTTCTTAATATTGTTTTGCATGAGGAGGTCTACATGCAGCCACCACCTGGGTATTCTGTTCCCAATGGGCATGTCTGTCGTCTTCGTCGTGCTCTTTATGGCCTCAAACAGCTTCTCCCCGCTTTGATTTGCGCGTTTACCTCGATGATTCTTTAATTGTCGGTTGTTAGTCATTTGGATTCTTGCACTTGGTGATAGCAAGATCCTTACTCTCATCGAGAGGATGGCACTTGGAGATGGGGCAATTTTCTTTGTTTATTTCTCACACAACACCATGCCAACTTTGAGGGTTGGGGATACAAATTATAAGGTCGCTAACCACCAAGCATATGCTAAGATGCTAGTCTAAGATCTCATTCCTAAAAGCGCCTAAGATCTTTGTCCTAAAAGCGCCTAAGATCTTTGTCTAAAAGCGCCTAAGATCTTTGTCCTAAAAGCGCCTAAGATCTTTGTCCTCTAAGATGTTTGTCCTTGAAGGGCGGCAAAAGCAAACACACAAGACTTATCCAACAAGTCACAGAGACTTATTCATCATTCTCCCCTAAGTCTTGTGCGTCGTCTTGTGGGAGAGTTGAACCATCCCGATCCCGGAGCAGAGCTCGAGAATTTGACCTCCCAAGAGGCTTGGTGAAAGGTGTCCGCAAGGCGATCCGTGGTGTTGATGTAGCTCGCCTTGATGCTACCTTCATCCAACAACCTCGGATGAAGTGGTACTTCACCCGGATGTGCTTGCTCCGTTCATGGAAAACGGGTTCTTTGCGAGCAGGCGGACTTGTTTGCCCACCCCGAGCGCCACCGCTTGATGTCTCTGCCGAGAGATCACCAAGCGGTCGAACGAGCAGGCGCTGAAGTCGGCGGTGGAGGCCGCTATGTACTCGGCCTCCAACCGACAGGCCACCACCGCCGCTTGATCGATTGCCCGATAACGAGGCACTTGCCGAGAAGAAGAGAATCCCACTTGTGCTCTTGCTTTGGTGTCGATGTCGCTGCGTGGTCGCTGCCGCCGCATTCGGATGAAGTCTTGTGGACACCTCGGGTAGTGCAAGCCGTGGTCGGAGGTGCCCGCAACGTAACGGAGGATCCTCTTCACGGCTTTCTTGATGCTCGCTCGTCGATCGCCGCATGAACCGACCGACGTGCCGACGGCGAACGCCAAGTCCGGCCGGCGTGTGGACAAGGTAGCGAAAGTCGCCAACAATCTTGCCGATCTTGCGTCGCGTCCGCCTCTCCGCCAGGTCTTTGTCGCGGCTCGACTTGACCTTCTCCTCCATAGAGCGCTGGCTGGTTGCGGCTGGCGAGCCCGCCCACTCAACGATGCGCTTAGCGTGGCGGTCTGGCGAAGGAGATACGGAGCTGTCTGGTGGACCTCGATCCCGTGTAGAAGGAGGAGCCCAAGTCGCTCATCCGAAGGCGGTCTTCATCTCCGCTTTGAACGCTTCGACCTCGGCCTCCTTGGAGCGGTGATCACTAAGTCGTCGACGAGACGCCACCGCCAGGCGTTGCGCGCCGCCCCGCCGTAGACCGCAGTGCGTGTGCGCTTCTGCTGAACCCCATTTGCATAAGGGTGGAGTCCAACAGCGTTCGGGCTCGTGGTGCTCGCCGCAGCCGTAGAGGGCCTTGCGTGGCGGAGGACCTTGCCCTCCTGCGGGGATGACGAATCCCGACGGTGGACGGACGAGACCTCCTCCTTCAAGTCGCCGCTTGAGGAAGGCGGACTTGACGTCCATGTGATGGACGTGCCAACCCTCCCCGGCCGCAAGTGCGAGGAGAAGACGAACGGACTCCATGCGCGCGCGCGGGCGCGAAGCGTCGTCGAAGTCGATCCCCTCCTGCTGCATGAAGCCTCGTGCCACCAAACGAGCCTTGTGCTTGACGATGGTGCCGGCTTCATCCCGCTTCAGCTTGAACACCCACTTAAGGGTGATCGCGTGGTGACCGACAGGAAGATCCGCCAGCTCCCACGTCCGGTTCCGCTCGACGGCGTCCATCTCTTGCTTCATCGCGACACGCCACGCCGCGTCTCCGCCATACCGGCAAAAGGAAGGGGCTCGCCGTCGTCGCGCCAAGCGCAGCCATGCTCGAAATCGTCTTTGCGCCACCAGGGACGGCAACTTCACGAGGATGTTGTCCATATGGTACGGTAGCGCAGAGGCTCGCCGTCGTGGTAAGCGTCGCGGTCCTCGTCGTGGGGACAATGAATAGCGAACTCCACCGTCGTTGCTCGTCGTGGACCGGTTGCTGGGGCGATCCGGTGGTGTGGGCTGCGGTCGGGAGAGCGCGGCCGCTGCGGGAGTGGCCGCGGTGAAGAGTGGGCGTGCTGGTGCCGGCGGTGGTGGAGCACTCGCGGAGCTGGTGGCGAAGCGAGATGTCGAGGTGGGCGAGCTCGGTGAAGACGAAGCCGCTAGCTCGACTCTCTCGAAATGGACGTAGTCGACAACGAAGTCCACGAGTCGAAGTCGAATCGCCGCCCACCGCCTTGTCCCATGTCGGCCTCGCTTTCGCCGTCGAACACAACGCCACGCGAGATCGCGACGCTACTGTGTCGTGGTCGAGGATGCGGTAGGCCTTCGAGCCTCTCGTGGCCGGCGAACACTCGAGTGCTCTCGCGCCGAGCTTGCCGATGTGGCCAAGCTCCTTGGCGAACGCGAGGGGCCAAGACCCGCAGTGAAACCGCCGGCTTGCGCCCATGCCAAACCTCGTGCGGCGTCCCGCCGCCGAGTGCCTTAATGAGTGGCGGTTGAGGATGTAGACGGCCGTCACCACCGCCTCTCCCGAAGATACCAGATCCCTCGCTGAGGAGGGCCCGAGCCATCCCCACAACCGTCTGGTTGCGCGCTCGACGACGCTGCTCTGCTGCGGGTCAGACGGTAGCGGAGTAGTGGCGCTGAATACCCTCATCGGCCTGAAGACGACGCGAATTCACCGCCGTGAATTCGCCGCCGTTCAGGTCTGTCTTGTGACGCTGCAGACTTACGGCCGCGCTCTGCCTCCGCAGCGACTGCGTCGCGCTTGATGGCGCCCGCACCTCTCCTTTGCTGCCGAGGACCATCACCCACATGTAGCGGGAGAGGTCGTCGACGAAAGCGGCAGGAAGTAGCGTCGTCTCCCGGTGTGGCGGTGTCACCGAACCACACAAGTCCCGTGCACGAAGCTCGAGCCTCTCCTTGGCTCGAAACTCGCCGCTTTGAAGAAAGAGTCGCCTCGCCGTCAACACGCAGACGTCGCAGAATCGCTTCCACATGGTCAGGGGCGGCGGCAGCTCGCACCATCTCCGTGGCATCGAGCCGCCAGGCCTCGAAGTGAAGGTGCCCAAAGCGCTCGATGCCCTCGCCACGCCTCGTCGTCCGACGAGCGGCGAGACAGAGGGTTGTGCCACTGCACGTGAAGGATGTAGAGTCTATTTGCGCCTCTGGTTACCTTGGCAAGAAGGCGGCGGCGAAGATCCCAAATCCGCAGCACCCCGTGCTCGATCTCGACACGCGAGCCGTTCTCATCCAGCTGTCCCAAGCTGATGATGGAGTTCTTCAGATCGGGGATGTAGTAGACGCCGGTGAGCAGCCTGTGCTCGCCAGACACGGCGGTGAAGATGACGGAGCCGACGCCCTTGATTTTCACGCCAGAGGCGTCCCCAAACTTGACAGAGCCTCGAACGTCTGAGTCGAGCTCGGAGAAGAACTCCCGCCGCCCGGTCATGTGGTGGGTGGCGCCGGTGTCGAGGCACCACCCGTCGGTCTTGTCGTTCTTGGGCATCGTCGCCGAGGAGGCATGTGCTTTTGGCTCGTCAAGGTGGAGGAAGGCAGCTGCGGCGGTAAAATGGAGGTAGTTCGATGCTCGCATGAGCAATGAACAGAGCCGTTGCTCCTCCTCCGCACTTCTGCGACGTGGGCTCGCAGCGTCGTGGTCGCCGACAATCCTTGGCCCAATGACCAAGCTTGCGCGATTGTGGCAAGAGTCGCCTCGTCTTGCTTTTTGCTTGCCAATAGCGCCACAGGCACCTCCACGGTTATCACCTCGTGGTCGCCGACAATCTTGGCCCAATGACCGGGCTTGCCGCGATTGTAGCAAGAGTCGCCTCTCGTCTTGGCTTTTGCTTGCCACGCTTATGTCACTTTGTCGTGGAAGAAGGCTCCCCCTTCTTCCTGTCACCTTGGCCGGCAGCCCACTGCTCCCGAGTGAGGAGGAGCTTCCCGCCAATGGTGACGGGTCCCGAGAGACGCTGTGGCTCATCGCTGTCAACGACCTTGAGGCGACCCAACGCCTCCTCGATCGTCATCGTGGAGAGGTCCAGCAGAGACTCGATCGAGCGAGCCATCTGCTTGTACTTCTCGGGGACGCAGCGGAAGAGCTTCTCCACAGCTCTCTCCTCGCCGTAGGTGTCGTCGCCGAACTGCACCAACTTCTGCAACAGAGTGTTGAGACGGAGAGCAAAGTCATCAACGTCCTCACCTGGCTTGAAGGCCAGGTTCTCCCACTCCTTGCGTAGTGCCTGCAATGTAGACTTGCGGCGCGATCCGCTGCCGCGTCTTTGCAGGCGATGGCGTCCCAAGCCTCTTTGGCAGTCCGCTTGTTGGTAAGCGAGAACTGCATCTCGGGCGGGACTGCAGCGATGAGAGCATCGGCGCCGTCGATCCCGGGTCGAGTCGACGTCTCCGTCGGATCAAGATCCCACATATGCGCGACTGGAGCTTTACCCTCATCACCGCAGCCCACTCGGCGTAGTTGGTCTTGGTGAGGTAGGCCACCGCCGGGGCCGACGTCCTCGACGACAACCTGGTACTCGTGGTGACCACGGTATCAACGGGGAGAGAGCGTCGCTGTGAAGGCCGCGCTCTCCGTCGACCAGATGCCGCCGCCGTGCACGTCTCCTCCAGAGCGCGCGGCGTCCGCTGCCTGTCTGTTCGCCCGCCTCGTGGCGTCTTGCGCGTTGCCCATCGCGCCACTCGCCTCGCTTGCCTCCTTCTCCGGCCGCTCAAGGTCCGCGACGCCTTCATCATCAGAGATGGAGTCATTGCTTTATTCTGCCAGCAGAACCTCGACCTCATTCTTTGCGCCAGACGCTGCATCTGCCGCCGCCGCCGCTTCCACCTCCGCTCTGCTGCTGCCACTCATGCCGCCACCGACGCTTTTTCCCTTTCGCCGCCAAGGCCTTTGTCTGCCGCTTCGCTGTTTCTTCGCCATAGCGATTCGGCTTGCTTCCCGCTGTGCTCGAGGCGCTCGAAGGCCGAGATCGCCTCTGCGGACATGGCGTACACCGGAACTAACTGCGTGGAGAGAGCCGCTTCTCTTGGTTGGGTCATGGCTGCTGAAGAGGCGAGGCCGAGAAGGGATTGAGCAGAGATGCTCAAAGTTGCGGATAGTACTGGCTCGATACCACTTGTTAGTCATTGGATTCTTGCACTTGGTGATAGCAAGATCCTTACTCTCATCGAGAGGATGGCACTTGGAGATGGGGCAATTTTCTTTGTTTATTTCTCACACAACACCATGCCAACTTTGAGGGTTGGGGATACAAATTTATAGGTCGCTAACCGACCAAGCATATGCTAAGATGCTAGTCTAAGATGTTTGTCCTAAAAGCGTCTAAGATGTTTGTCCTAAAAGCGCCTAAGATGTCATTCCTCTAAGATGTTTGTCCTCTAAGATGTTTGTCCTTGAAGGGCAAAGAAAAGCAAACACACAAGACTTATCCAACAAGTACAGAGACTTATTCATCATCGGTTTCACTATCAGTTCCCATGATCCTGCTCTTTTTGTCCATGTCTCATCTCGGGGTAGGACACTGCTTCTTCTGTATGTTGATGACATGCTCATCACTGGTGATGATTCCTCATTCATCACGTATGTGAAGAAAGCATCTCAGTGAGCATTTTTTGATGACTGATCTTGGTTCTCTTACGTACTTCCCTGGGATTGAGGTCTCTTCCATGCCTGAGGGCTACTACCTCTCCTAGCAGAAGTATGTCCAGGATCTTCTTGATCGGTCTGGTCTGACTGACACTCGTACTGTTGAGACTCCCATGGAGCTATCCCTACAGCTTCGTGTCACTGATGGTGATCTTCTTGAGGATCCTACTCGGTATCACCATCTTGTTAGGAGTTTGGTGTATCTTGTGAGCACCCGTTCCGATATTGCTTATGCTGTTCATATCTTGAGTCAGTTCATGGCTCGTCCTACCCATCTTCACTGCAGTCACCTTCTTCGTGTTCTTCGCTACTTGCGTGGGACTATCTCTCGTCGTTTGTTTTTCCCTAGCTCTACCTCACTACAACTTCAGGCGTACTCTGATGCGACCTGAACTAGTGATCCTTCTGATCGTCGTTCTGTTTCTGCTTACTATGTTTTTCTTGGCTCCTCCTGATTGCACGAAAACTAAGAAGCTGATCGCAGCTTCCGCTCGAGTCTGGTGAGAGTTGAAAGCTATGGCGGCGATGTGATGAAGCAGAGGTTACTTGGTTGAGGTGGCTACTTGCAGATTTTGGAGTGCCTGATGGGACCTCGACTCTTTTGTCTGACAAGACAGTGCTATCAAGATGTTGCGGGACCTAGTGAAGCATGAGCTCACCAAGCATATTGGTGTGGATTCTTCATACACTCGCTCACAGGTGCATGAGAGAGTACTTGCTTTACAGTTTGTGCCATCAGATTTACAGGTTGCTGACTTCTTTATGAAGCCACAGATTAGGGCACAACATTTATATTTTCTCTCCAAACTCAGTATGTGTGATCCACCATGAGTTTAAGGGGGGGGTGTTAGAATAGAACTCTTCTCTTTTGTATTTCCTTATCTGTATATGGAAAACCCCCTTGTACATCCCTATATATATTGTCCATTGGGCCCTCTTGAATATACACACAATATTCATAACAAACTGAATCATTGTATTTTCTTTTCCTTGTCAGATGTGATTGTAATCGTCTCCGTGGTGATATTGATTGGGTTGTTCAGCATGCAGCACTATGGTACCGATAAAGTCAGCTGGCTTTTTGCACCAATAGTATTCCTTTGGTTCATACTCATTGGAATCCTGGGAGCTGTGAACATATGTAAATATGATCGGTCAGTTCTTAAGGCATTCAATCCTGTTTATGTGTATCGGTACTTTAAGAGAGGGAAGAATAGTTGGACTTCTCTTGGAGGAATTATGCTCAGCATAACAGGTCTGACATTCTTACGTGATTTCATAGTGTGGCTTGTCCTTTGCAAACTGGCAATAACCAAAACTGACTTTTTGGCTCATGCTGCAGGGACAGAAGCGTTATTTGCTGACCTTTCATATTTTCCTGTACAAGCTATTCAGGTACCATTTGTTGGTTATCATTGTTGTTGGCTATGCATGTTCTGATAAGAATTAAGCACCATGGATTCAGTAGGAAATTTTTAGAGGCATATCTACATTTTTAACAGACATTTTCACATGGGTACAGAAATCAACCTATTTGCTTGCTTGCTGACGACATCCTTTATCATTTTGATATGCAGATTGCTTTCACTGTGGTTGTGTTCCCATGCCTTCTTTTGCAATATACTGGTCAAGCTGCCTTTATAGCTGCACACAATGATCGTGTTGCACATGCCTTCTATCATTCTCTTCCAGGTAAAATCAGACCTATGCACTCCTCAATTAGCATATCTATGAGAATACAAAATGACATAATTATTTGGCACAGGTTGTATACTTTGGCCAGCATTTGTCGTTGCAACAGCTGCTGCAATAGTTGCTAGTCAGGCCACTATATCCGCGACCTATTCGATTATCAAGCAAGCACTTGCTCTAGGGTGCTTCCCCAGAGTGAAAATCATCCATACTTCCAAGAAGTATCTTGGCCAGATATACAGTCCTGATATCAATTGGATTCTTATGGTTTTCTGCATAGCTGTCACTGCTGGGTTTAAAAACCAGTCCCAGATTGCAAATGCATATGGTAAAAAACTTTCCATCTCTCTCTAGAGTCTAGGTACAGAAATTTCTTGACTGCAATGCGTGTTTGTGCTCTGTTGCTTACATGAGTGATGCGTAAACAGGTACTGCTGTGATTATGGTTATGCTTGTGACAACATTTCTCATGATCCCTATAATGCTGCTGGTGTGGCGCAGCCACTGGACCTTGGTTGTCCTTTTCACCGCGCTGTCATTGGTTGTCGAGATTCCATACTTCTCTGCTGTCGTCCTGAAGATCGACCAGGGTGGCTGGGTTCCGCTCGTGTTCGCCGCTGCCTTCCTCGTCATCATGTATGTATGGCATTATGGTACACTGAAGCGCTATGAATTTGAGATGCACAGCAAGGTGTCCATGGCATGGATCTTAGGCCTTGGTCCAAGCCTTGGTCTGGTCAGGGTCCCCGGAATGGGCCTGGTGTACACCGAGCTGGCAAGTGGTGTTCCTCACATCTTCTCGCACTTCATCACCAACCTTCCGGCCATCCACTCCACTCTGGTCTTCGTCTGCGTCAAGTACCTCCCGGTCTACACTGTGCCAGCAGACGAAAGGTTCCTTGTGAAGCGAATCGGCCCCAAGAACTTCCACATGTTCCGTTGCGTGGCGCGGTATGGCTACAAGGACATCCACAAGAAGGATGACGACTTTGAGAAGATGCTCTTCGGCAGCCTGCTGCTCTTTGTCCGGCTGGAGAGCATGATGGAGGAATACACAGACTCTGACGAGTATAGCACCCGGGAGCTGAACCAGGCGAGCAACACCAATCCAAAGATCAATGGCATCAGCACCAATTCCGACATGGAGCTCAGCTACACGTCCCATGACTCCATTGTGCCGGTGCATTCCCCAAATCATACAGGTAGCAGCCGGGTCATGTCGTCAGGCCAGACGTTCCAGACAGTGGGCGACGAGATCGCGTTCTTGAACGCATGCAGGGACGCTGGGGTGGTGCACATCCTCGGGAACACCATCATCAGAGCTCGCAGGGATTCGGGAATCGTCAAGAAGATTGCTATCAACTACCTGTATGCTTTCCTCAGGAAGATCTGCAGGGAGAACAGTGCCATCTTCAATGTTCCCCATGAGAGCCTGCTGAATGTTGGGCAGGTGTTCTATGTGTAAGCTGGAAGTAAATGCAAGTCTGACGAGATGTGTGGCTCAGCATGGTTCAGCCTTGAACCATCCATGAGAAGCCATTGTCTGTCTGTAGCTTATAGGAAGGTGTCTGACTGGAAAAAATTGTACAGTGATGATTTACACAAATCTGGAGCATAATCTCTCGTCATGCAGCCTGTACAATAGTACTGTATATATATATGTGTGTGAAGTTGTTCAATCTAGAGCCAGAGTTGCTAAGTTTCTCACTGGACTGGCATGTGCATTCCTCGCCTTCAGGAACAAGAGTGGAGCAGTAGCACCTAAACCCTGGCCAGTTTGCGGATGTGAAAATCCATTTACAGAGCAGACAAGACTCAAATCCATTTTGAAATGCTGCTAAAGCATTAGTTCATCGTGATACTGCCTCCTACTCCTAGAGACTAGATAGAAGTGAGCGCCAAGTGTCTCGATTCCGAATGCGATCGGTTAAATTCTCAAAGATCCAAATACAAATCTGAATTCGTACATCTTTATCAGGGAGGTCTCTAGGTGAGATGTGAATTCTTTTTTTATACGAGTACTCAAATTTTGAGCCATTGGATCTAGATCCAAAGGATCTCATCTCTCTTCTAAACCATATAAATTTCTCTCCTTCCCCTCCTCTGGTCGCCGCCCCACCTTACCACCGCCGCCGCGCCACCACCCGCCGCCTCGCTGTCGCCGTCCCCGGCGCCAGCACCGTCCACCTGCGCCTCCCTCCTCCGCAGCCACCGCCGACTCCCTCCCTTTGTGCCGCCCTTCTTCCTCCGCTCCAACGAGCTCCCCTTGGCGCCACCCTCCTTCCTCCTCTCCGGCGAGCTTCCCCCGCGCCGCCCTCCTTCCTCGTCTCCGGCGGCTACCGCACCGGACCCTAACCACTCGATTGTGTCGCCCCCGCCGACCTCCACCGCCCTCCTTCGACCCACGGCTCCGGCGGCGCCACCGCCGCCCACCGCCAGTCCGCCCCCCACCCCCTCCTCCCTCTATACCCCGGGCATCGGTGAACCCCAAACCCTAACTCGCCTGAGAGCCGCCGTAGCCGGAGATGAAGGTGCAGCACGAATCTTGGTGAAGATCCAAAGATGAGAAATTTGAGTACTCTCAACCCCAAAAAAACACCTGAGTACTAGTTAGCAATCTCCTAGTTGGAGATGTTGTGCTGAGATATACATTTGATTTTCGGGTGGCTTTTTCAGTTGTCGCTGAACTGAATATTTCATGACAGTGGTGCATGGCTGCATTTGGTCACATGAACTGTGATGCTGAGTTACTGACCACTGAATTTGTATTTTTGGTAAAATTCTGTTCTTCAGTTCAGTCGTAGTAGTCACAATGTAATTTCCTCTGCTCCAGTTTATGGGTTTTGCTTCCTGACATCTCTTTTTTAGAAAAAAAATACGAAACTTGAAGCAAAGTAGTTAATAAGTAGGTGATGGCAAATATGTACTAACCTATAAAAAATAAATCAAATTGAAGATTAGATAAAATGAATCAGTCGTCTTAGTACTTCCCTCCTCTGTTATCTTTGCAAGACTATTGGCTTTCAATAAAGCCGGGTTATCCTTGTGTCTAAAAAAATAAAATAAATCAAATTAAAGATTATATATAGATAGTTCTGTCTCATGAATATTAAATAGGGGCAAATCATCGATTTGATTTATTTTTTAAGATTATGTATATTTGTTTTCATCTAATATTAACTACTTGCTTAAATATTCGCAAGCTTTTTTAAAAATAGGTGTACCGAGAAGCTACCCCTCAGTTTATTTATGTAAATTTCAATTTATTTTGATCCCTTGTTTTGGCTTCCCATCCATTTCTGCAGCCCCAATAAGAAGAATTATGTTACTTTGATGGTTGGTTTTGCTCTACTTTGCAATACTTACCATCCTGGTATAAAAGTTTTCATTTTTTTTTTAAAAGAAAAGGTCCCTTGGAATCAGGACTCCCTGTTTATGGAGCTTGGTGACCCTCTTTTTGGTTTAGCCAATATTTTTACCATTAAGCACTCCGGGGCTTCCTTCCTCTTTCACTTTGAAAGCCATAATCTTGTGTGTGTGTGTTTTGTTTTGTTTTTGCTGACATGTAGTTAGCTGAAACCTGTAACTACATTGTACTCCTCCATAGTCTCGTTTCTCTTCCATATATGAAATGGAAATGTTTTATTGTTTCGCATTTGCTAAAAGAAAGAAGAGTAAATATCACTAAACCACATGTTTTGAAGCAGTTGTATCTTAAAATCCCAAGTTTTGTAAATTGTATCAGTTAACCCTAGGTTTTGTAGATTTAGATCAGGCTTAGGATTCAGAATTGTAGTTACAATGCATCTACTACCTGGGTTATGGTTTAATCCTCAGATATTGCTGCTTGTGATTCCTAAGCCTGATCTAAATCTACAAAACCTGGGGTTAACTGATACAATTTACAAAACCTGAGGTTTTGAGATACAACTACCCTAAAACCTGTGGTTTAATGATATTTACTCAAGAAAGAATTGCGTGTGCGTCTTCTTCGTAATTTAAAAAAAACATGCATATGTATACTGTACATCGTATCGTACAGACAACGTGCGCCTGCCCATTATTCAGACTCGTACAGCAATTAGTTCGGCTGGTTATTCATGCGCTGCGTGGCTATTCCGAAAATCCGATTAAACAAACCTTTCAACTGACGAATATGGTCGGCGCGGTCCTGATCGTGGAACTCCTCGGATCCCCCCCGCTTGCCAAGCGTGTTGTTGCCCAGCTTTATCTGCAGCCTCTTGCCGCCGGTCTCTGTCCTGCATGGAGAAGACTCTGTCCAAGCTGTTGCGCTCGGGGTCGCGAGCAGGGTCTTGCCCCCGGAGCAGAGGCGGTCATCGACGACGGCACACAGGGAACCATCGAGCTCCGAGAGGTGGCAGATGCGTCTCGACAATTGTCGCGGCATATGCGCCCACCCGAACTGCTCGGCGCCGACGAAGAGCGACAGGATGGACTGATCCGGCTGGAACACGAAGTTGTCGCCGGTGACGCTAGGGGCAGACCTACGTGGTAACGTGGGTCATGGGTGTTCAGTTAAACACCGAAAATATTTATTATAATCATTCGCACTTCAACACAAAGCTAGCTTTGGTTAGTTGGACAATGAACTCCCCTCTTAACCATCAGGTGCTGGGTTTGATTCCTCCCACCCTCGATTTTTTTTGTCCTCTCTTTGCAGTTTGATCGGTGCAAAAGCTAATGGGTTCTTATTTTTATGTTGTTTATTAGGATTTGGCCAGCTTGTATACTTTACTGAAAAATAAATAAAAAAAAGAATGTATTCTTTCAATATATTACAAAAAACTTGTAAGATCTTAATAATTTACTATTGTATGTTCCATACTTTCTATCTCCTTTAGTATTTTTTCAAAAATAATATCGCGTCTTCTACATTTCTACGTTGTTTATTAGGAATAGCGATTTAAAATGGGAGCGCTATTTCCGCGGCCGGTTCGCATTGGGGAAGCGCGACGTGCTCGCCGGTGGAGAGGTTGCAGACGTAGTACTCCGACGCACGGGCCTCGAAGATGAGCGTCAGGCCGTGGCACGGCTTCGGGGGCAGGGCGACGTGCTCGCCGGTGGAGAGGTTGCAGACGTAGTAATCCGACGACGAGCCGCGCCGCAAGAGGAGGGTGAGGCCGTGGCACGGCCTGATGGACGGGACGAGCGGGCGCTTGCTCGCGCGCGCCGCGGCAGAGCCAGATCCGCCACGCGCAACTAGTGCTCAGCTTGATTTGTTCGCGCTCGCCGCGCGCGGACTCCACCCACCACCCGCGAGTGCGCGCGCCTGGACTGCACGGTGCACGCCCCAGACCCGAGACATGGGCCGCCGTCGCGCGCGGGGGGCTCCCCCGCCGCCGTTCCCGACCAATAATAAGAACAAAAAACTGGGGATCATCTTTGCTACAGAGATTGATTAAATACACACAATTTGTAGGGGGGAAAACCTGCCAATAATAGGAACTCTTCTTCTAGACTATATTGCCTGCCCGCTTCCTGCGTATCTGCTCCTTGTTTAGTTGATTGGTAATCTGTTGCAAGGTACTTGTCAGATTTCAAAGCCTCCACGTTATGCGAAACTTGCTCCTTGGGTGCTTGCCGTGCAAGCCTTCAAGTACCATCTCCACTTGTCTCATAGCCGGTCGGCCCTCCTTCCCTCTCAGCTTTACGCATGATGCCACTAATGTAGCCACCTCTTCTACTTCTTCACCTCTCGCTCCTCTGTTATTTGCGGATCTAATATGTCAACCAACCTAACTTCTGCAAGTAGAGTGACAAAATCTACAAGTCCTATAGTCCCTTGTACTGCTGTTGTTATCCCTGTTTGATCCACAAGTCTGCCACTTTTGCTGTCAAAGTATCATCAAGAAGTATGCTCCTTGCCGCCGCAGCCGGTTCTCCTACTGCCCCGGCCTCCCTCTAAACTCTAACCGATGAACTCCGAGCCCTAACTTGGCGGTGGCGGGAAACGACGGCGCCGGAGAGAAGGAGAAGGAGTTCGCCGAAGCACGGATTTCAAGCGGATCGGAAGGGAGAAATTTGGAAGGGACTAGTTGTGTCAGTGATATGCAGACGGCACACATCAGACCCTGCGAACCATCTAAGAAAAAACCCTAGCCACCACCAAACAAACCCCTCTCTCCTCCTCCCTTCCTCCTCACCGCTGCCGTCGGCGGCGGCGGGCTTCTTCTTCTCAGTGGTGGCGCCTGATCTGCATAGTGCTCCCGACGCTCGACGTCGGTCCGCCGATTTCCAACGGTGTGGACTTTCGTCGGGGTTGGATCTGGGGCCCTTTTCCATCGGCTCGTCTTCGGGCGTGGCGATCCAGGACCCTTCTCCACCGGCTTCTTTCGGCAGCGCGGCTTCGTCGATGGCATGATGACGGAGGTGGCGCGGTGCAGATCCAGATTTGTCGCAGTTGGTAGAGATCGCGATGGCTCGGTGGCGGTGACTTGTGCGGTGCTTGACTCCTTCCCGGTGGATGGCTTTTAACCGGCCGACACGTGGGCTGCGGTGGACGTCGTCTTCCTTGGTGTTGGCGTCCATTGGGGATGTTGCGGACGTCGTCTTGGCGATCTGGCCTTCATTGGTTGAATCCAGTGACGAGGTCGTGCTGTGGCGTGGTCTTGGAGCGCTAGTACCTTCGATCCGGGGTGAAAACTCTTGATCTGGCCTTCGCTGGTTGGATCCGGCAACGACGTCGACCTGAGCGGCATTACCTTCTTGAAGGCGTTGCTTTGGAGAACCGGTACGTGAGCTCCGGAGTGAAAACTCCTGATCTGACCTTCGCTGGTTGGATCCGGCGACGACGACGTGAGTCGTATACTCGTATTCCTTCTTGGAGGCGTCGCTACGGAGACTGGCCCATCATCACCTCTTTGCTACGCAACTGCTATTCACGTGTGGACGATCTCCTGATTGGTCCCGGAGGCGGGGCTAGGTGGTCTTTTTTTTAGGCTAGCCTTTGCATGACAATTTGTTTGTCATTGTTGGTTTTTAGCCGTTTTTTATTTTTAAGCTTTTAGCTGATGGTGGTGTAATGGCTATGTGTATCCCTAGTTGGTGCAGAGGTCGAAAGTTGTACTTCCATTATCTAAAAAAAGTTGTGTAAAGGCGACCAAAAACGCGGAGGAGGAAGACCGTGTTTGATTCGATCCCATGGATGCGAGTCCATTCTTGTTGAACTTGTGTTGGCTGTGGGCCCAACCTAGTTCAGTACTTCCACCGGTATTGGCGCTTAGGGCCCAAATCTACTCGATGCGGCCAGGTTCAAGGCGTAGTATGCCTTTCCAGACCACCCAAGTTATTTAGCCATAATGCTACACCCTTTTTGAAGAAAAGGCGGCTGTCTATTTCATTAACAAGGTAGCGGAAACAGCTCAAAACAGTTTCCCTTCTCGGAATGGAAGATGTCGATCCACCAATCAACCATCTTCAGTCGAGTTGTCCATTGCGAGGGCTTTAGATTATCTCGCTGCACCAGGTAGCCATTAAAGACCAAGTATGTCTAGCATAAGAACATTCCACAAACAGGTGTATAGCTATTTCTGGGTTGTTTGTACATAGTGGACACCACTTTCCTTTTTATAGCTGACTTTCTACTCTCTTTAATGCAATAACGGCATTTTTGCCATTTCCTCAAAAAAAGAAAAATTAAGGCAACTTAATTACACGGTATGGAATGCTCTAAGCACTTGACCCCCGCAAGGGTCCAAGCTCTACCTTTTTCCTTTATCGTTGCGACCAGGTCTACAGAGGTGGTTGCCTTGTTATGGAATATTCTGTTGTTACGTTCCTTCCAGATTTTTCAAGTGATTAGGATAACCACTGTGGCCGTCGTCTTTCTTGGGAGACCTCCCATACTATTGATCCTTGTCCACCAATCTCCAATATTCCAGCTCTGTGCCCAATAGGATGGCATAAGCGGCGCCCATCCCAGCCAAATGGCCATTGAATTTCATACTCATCGAGGGTATCTGTAGGCGTAAAAAAGGTGCATGGTCGTTCCTAGTGTTTGTCTGTAGAGGGGACATGTGTGTTGGTTTGGCCAGCCCATTGCTTGCAGTCTGTCTGAGGTCCAGAGACGGTTTTGGATCGCAATCTAGGCAAATAAATTGCATTTGGGGGGGGGGCAGTTTTCCAGATAACCTTTTGTAATATATTGTTATTGAATCGAGGAACTGCAACGCGTAAGCAGATTTCGTTGTGTATTTGCCCTCTGATGTTATCTTCCACGTGATCTCATCCGGGATGCTTGGGTTGAGGTTGATAAGCCTTATTTTCCTCCAAAGGTGTAGGAATTTATGTATGTGCTGAGTTGTTATCCCCTCAGAGTGTTGATGTCCTGGATCCATCGACCATCCTGTAGGGTCGTGCTCACTGTTAAGTTCTTCATTCTGGATATTTGAAATATCTTCGGAGCCAGATCTTTAGGAGTTGAACCCTCTAGCTATCACTACTATAAAAAGGCTAATACTGGACGCCTCATCATAGACGGTTTTTCAAAACCACCAGTGTTAATGGTAATCTTATACGTTTTTACCAGCGTGACTGTCTCTGTTACTGGATACACTAAGAACCGTCTGTGATGAGCTAATATCATAGACGGTTCGTATTACGAACCGTCTGTGATACTATTACAAACGATTCTTAATACGAACTGTTTGTGTTAAGTATCTTATCACAGACGGTTTGTATTAAAAACAGTCTGTGATAAGTATCTCTGATTTTATCATGACTTGAAATTACTAACTCTCTGTAATACTCCAAATTTAATTAAATGAGAAGAAATAAATTAGAGAGAAGGACCAATTAACAAAGCAATTTAACAGAGGATTAGAGGGGATTCTTGTAAAGGTAGACAACTTTGGGCGTGGCTTTTGGCCCACTTGATTTCGGCCCAAAGGTGGGAAAGGGGGGCAGCCAGCCACAAACAAAAGGAGGAGGGGGAAACCCTAGTTTGCTACAGTACCGCCGTGCTACAGTACCACCGCCGTTACTGTAGAATGCCCGCCCCTCCCTGCTGTCCCTAAGCCGTCCTCCCTCCTGGTGCTTGGCGCCCCTGCTGCCGGTTTGTGAAGGAAGGCGAGGATCGTTGCGGGATTGCCGATCAAGAAGGAGAGAAGGAGAAGGGACTAGGAGAGGATCATCTTCTTCGAGACTTGATCTTCGTCTTCCCACGGGTCTTCAAGGGTAACGACGTGTTTTCCCCGTTGTTTGATGAGGAGTAGTTGCGAATTCGATTATTTGGGTTTGATCGTTTTGCTGTCAGTAGACGTTTGATTCTGTCCAGTACATTGCGTGGTCAATTTTGGGTTCTTAGAGACAGAATTCAAGATGTCCATTTCCTAGAGATAGTTAGACAATGTTTTTAGCTTTCCGTGGCCGCCAAGAACACCTAATTCTGATATACGGATCAAAAGTTAGGATAGTTTCAATCTTGCTGCCCAGAATTCTGACGAGATTGGTCTGTTAATTTGTCTTTTAATTTATGTTCATCTTAGAGGCAAATTCAGGGTTTTCACCCAACTATATTGTTTTAGAAAATTTCATAACCTTTCCATAATGTCAAAGAACGCCCTAATCGGAGTTGTAGATCAAAAGTTATGCTATGTTCTTTACTACTGTTCGTTTCGTTTGGGCAGAATCTGTCTTCTGAGTTCAACTGCCTATTAGCATTTTATTTTGGCCGAATTGGGTTATCTCGCCAACTAGAATGTTGTAGATATATTCGTTAAGTTTCTTTACGAACTGGGCTCACCTCGTTTCGAGTCCCAGGTCAATAGTTATGGTTATTTTCGTTCTACTGTCCAGATTCGATTCCGTGGTTGTGTTGCCTGTTTTCAGATTAGGGATTATGGCTATTTCTTGGGTGTTCGGGAGGGTATTGTAGAACGTTAATGGTAGTGTCTTGTACCATGTTGTTCTTATTTCGAGTACTTACTTGTGTAGGCGGAGAGGCTTCGGGTTTAGGGGCACCGTCTTTGCCTACTCACGCGTCGCAACGCGAAAGGCAAGTACTTTGATGTTCTTATGATTAGTGAATGCTGGATAGTTGATGTTGGTATTGTGCTTTTCTGTGATCCATGAGAATATTCAAAGTTTATGTTTCTTTCTTATGTGTTAATTCCATGTGTAGACATGATGCCTTTCATAATTCATATTTCAATACATGCATCTATTTTCATGTTCCTTCAACGGGAGTGGATTATAAGACCCATCAATTCCAGTATGGGCATGTAAGACCCACCATTCCAATGTGGGCAGATTTGGACACCCGTATGAAACATTCTTCATACGGGACTTGGATCCCCGCATTTTGTTAAATGCGGGCTTAGGTGAACACCGACGGGTGTATCACTAGCTATACCGGTATAAGCACGTGTGCAGTCCATTCCTTTCAATCAATCCATTCATTTTATTCATTCATATATTCATTCGATGTTATGTTCTTATTCTTAAAAGATGTTGCCTTGTTCATAATTATTGTAAGTTCAATTATTCAATGTACTTGCTGAGTCTCGGACTCATTCTTGCTTTGCTTGTTTATTTTAGGTGATCGTTGATGATGGCTCTATTGGGAGGGAATAGACATGCACTATTCGTTCACTTCACCATATTTCAATTCAATAATAGGACTTGGTTCTAGCCTTCATTCGTTAGTTGATGAACTATACTAATTAAATTTAGATGTGGTTGATAACCTCTCTATGTTATGATTGATTATGTATTGCTTGTGATCTTCGATCACCCTTCGTTATACTTGCTTGAATTCAGACTATTGTCATGCCATGGTTCTATTAAATAGTGATCTCTTTATGTCATTAGTTGATATTATTCAAATTCTTCCGCATTATGGTTGTATGTTAGATAATTTAGGTGACATCTTGGCTTCTGAATAGCCAGGGTGTTACACTCTCTGATTTTACCATGGCTTGAAATCACTAACTCTCTAATTTTACCATAGCTTGAAATCACTAACTCTTTGATTTTACCATGGCTTGAAATAAATCAGAGTGTTAGTGATTTTAAGTCATGGTAAAATCAAAGATACTTATCATAGATGGTTTTTAATATGAACCGTCTGTGATATTAGCTCATCACAGACGGTTTTTGTTTGAAACCGTCTATGATTCGCGAAATTTTTTTAAAGCTTGCGCGGGAGACGAAATATTTTGGCGCTGTCCTTATATATTATACCCACACACGCCTTGTCTTCCATTAGTCTCTCCATCTCCCTTCCCCACGCCGAGCTCCGGCAATCGTCCTCGATTCCCTGGTGAGGAGACGCAGCTGACTGTTTCACGGCGCCTGCGGCTCGACCAGTATCGCCAGATCTGGTCACCTCCCATCTTAACCTCAGGTGAGCACGAAGTTTTGCCCCCAAATCCCCATCCAGGTTTCATTCTCACTCTGATTTCATGCCCTCCATCCTGTCAGATTTCATTCTCAGTGAGGGCCCTCATCTGTGGTCGACAAAGGAGGCCGATTCGGTTCGAGATGGACGCCTCTACTCGACCTCGTCCTCATCAGAGAGTGAGCCATTGGTTGTGAGAGAGAGAGAGAGAGAGAGCATCTTTTAATTACCTTCTTGCAAACTATCGAAAGAGCATATGGAAACTACTGTCCAGCAATTGATTGGTTTGGCTCAAAATTCGATTTTTTTCACAATAGAAAAAACTATCACAAACAGTTTTTACTAAAAACCGTCTGTGATAGTCTATTTTCACGCATGATTACGAACAAGAACCGCTCAGCGATAATTGACTATCACGCATTCTCGCTCAGACCGTCTGTGATGACCTCGTAATATCACTAACCCATAAAATCAGAAGGTTCAAAAAACCGTCTATGATGACGATTTTGAACTGTCTGTGATTACCTTTTCTATAGTAGTGCATGGTTCGTTCCAGAAGTTGGTTTTGTTCCCATCACCCAAGGTAATTATTGTGACCGCTGCAAAGAGACGTCGGTCGGCTCTGTCACACGGGATGTCCATTCCCACCCAGGGTTTATGGTCTTCCTTCCATTCTAGCCAGAGCCAGCGTAGTCTTAGGGTTATTGCAAACTTTTGGAGGTTCAGAACGCTGAGTCGTCCGAGCTGTGTTGGCCGACAGACCTTGTTCCAGTTAATTTTGCATTTCCCCCCGAAATCACGTCTATTCCGACCCATAGGAAGCATCATCTAATGTTACTCCCTGATTGGACTATCACTTGAGCGTGGCAGTTTCTTAACAGGATCTAGATTGTCTGCAATACTGCAAGGTATACTGCATACACAGTAACATGAGGCCGCTACAGCAATTACTGCCTGATACTGTAGCAACTTGTTTTACTTTTACTAAGAGACGAATTTGTACTGTATCACTGGCATGGTAGCACTTGATCTGAATCATTGGATTTCGATCGAATGGTTGAGAGACACTCCTAATATAGATGTCCGTTCATCTCTGCATTTAGACCTCCAACGCAGAGAAACCGAGTCCATCTTAAGTAGACCGTGAGAAAGTTTTTTTTTGTTAGATATTCACACTGGTCCGGTGAAGATGAAGCGTGCATACATGTAACTTCCGTTCCTTTTTCTTCATGCCGTCCAAATCAATCTGACGTAATTAACGAGCTAAGATCAGCGGGGCCGTACTCCCCCACCAAACGCACAGCATCAGGTAAACTCGAATCCATTGTGGCTGTAATCGTCCCGCGTATGCTCTTACAGCCGTGACAGCAACAACTAGCGCTTGTTCTAGATAAGTAGCACTTGTTCACAAATTGATTGGTTGTACATGTGCATATGCTCTCATGGTCAATGACTTGTAGCTTATCCAGCCAAAATTTATGGTTTAACCTACTATACTAATCAAGCTAGTCCTCTTTGTCTCTTGCCTTGGTACTCCCTCCGCAATTTTTTTAAGTAACGTTTTTAACTTTTTGCGCTCTCTAAGATGCAACTTTGATTTTTTTATTACTTTATCTGATTATACATTACTAAAATTATAATATCATTAAAGTATTTTTAACAACAAATTCGATGATATAGTTTTTATGTAGCCAATCTAGATAGTTTTAAATATATTGATGGTTAAACTTTACCGATTCTAGGATATCACTTAAAAAGGGAATAAGTTCATACAACCTTGAAGTATTGTTGTACGGCCACTTAATTTTCTGACCTAAAAAAATCAGCTATTTAACCCCTCATATTGCAAAAACAGATAATAAAATCGCCTCCGAAACCACCTCGAAAGATTAAGTTACATAATTTTGCAACATGAGGAGCTTAAATAGCCGGTTTTTTTAAGAACAAGAGATTAAGTGACCGCACAACACTGCAGAGTGGTACGACGTCGTCCTTAAAAAAATGGAGGGAGTACCGTAGACGCAACCAATTAATTAAGCAGCCAGCCGCAAGTCGATGGTGACGAATGCATAAGAGAAGAAGACCCAACACTTAGCCAACCAACCCATGGCCAAATACTCGTCGTAAATAAACCTACTAACCTACCTGCCCATTGTGCGCGCGCGTACATTGTTCATACACACCGCCATTCATGGCTTCCTTCTTCTCCAAACGCTCCCAGCTGCCATGTCTCCTCCTCCTCTTGGCCGTCAGCTTCTTCAACGTTTGCTCCCCGGCAGCGCCACACCGACTTGCCTCCGACGACGATCCAATGATGCCTATGATGATGGAGAGGTTCCAGCTGTGGAAGGCGGAGTACAACCGGTCCTATGCGACGGCCGGGGAGGAGCGCCGCCGGTTCCGGATTTACGCCCGCAACGTGCGGTACATCGAGGCCACCAACGACGTGGCGGTCGGGCTAACGTACGAGCTCGGCGAGACGGCCTACACCGACCTCACCAACGAGGAGTTCATGGCCATGTACACGGCGCCGCCGCTGTCAGCCGACGAGGACGACGACGTGGTGATGATCACCACCCGCGCCGGGCCGGTTGATGCTGGGAGCCGGGTGTACGTGAACTTGTCGGCAGGCGCGCCGGCGAGCGTGGACTGGCGGACGAGGGGCGCCGTGACGGAGGTGAAAGACCAAGGGCGATGTGGTACGTACAATTAACGACCATCCATTCCATCATCAATTATTCGAATCTTTGCTGTCTGTCTGTATGTGACGGTCGATCTGCAATTATTCGTGACCACCTGTCTGTCTGTGAACACATGCTTGGCTCTCTACAATCTGTCCACATGCTTGCATGTGCTCCTTCCTCCCCCAATCACGAGGGCTAACGAACACTTAAACGACGCATTTGATTGCATTATTTAAACAGAATTGCTAATGCACATCTGCCTGAAAATTGCGTAAGTTTCAGTCGATTTTATCACCTTTATATCGTGCGTGGACATTCGTGCTCGAGATCGTCTTCTTCTTCTCCAGCCGCCATCGCTGCCGGCGGCGGTGACGAGTTAGGGTTAGGGTTCACCTATTTAAGATTCGGGTTCACTGGTGCCCTAAGAGCTTAGAGGGAGACCAGAGTGGCGGTGGGCGGCGGCGGTGGTGCGTTGAGGCGGTGCCACCACCGCCGGACGCGGTCGAGGAGGGCGGTGGGATGCGGAGGTCGACGGAGACGACAAGACCAAAGTGGTTAGGAGGCGGCGGTAGCCGCCGGAGACAAGGAAGAGGACGGCGGGGGGGGTATCCCACCGGAGAGGAGGAAGAAAGTGACGGCGGCGGTGACAGTGGTAGGAGAGGAGGAAGAAAGACGGAGGGCTGCAAGGAAGGTGCTCGTCGGCGGGGTTTGCTGGTGCCAAAGGCGACGCTGGGAGTGGAGGCGGCGCTGGGTCCGGGGGCTGAGGGGGTGAGGGTTGGGTGGGTTAGGTTGGATTTTGCACAAATCTTGGAATGATCTCAACTGTTAAAAACTGCCTGTGATTTTTTTTAAAAAAACAGTCGACAGTGTAATAGTCGCCCCCTTATTAATTTAACACCATGCGTAATGTTGTTCTTGGAATCTTGTTAGTGTTGTACTCATGTGCTTGTGTTTGTCATGCATTGTTCGTACAGGATCGTGCTGGGCCTTCTCGACCGTGGCGGTGGTGGAAGGAATACAGCAGATTCGGAAGGGGAAGCTGGTGTCCTTGTCGGAGCAGGAGCTGGTGGACTGCGACACGCTGGACCACGGCTGCGACGGCGGGGTGAGCTACCGCGCGCTGCAGTGGGTCACCTCCAACGGCGGCATCACCACGCGGGACGACTACCCGTACACGGGCAAGGCGGGCCCCTGCGACCGCGCCAAGCTGCTCCGCCACGCTGTCACCATCTCCGGTCTCCAGCGCGTGGCGACGAGGAGCGAGGCGTCGCTGATGAACGCGGCGGCGGGGCAGCCGGTGGCGGTGTCGATCGAGGCCGGCGGCGACAACTTCCAGCACTACAAGAAGGGCGTGTACAACGGGCCGTGCGGGACGAAGCTGAACCACGGCGTCACCGTCGTCGGGTACGGCCAGGAGCCCAACGGCGACAAGTACTGGATCGTGAAGAACTCGTGGGGGAAGGGGTGGGGCGACCAGGGCTACATCAAGATGAAGAAGGACGTCGCCGGCAAGCCGGAAGGCCTCTGCGGCATCGCTATCCGCCCATCTTACCCACTCATCTGACCCTAATTAAGGTTTTGGTTTCCTTTTTTTCTTTCTCAGTTGGTCAACCTTGCTTTCTTTTTTGCAAGATAGCCAAACTTACCTTAATTTATGTTGCTGTTACGTGTGCTACTACACTTGTCCGTATGAATTAATACGTGTAAAACTCTCTTCTCTCGCGTATTAAAATACATACATGTGCAAAATAATGGATGGGCAATTCTTGATTAGTTCAAGTGGATTCAGCACTTCAATTCTTGATTATATGAAATTTTGTATTGAAGTACCGAACAGGTCACGCCAGTATAGTAATGTGTATACCAAGGGAATAGATTTGACTTGAACATAGCCGTTGTACCTACTCGCCCACTGATATACGGCAAAAGAACTAAACGGGCCGGGGCCATATGGTTTGTGAGTCGACCATCCGCGCCTGGCATAGGACATGTGAAACGACAACACCGGGCAGTAACATGGGTTACCACAGAAACAAAAAATGTTATATAAAATAGTGGAGACTTAGGTGAGCGATTGGTATGAGATCGGTGCTGAGACATACACGAGAGTTGAGTTCGTGGATTGTCTTACTGAGTTGATTAAGGACCAAATCATGTGCCATGTTTCTAAACTAATAAACCGTGTAACCATAAGTCTAGTATGGGATTAGACCTGACCATACACTTTACCTAGTTTTCGGCATGAACCCCGCGCATAGTGGTAGGTTTGGAATCAAGAAGGGCGGTAGACTCCCTAACAACGGAGGGTCACTCATTGAAAATACGTTCAGTAATGGAGCATTATGAGGGGTGCCCCGTAACGGCCACGTCCTAGTGTTGAGTTGTTCCCCGTCGGAGCGGGTCGAGTGTTGGGACTAGGTATTGGAAAGGCTTGTTATGATCGTCTCCATTGCATTGACCTCGTGCCTCCAGCAGCAATCTTCTGAAGAGCTTCCACTGTAACTAATGGAGAGCCTTATAATGCTTCTGCCAGAAGTTTCCACGATGGAGACCGGTCGGAGATTAGCACTTCTTGGGGCCTTTAGGGTGGTCTCAGCCTGATCCGACGGATTGCCGATCGTATGCTGAGCCTTATCACTCCCACTTGGCCTAAAACCAGCGAGGGTTTCATCAACACCATTACCAGATGTCGGTTGGCTCCTGGAATTGCCAGAAGCTGTTGGTGAATACCTGTCAGCCATGATCGTATCGAAAGTACATTGATCCTCGAATTGTAATGCTGAACTTTTGTCACCTTTTTCGCCGGTCGGAAGGACCGGGCTTGGAGAGGTTTTCGGACATTCCGAACTGGTGTAAGATCGAGGAGGCCGACTAGAGGGGGGGAGTGAATAGGCTTTTTAAAAACTTCTTTGGCTAAAACCGATTTCTAATGCGGAAGCTAATACAAATACGGTTTTGCACAATTAAAACCTAAATCAACTAGGTTCAACTAAGTGCACCAACAATATGAGACTATATAAATGATAGCAATCATACACATACAATTAAGCAATTTAAATACAAGTAATGTAAATTACACAAGTAATCAAACCACAAGTGACACGACGATGTTTTCCCGTGGTGATCGGAGACTTGCCGGTCTCCCCTAATCTATGTTGAGGCAAGCCCAAACTAATTGGACCGGCTCCACAAATTGCGCACCTGCCTCCAAGGTAAGTCCAACCACTTGGACCGGTTCCAAACCGAACTAACACCTCGCTCCATTAGGGTTGCTCTTTCCTCCACTCCGGAGATGACGAGCACCACACCACTCACAAACCGCCCGGGTCTTCTCACAATCTTCTTTGAGAAGCTCATCGGCGCAACGACACCACCACGCCGTCTAGGTGTCGGCAAACACCAAGAGTAACAAGTCTCCAACACTCACTTGAACCAGTCAAGTGTCTAAGCTCAAATGGATACGAAATCCACGACCTAAGGCAACACATGCACTTAGGGTTTGCTCTATAACCTAACTAAGTGCAACACATGCACAAAAGAGAATGAGATGCTTGCTCTTTGCTCAGCAACCTCTCTCAACCGGCCAAGGTGGCTATATATAGCCCACACACAAAAACTAGCCGTTTGGGAAAGATTCCAGAGAATCTGGATGAAATCGGTCGATAGCCATGTAATGGCAGATCGGCCCGATCCTTAGCTCCAACGGCTATAAAACTAGCCGATTGATCTTCTGGCCGATCGACCGCCATGTAATGGTGGTCGATCAAGACACTGTCGAACCGCCAAGAAACGCCGGTCAGACCGCTCCACAAAAAGTGCCTAAGGACCAGAAAAGCACTTCTCTGGAAAAAAGACCGGTCTCTTGACCGGAGGTCGATCGAACCGCATCAATCGAGCCAGTCGACCGATATACAAGCGGTCGATCACGATCTTGGCGATCGAGACCGCCACGACCAACAAGTGCATTTTGATTTTTTCACAAATCAAATTGCAAAAACACATTTTGCTAATTTGATGCAAGATGCACACAAGGTTAAAGACAAGACTCTCAACAAGTTGCAAAACACATTTGCCAACTTTTTAGAATCAATGTCTCAAATTGCATTCCGCTTCAACTCAATTTGCAAAACACATTTGCCAAATTGACGCGCGATGCAAAAAAGGATTCAAGTGAGATTCTCAACAAGTTGCAAAACACATTTGCCAACTTATAGAATCACACTACAAGGAATAAGGTACATAGACTTACACCATTTGCAAAACACATTCGCAAACTTAAGTCACATGCTACAAGTGTTATCCATGAGCCACAACTATTTGCAAAACATATTCGCAAATATTGGCAACATGTTGAGGTGAGCTAGAGCAAACATAATGAGCTATCAACACATGACTAACTCAAGCTACTAGTCAAAGACCCCTCTTAATAGTCCGGCAACCTATACTAGCAATCCGGTCTTCCAACCAAACACTAAGACCGGTAAAAGACTAGGAACACATCCTTAGCCCTAGCTAGTCATACATTTGCCTTGCGTAACCACTTGAAGCTTGATGACGCACATCCTTGCTTCAACTCCGGGTTCTTGACTTGATATGCATCAACTCATGATGCATCCTTCACTTGACTTCCATCAACACATGATGGGTCTTCATTTGACTTGATGATCAACTCATGATCATCTCCTCTTCTTGAACTTGATACACATCAACATATGATGCATCCTTTACTCCAACCTCTTGACTTCAATATCATCAACACATGATGATCTTCTAAAGTCTCTAACTATAGAACTCAACCTATTCATCCAACTCATGGAAAGTGTTAGTTCTATAAGATGATTATCATTAATTACCATGCCATACCATTAACTCATCATGGTGGGACAAGATACCACAATCTTTCCCTCTTTGGTAATTGATGATAATCACTTCAATTGCAAGTAATTGAATATAGAATGGTATGAGTATATAACCACTACACAAGTTGTATATACTCAAAGGATATATGAGCACACAAGTCTCATATACACACATGAATATATTAACTACACAAGTTAGATACATTCAAGGATATGTGAGTGCACATGAACTACACAAGTTATGTTATACTCACATATAAGTATACTTAGACTACACAAGTCTTATATACTCATATGAATATATTAACTATGTAAGTTAAATATATTCACGAGGATATGTTTCAAAGTAAAGATCTCAAATATGTGGAAACAGGAATATAGATCAATACTAATGAAACCTCAAAATATAGAATGAACCCCCCTATATGTGTGCATACATGAATATGTAGTAATAACATATGCACATATTTAGGTTAATTCTTTTGGTGATGTTCAACCTATATTTTGGATCCGAGGAATGCATCAGGGTATAAGAATACAAAGTAGAATGCATACCTCTTTTGCTCTTTATATCCAAACGAGACTAAACATGAGATATAATAATAAGAGAGTTAGTATCACAAATAGATTTGTCATTATACATGCATACCTGTTTGGATTTTCCTTTTGTTTATCCAATGAATTTGATTTGTCATTAATCACATACATGCCTTCATGATTATCACCTTTATATCCAATTTAGACTAAACAATAAGTATATCAATAAACATGTTAGTCTCACAAATGCATTTATCATTAATCATCAAAACACTCCATTAACATATAATGGCGGACTAGATTCTTCAACTGGTCGGAATGGTTGGTTCCTCTGGAAATGACACTTGTCGTAGCGGTGCATCTTCATCCATCCAGTCGATTTCGCAAATGTCTGCGACATGCGAACCGGCGGAGGAGGAGGATGATGACATCCCTTTTCTTGCATGGCGCGGATGCATCCCTCCATGTCGAGGTTGGAGTAGTCCGCCAAGTCGAACCAGTTCTCCTCGTCCCAACTCCCTGCCATAGTTGCATGAGCGATTACGAGGAATAGGCGAAGATTTGATGAGCGAAGGATTTCTTCAGGAAATTTGCGCCTTTTCCCCCACGGACGGCGCCAGCTGTCGACGACCGAGTCGCCGATCTTACAGAATAAAATAGAGGAAAACGGCACAGAATATCCTAGGAGAAAATGGGATTGCTCTTTATTGCTATGAACTGGTTATTACAGGGGGTGCCTGCGACCAGGCGGTGGACTAATCCTAATTTACACTGAGTATGATACTTGCTATGCTAAGATTCAATCGTCTATTGATATCCTTCGGATCGGATTGACTCTATGGAACCCATCTCTCTCCCGCCGCTTGCGTTCTTCTTAAAATAGTTGATGAAGGGGTGGCAGTTACTCCTAGAAGTGGCGCCTGTTGGAAGTGTCACGACTAGTTGGAGCGAGGCAACGGTTGATAAAGTATCAACCGCTATGCTGTTAAATGTCCGTGAGACATTCAACCACATGGTAGTTGTTTGTCAGTGTCTTAGGATTATGTAACGTCACGTGGTATGGAATATATAACACGTGTTCCATTCATCACACGGTAAGGACTATACCTGGAATCAGATCCAGATATAAGTTCATAGCTTCTACGAGCAGCTACCTGGTCGGAGCTTAGGTTCGGGACTTTGTCCAACCAGGGTACCCATTAAGTAACCTCTGGAATCCCTACGACCAGTGAGGTCGTTAGCCTTAGGGGTTACGACCATGAAGACGTATGGTCTTTTATTATGTATTAAAGTAATACATAGAGATTTTAATCCTCGTTAGTATCAAACCATCTTATGGTGATGACTAATAAAATAAGTTAATGCCGATGTGCTGAACAAAGGTTCACTGTGCAATAATTTTGTTGCTTTGTACAACCTCTTTAAAAAATATTTTGTTTCAGTGGAAGTTCTTTTTACAAAATAAGTGATGCTCTACGATTTAAAGATAAAACAAAAAAACTGTATGCCTGATCTACAGTTGCGTTGTTTTGTGGAACAAATTATTGGAAGAATGAAATTTATACTTCTAGAGATTGAAGATAATTGATACATCAAAAATGACTATATTTGTGTTATTCCTTAGTCCAAGTGACAATTACTGAAATATCACTTATTTTGTGCCTTAGTTAGTAATAAAATGTTTAGAATTTAAAGTTCATTTAGACATAGTATTGAGATTAAATGTGCAATCTTTAAATTTGTTATCACTTGAGAGGTTTTTAGATTAGTAAAAAAACACATCAACAAAGATAAGATCCCCACATAGAGTTAGGCCTCTTGTTTAGGTATTCTTATGTACAACAATTTCATTACCCCAACTCACCTCACTCTGTAAATCATTCAGACATTCGCTACACGTGTGCAGCGTAGAACGCAAACGTCCCTAGTAGGTGATTATGCTAAAACTGAAAAATGCGATGGAGTAGCAAGCTAAGAAACAGAGCAACAAAGTTTTTGGCTCATTTGAGATCTTTTTGGAACCGAACTGCAAATCTAGCCCCCTCGCATCCGAAATGACAAAAAAGCACCGCGATAGGCTAGACATGCGACACGTGTCTTGTACCGTGCTTCAGATGTGTGGCAGCATTCTACCGCGCTCCCGATCGGCTTCACATGCGTGTCACGGATCCGAACCACCGGATCTCGCATGCTGCGGATCTGGACCATCAAATGCACCTGTTGTAGATCTGAAACCGCAGCACGTGCACTGCCACGCACCCGAACCGCCACAGGAGCCTGCTGCCCCCCAGTGCTTGGCATCCTGTCCCACGCATGCACATGTGCTGCATGTTTACTGCATAGGGTGCACACAATATAATGCACTGGGAGAGTTGTAGGCTCCTGCAGCGGTTCAGGTTCGTGGCATGTAGGTGCAGCGGACCGGGAGCACGGTAGTTATGATGCTGCCCCACATCTAAAGCATGGTATGGGACACGTGTTGGCTGTCTAGCCTACCGTGGTGCTATTTTTGTCATTTCGAACGTGAGGGACTAGATTTGCTATTCTGTTCCAAAAAGATATCCAGAGCCATGTACATGTGAGAACCTACGCTTCCAACTTCCATAGAGTTCCTCCCCTTTTCTCTTCTTTTCTCCTTCTCTTTTCTTTTCCTTCCTCCCTACTTCTCTCTCTTTCCCTTCTTCCACGAAGCCATGCTACCATGGTACCACCAGCTTACCGCCTGCCCCGGTGCTGAGCCTAACTGACGTAGTCGTTGATCCAAGCCGCGCCTCCACTCCGCTTCAATTCGTCGCTGCTACACTCAGCAACTCGCCACAGCCTGCACCACAGTGTCGCCGCCTGGTCAAGCCACCTAGTGTCGCTTCTGTACTGACTAGGCTCACCAAGGCCTGTGCCTTCTCACCAATGGTGCCGGATGGGTAGCCTGCACCGCACCACTGGGGCCTATTTGATGCGGCCCATTCGCCCGCGAGATAAGCAGTTGTGTTGTGCCACCACGTGCGAGGAGGCGGCCAGCACGCCCATTGGTACTACGTGTCGTCGGGGGGGGCTCTTCTGATGGCCGACCCAATAAAACCAGATAAGCCCGAGGCAGAGGCAGAGTAGTCGTTGGGCACTGCCGCCTGCCGCACTTGCCTCCATGTCACCGACCGCCACCGCGCCCCACTGGCCCCCTTTCCCAACCTCCCCATGCCCGGTTCCCTTTGTGCTCTGTGCCCTGCCTCCATACCACTGCTTGGCCTCCCTACGTCTGGTTGCCACTGCGCCGCACCCGGGTTGGCTTCCTCCTCCTCTCCTCAGCGCCTCGCCTGGCCTCCATCGCCACCTTCCCCTCTATCTCCGTGCCCGGCTTCCACTCTCGGCCTCCACCTCCACGCCCACCGCTGCTCCAGCATCCTCCTCCTCTCCTTCGTGTCGTGCCCGGTCTCTCTACGCTCAGCCTCCTCGGGCAGCGCCGCCGCCGCCGTTGCTCCAATGTGATCTTTGGTGTCTTGAGTGTGCAGTCGGACCAATAGTCTTGTGCCTCAAGCCGCGCCCATTTGGTCACTTATACTTCTCACGACGGCTACCTCGCGTGTGCGTCAAGGCTCGAGCACCGCTCAAGTTGGGTCAATCCCGTTAGGCGCGCATGTCGTCATACTCCTCGTGGGCGGCCGCCGAGCTCATTGCAACTGCATCCGCTCGTTGGTTGCATCATGTCGTCATCGTGATAGATACTTGAGTTGTCGTCATCGTCATAGACACCTGAGTTGTCGTCGTCGCCATTGACGCTCGAGTACTACGATCGCTACTCATCGTTCTGACATAGCGACACCCATCGTCAGCCGTGGCTTGCCTTGTCCGAGCATCACCTTCACACCGGATCGAGCTGTCGTCCACCATCATTGCTTACTCAAGAACGCCGATGTCACCTATGAGTCATGCACTACCGCTGTAGAGTCGTTGTAGTGCTCCGGCCGTCGCGGACGTCCATGACCAAGCACCTCCTTAAATCTCCATCTCTGAATTCTTCAATCGTACACGCAAAATAATCTGAGATTTAGTTTGCCATGTTGTATTCTTTCAACTTGAGAAATTTTTCGGTACATTCTACTGTTAGTATATGGTGGTAGTATAAATTAAATCTGGTCATTTATTTGTTAATGGTATAATAGATTTTTCTTGGTATTTATATTTTTTGTGAGGGTATTATGGACTTTTTCAACTAAGGTTGAAAATATTACTCTTGTGGCATATGATCCCCCACATGGAAAATTATAATTCTACTCCTCAGGATTCTACTACTCATACTAACAAATATAGTACAACTAAATTATAACTAATTTGAACCATTTGATCAAAGAGAATGGACAACCCGTATTAAATTGAGTGTGCCGTAAAAGGGTTCTTCAACTTACGGTTTATAATTTGTATGTTTAGTATTTTCATAGATCAGTATAACAGTTATATTTGTTACAAAGTTCTTATGAACATATACTTAATCTACACTGTTATAATCTGGATCCACTATGAACAACGATACGGTTTTTTTTCACTATTAATGTGGTAATTCTAGCCCTTGAAAGCAAACATGGTGGCTTCTTTTGCTTTTACTTTTGCTTTAATAAGATAATAGATAAATAATAAAAAAATCTACTTCTTTTTCATAATTTCCCCACAAAGTTAGACGAATCAATATTGATTGTTTTAGGGTTCAGATGCTTGAAAAGTGTGAATACTATATAGCTAAGTACAATTATCATAGTTCCATACTGAAACAAGCACACGCAAGAACTTATCATGTGCACTAACTAGGACACAACATGATGCACAAAACGTCCAGGAAGACTAGGGAGAAAATCAGAAAAAACATATATACACATTCTTATGAATATGCGCCAGATACACCAAAAGAATCTACTCATACGTGTTTTAGTTATCGAATGCATGGAAATCGTAGAAGCCATCTGTCGGACCCGAATTCCGAGAATCCAAATCCTCTGTGAAAACACTATGCTATTCCTTAGATCAGTAGCTAGCACTCACAGACACATTGCTGAATCATTTATACATAGCGTAAAACCATACCATTCATTAATTTAACATATCAGAGTTTACATAGACTGCATCGGGTCAATTTTGTACAATAAGGGCCGAACGAGGCCAAACTAATTACAATACAAAAATGGAAGTGACAACGGGAGCAAAAGGGTGAGAGCACATCTCTCCACAGGCAAGCGATTGGGGAAACCCGTGTGCGTCCGATATTACCCAAAGACTCAGATAATATAGGATGCACGCAAGTACCAATGGAGTCAACTAGACTGGGATGAGACTAGAACAACTAAAGACTAGACTACGCTTCATTCATCTCCGAGGCCTCCAACTTCGGGATCCTCGTAGTAGTCGTAATCCTCCGGATTTCCTGCTTCTGAGGGTTTTGGGGGAAGGAGCGAGAATGAGCACAACTTTCGTGCTCGCGAGCCAACACAGAATGCAATAATATACATGCAAGGCTTAATAAGGATGTCTCGGGTTCTTTTATTTGCTAAAGCAACATTTTTAATTATCATAATTATAAATTCCTATCACTTAGCATTTTAACAAATTGCATTTTTATAAAGAGAGTAATTGTGCAATATTTGATAACAGCAGAGGTTGCCTCCGTCGAAAACTCTACCTATGCTTCTTTTGATTGGAGTTAACTCCATAATACACCACTGAGTTCGAAACCCAAGCAAAATCCAATCTCAGGGCTAGGTGAGCCCATTACATTTTCATACCACCCACAAAGGTTTTTGAAACAGAACTAACTCAAGTTAAGATTCCCATGTCCGCCTTTGACCGTAGGCGCGGCTGTTTAAATAGTTTAGACTTTGCAGAGGTTGTACACTGTACCCACAAGAGATAGTCATACTCATTACCCCGCATGATTCTTTAGTCATGCAGTTGAGCAACCGTCACAGTAACCTTTCAAAGTATCTCACCCCTTCCGTCATCTCACCCATATGGGCCGCGGTTGCGGTGGGTCCCATAAGTTGGTGTGGGATGTCGCCCCACGACTAGTCGTAACAGCAACTTCACCATCGGTGTCCCATTCAAACGTGATCAAGCTCACGCTTGCACCCCTTTACTCCTCCACCAGCGAGATGACTTCCAGGGTCTAATAAATTTACTAAGCCATGTTGTACTTTACACACTTGTGGTTGTACTTGTTTTACACGGGAGGTCATGACAAGATTAAGTTCTTAGGGGTTATCTGGGCGGTTTCTTCCATATACCACTCACAACCAACATTCTTTGGGCTACATTAGCACCCACTAATATACCACTAATCACATCATCCGCCCAGATAGTAACAGTAAGTTATAGGGTTTTTGAGGAGTAAAATATATCAACTCAATCATCTCAGTCATTTCCCCGCAATGACCGCCCAAAACCATTTTCATGTTTAAAGGATGATGTTTGGGACATTTGATGTCCTGGTACTTAAGCAAGACTAGCATGTCGCTTAAGTACAACCTATAAGTAGTATTTACCATATAGTTACTAGGGTGACAAGGATTAAGGGATTCAGTTGTCAAGGATGGCATAATAATTATTTAATCATCAAATGGCGTTTAACTACCTTAAGCTTTAACATACATTTGCTTAAAGAATTAAAGCATGCAATTTTGGTAATTTAAATGAATATAATTTGCATAAAATGTAGGCTCAATATGATCAAAATATTGACTCGCCTTGGATTAAAGGTAAGAGAATCTTGATAGTCTTGTGCTTGATTGAAGTGGAGATCCTCCACATCTTCGAATCCTAATTGGACGATTGCACTGAAAAAAGACACAACAAGCAAAAGAAAACAAATAAATACACACGAATAAGCAAATGAACTCCAAATTGAACAAGACCTATACCATTAGCAAGATCTTGAATTAACAAAATTTTAGAAACTAATTTTATAATTTTTTTGGAGCTACGACGAGGGAGAACGGACCTTCCGAAGCTTGAGTTTGAATTAAAAATCAAGGAGGAGAGAGGGTTGGTGCACCCAATAGTACATGGACCAAGTTCATGCACTGGTCAAGGGGGGTTTCACTGTGGTTGGGCCCACTTGGAAGGGAAAGGGGGAGAGCTTAATGCCAATGACCGGTGGGCCCTCAAAACAAATCCATCCCCATTTGATTCCAATCGGCACAGGGAAAAAGGGAAGCCAGGGGAGGCGCTCGATCGGCACGGGGCGGAGGCGGCGCCAGCGAGTGGTGGCGCGGGGAGGCCGACGAGCAAAGCGGTGGGACCCGGTGGTGGCAGGGAGGCCATGGGTGGCGGCAACGGCGCCGGAGAGGAGCGGGTGCGGTGACGACAGGACAAGGAGGCGGCGACGGTGGCGGCTTGTCTTGGCGGTGGGGAAGACGAATGGTGGTGGGGGATGACATGAGGGTCACTGGGGGCGCGTGGTGATGCGGTTGCCCAGGGGGGGAGCCGACCGGAGCAAACGAACAGCAAGGAGGCAGCATGGCTGACATTGGGGGCGCGGCTCCGGTTCCACTCGGTGAAGAGGAGGAAAGCAATGGATGGGAAGGCAAGGGAGGTGGCTGGGACTATTTGTAGCCGGCGATGGAAGGTGGAGGAGTAGCCGTTGAGGAGGTGGGCGCATGGTCCCGAGGTGGCCAACATGGGCGTGCGTAGAGGGCGGCACAGATGCAGAGGCGCGGGGATGGGCAGCTTTGCGCAACGACTTGGGTGGTCCAGCGGCAGGTGAAGCGGGATCGGCGAGTGGACAAGGCGGGAATGGCTCGGCGTCGCCTGAGCCGGTGGCGCGCGCCGATCGGCACCTGATGTGGCGCGGTCAAAGCCGGTGGCGGAGGCGACAAAGGCGTGGGCGCTTCGGTGAGAGAGAGGCCGACGGCATGGTATGCAGTGACATGACCATGCGAAGGAGGGGGCACCGGAGTCACGGTTGGTCAGAGGGAGCAGGTGTGGACGCGTGTGCGCGCGCGTAGCCAGCAACCTGTGGCGCCGAGGCGCAGCGCGTGGTGGCGACGACGCAGGCGAAGAGACCGGGCGAGGGCGCGCCACCGAAGTCAAGATAGGTGAGGGAGTGGGTGGGCTGCAGCGGTGCAGGCGAGCAGATGGTGGCAGGGAACGGCGTTGTGGGCACAGAGTGCACGGGGAAGGGTGCGACGACCGGGTGGAGAAGACAAGGCGAGGGCGGGTTCCAAAGTCGCGGGGCAGGTGAGGGAGCCGGTGGTGGCAAACGTGCAGAGGAGTGGGCGCTTGTGGGCTGCAGCAGAGGGAGCTGGCGGCTTCGGTTGCAGAGAGCACGAGGGAGAAAGAGAGAAAGGAGGCGCTCAGCTGGTTGAACGAGGAAGAAGAAGGCGACCCGGGCGTGGGAGCTGGCCAAACAAGAAATAGCCGAAGTTGGGCCGAGGCAAAGCGGCTAGGCCGAGAGGGCCAAGGACAAGAAAAGAAAGGAGGCCCACGGGAGGCTGGGCTGGCCCAGAAAAAGAAAAGAGGCCAAATGAGAAAGGGCCTGAAATTCAAAAGAAGGAAATTCAAACTTGAATTTGAATTTCAGGTTTCAAAGATATTTGAAACACAAACCCACCCGAGCTTAAAAGAAGCTAGAAGGTTTTCGAAAATAGTTTGCTAATTGGAATTACGGTGAAAGATGAAAATCCAAATAGTAATTACTATACGTCGTCCGAAAACGGGACGTTACACCATGAGAACCTTGTATGCAGTGACAGAAGCCTTTTCTTAATTAAACATACACAAAAAGCTTCACTACCGGGGGTCTCTTGCCGATAGTAAGAACTCTTCTTCCAAACTATACTGTCTGCTTGTCTCCTCCCTCTTTCTACCCTCGTTTCGTGCATGGCTCTGTGCAATATGATTCTCCTCGGATCTCTCTGCACCCACATCACGCAGCACAACATTCTCCTGTGATTCTCGAAGGCTTTCAAGCGTGATCTCCACTTGTCTCATGGTCGGTCGGTCTTCTCCTTTTAGTCTTACACATGCCACTGCCAGTGCCGCTACCTTTTCAAGTTCTTTGCCTCCCTCCTGCACAACTTGAGGATCTAGTATACGAACCAAGTTACCTTCTGCGAGCAGAGCAGTGAAATGTGCAACAAGACTACTATCATCCTCGGATGATCTATATGAATATGGTTTCTTCCTAGTGAGCAACTCTATGAGAACGACACCGAAGCTATAAACATCGCTCTTCTCAGTGAGTCGTCCAGTGTAGTAGTACATGGGGTCTAGGTACCCCAGTGTTCCTTGGACAGCGGTTGTAACCCCCGTTTGATCAACCGGAATGCACCTTGAAGCTCCAAAGTCTGATACCTTCGTCGTTAAAGCGCCATCTAATAGAATGTTTTGAGACTTGATATCCCTATGGATTATAGGGAATGACACGGCCGAGTGAAGGTATGCGAGAGCTCTAGCGGTTTCAATTGCAATTCTTAGCCTATCTTCCCATGACAATGATGTTGGTCCTTGGACATGAAGATGATGGTAAAGGGTTCCATTTGATATGAACTCATAGACCAACAGTGGCACCTCTGTCTCAAGACAACATCCAAAAAGCTTTACTACATTCCGATGGTTGATTTGAGAGAGAATGGCTACCTCGTTTATGAACTCGTCAATCTCTCTTTGGATTGCTACCTTCGATTTCTTAATTGCCACAACATGCAGGTCTGCCAGAATCCCTTTGTATACGGTACCATGACCTCCTCCGCCGAGCTCACGAGCTTTGTCAAAATTGTTCGTTGCCTTCTCCAGCTCTTCCAAAGGGATGACCATCCTTTCAGCGATGTCTGCCTTTTGAGATACCAGTTGCTGTAACAGATGTCCACGGTTCTGCTTGAAGAATCTCTGTCTCAGCATTTTTGCCCTCCGATGCTTTATCTTTCGGGTTGCAAAAGTAGCACCAAGTACCAGGAACAACAAGCCAGCGCCACTGCCAACTCCGAGACCAATACTTAAACCTGGAAAAAAAACGAGAGACGAGAGTTTTCGCTGTCAGGAAATCAGCGGGTGCCACTAATTGTACAACACTTTAGGATATGAAATGTACTAGATAGAAAGATTTAAGCCTTAATACTGCACGCTTATGATGATCTTCTTTGTTTGCGTGGTTGGATGGATACTGTGTGTCTATGAGAGAAGCAATTAATCTTATGAAAAGCTTGTGCAAAACAGAGCCAGAGAACTGATGCTGGCAAGTATGGACAAGTAGTTTGTGCGATCTGGATGAAGCATGTTTCTTGAAAGGAAAGATGCAGCTGGATGAATATATAAATATTCAGGGAATGCAAGTAAGCTCAGTTAGGAGAGTTAGTTCCGGTCGACAACCATACGGCAACGAGTAAACAAACTTTTTATTGGAGCTTTTTCTCCAATCTAAGAGATAATTCCTCATAGCAACTGTATAGTTTTTCCATCTTCTTTGTTGTCGCTTTGTCCCTTTTCTTGTTTCTAAGACTGGTTAAAACTGTTTTTGGTTTTCTCCTCAAAGAATTAAATAGCAGAGTTTCTGCTATTCACGCAAACAAAAGTAAGCTCAGTGGTTGCTCCTCTGCTCACCTAGAGATGATTTGACGCAGCCGTCTCTGATGAGCGGGTTACCACGAGCACCGCGCGGACACCGGCACACGTATCCTCCGGGCGTGTTTGTGCACTCGCCGAAGCACTTCTCCGGGAGCGCGCACTCGTCGATATCTGAAACGAACAGCCAGTGCCACACAGGTCAAGCAACAGCCAAGACGTACGCAAGCACAGCTCACGGCGTGGCGTCGCGTACGTACCTTGGCACCCACCGGTGAGGTAAGGGTTGCCCTGGTACCCGTCCTGGCACCGGCACACGTAGCCGCTGCGGTAGTTGCCGGTGACGTTGCGGCAGGAGCTGTGGCTGCTGCGGCACGCGCTCCTGGCCGCGTCCTTGGGGCAGGTCGAGTTGTCATTATCCGCTACTCCCCGCATCACCACGGGGGCGGACGCCACCGCCCACTCCAGCACCACCGGAACCGGCGTCTGGCGCTGGGCGACCCTCGCAGAGTTGTTGAGCAGCTCAGCGGACACTCCGTCGAACCACCCCCGCTCGGCGATGCGCACTGCGATGGGCAGCATGTCGCTCAGCTCTTGGTCCAGCCATTTGAACCGCACGCTGTAGGAGGGGCGGCCGATGGGGATGGGCGTCTCGCAGCAGCCGATGCCGGAGCACGCGGCGCCCCCAGCGTCGTAGGGGGAGCTCGCCACGGCGCTACTCCACTTGTCGTTGATGGAGCAGAAGGAGGAGCAGCCGCTGATGACGTTGCCTTCGTCCCCGACCAGCGTGGCCTGGACGTTGCACCCCGTGACGACGAGCTGGTTGCGCTGCTCCGAGACGACGTACGGGCCAGCGCCGAGGCCGCCCCACGTGCCGTTGCCGTCAGCGGCCCCGTCGTAGGTAAAGTTCACGGCGCCGGCGCTGTTGATGACGCGCACCGTGGAGTTGGCCAGGGAGATCTCCACGACTTGGAGGGTGCCGTCGCCGATGAGCAGCCGCGGGGGGGCGCGCGTCCGGTCGCAGGTGAGGTTGAAGCCCGGGAGGTAGCACCCGTCGCTGACGCCGAACGGGAACGGCACGCTCACGTTGCCGCAGCTGATCGGGCAGCTCGGCGGCTGGCCTGCTCCTCCTACCTGAGCTGCCACCGAGTAGAGCTGCAACACCAGCAGCGCCGCCGCCGCCGGAATTATCATCGCCGACATCTGCCGGCCGGAGTACTTGGGCTAGCTACTTGCAATTGATGTTACTACCTTCCTAGCTGTGTACTGCATTTCGTTGCATATCGATCAATGTCTGCCATAAATAGTACTACGAGCTACCGGATACTCGCTCCAGTTCAAAACGCAAGTCCTTGTTGACCGGCACGCGCTTGCTTCGCCAAACACGAAGCATGCAAAGCATCGGATGACTAGTCATTGATGCAGGAGCCCAACACATGGCCAGGCCCACATCGCAGAGTCCCAATCCAGTTTAGATGGTCAACTCAATTGTCATTGGTGAGGTTCGGCAGGCAGCACGCAGCGGCAGTCAATATTCCGTGTTCAGACCTCACGAAACACGCGCATGCAGCGGCAGTTAGCTTTTGGCTTGCCGTCCATAAAGAAACGTACAATGCAAATGCTTATGTAAACGTACAATTCAAAGAAAGATAAGGCTGCTTCTAATGCTCCACTTTGGTTAGTATCTTAAGCATGTTATATAGACAAATTGATGATATGGCACCATAGTTAATGAGGAGAGATAGTACTCTAGTATCTAATTTAGATACCAGTTTGGGCTCGAAATCCAACACGTAAAATTTATTGTATACTCATACATGTAATTAAATGAAACAGCCTAAGATACTACACCATAAAAAATCATGCATTGGAAAGATAGTATCCTAACACTCCTCATGCACTAAGAAACTACATTAAGATATTGCCCATTGGGAGCAGCCTAATATAACTGTCATCAGGCATCTATGTAAAGGTTATTCTCTAAATATCTCTTTTGTAGGTGTTTAAATGTTGTATTACCTATTAATTTAATAGATCGTGGTGCTCGATTAAGCACCGGTAGCGACCCGGCAGGCGGCGGATCCTCAATGGTTCATGGGTGTTAATTTGAACACCCAAAAATTTTGAGCAAAAAATCAAGATATATGATGTATAATATATGTATACATTGAAAATTGAATTCATTTAAGTGATTTTAAATGACAGTCATGCCTGATCCCTCCCAAGGCGGCGCCCACAGACATGACTCATGCCACAAGACCCTGACCACAAATTTCACCTGGCAGCTACACTGTGAGCCGAGGCTGAGGGCGCACCCACCCACAGTAAAGCCTATTTCTGAAGACATCAAACCCTAAATTGCTAAATCCCCAAACTAGCTCATTGACTGCAATGAGCACCCCAAAATCCAAATCTGAAATCCCAAATCTGAAATCGAAATCCCCAAATCCCCAAATCCCCAAATCTGAAATCGGGCGAGGCCACCGCAGAACCAGCAGGCGTGATGCGCCGCCCAGCGTCGGCGAACCACCGAGGCCGGCCAGCCAGCCCAGAGGGGGAGGCGGAGCAAGCCTAACGAGTTTTCCTTCTATAATCAGGACTACATATATGAAATTGATGCATCTTCCCTTCCAACTTACACATTTCATTACTGATATGCGTAGAGATGAAAGGTTTAGAAAAGTGAAAAATCTCGTCGAGCTATCAATTCTGCTTGTTCAAACAAAGAAGAACCTCAATTATAAAATTATTTACAAGCTTCTCAAATTGGTGCTAATTCTTCCAGTAGCAACTGCTAGTGTTGAGAGAGTATTTTCTTCAATGAAGTATGTGAAGAATAAGCTAAGAAATAGAATGGGTGAGCAATACTTGAATGACTGCTTGGTCACATTTCTTGAGCGAGAATTTTTCATGCAAGTTAAGGATGATGTCGTCATATCTTGCTTCTAAGGCATGAAGCACCGTCGAGTTAAATTGTAATTTTCTTAATTATTTTGTAATTTTTTTAAATTATTTGAGAATTGAGATGTTATCTTCTGTATAAACAATTAGTACTTCCATTATCCATTAGTACTATTATGGATCTTTATGTTCGATATTGATCAATATTTTTGTAACTTCGAACACCTATCTTGAAAATCCTGAATCCGCCGCCCCTGTGGCCGGGGTTCAAGGTCAACCCGAAGCGTGCATGCGTCTTCTTCGACGCGCAAGACAAGCTCGGCCGCGTCGCAGCCACCCCCGTCGTAGGCTAGGCGTCGTGTGCGCAGCTGGCAAGCAGAGTTGAAGCTTCAGTCTACATATATGAAATGCGTGCTCGTCATATGCGAGCAGATTAGTACAATTAATTAGACATGTGCGTGCTTAGTTGATTTATGTTTTTCTTTACTGTAATAATACTCCTCCACATACAACGGGCGCCCTGGTAATGTTCATGCAAGTTGTTCTGGCCGGGATCATGCACGATTTGTCTGGCTAGAATAATAAATCTTCTTCGTGTCGTTTGTCTATTTTACTTTTATTATATCAGTTGTTCGTGCTGGTGGTTATTTCACTCCCCACTGTGCCGCTACCAACGCGCCGCTTCGCCCGCGCTACCACCACCTAGAGGACCCTGAGAAGACACCGTTCCATTTTGCGCCTCACCGGTAACCTCCACGTCACCGTCACCTGGAGGACCCCGAGACGACGTTGTTCTATTTTGCCCCTCGCCGGTCGCCTCCGTGCCACCGTTCGCCGCCGGTGCCGTGCACCCGAGCTGCCGCCCCCTGCTCTGTTTTTATTCCTCTGTTCTCCCTATTCGAGCTTTGACAATGAGCAGCTTGGCCCGCTAGGGCTCGCAAGCCAGCTCGAGTTCGCTGACGAGCCGAGCCAAGCCTTGCTTCTAGCTCATTCCCGAAATGAGCCAAGCCGGACCGGCTCGAGCCTAGCTCGCTCAAGCTTAGTTGAAAAGCGAGCTCGGCTCGGCTCGTTTCCAACCCTATTTGTACATGCTCTAAAGCTGCAAGTTACTTACTTAACAAATCGGCTATATGTCTTTAGTTACCTTCGCAGTATTAACAAGGCTGCAAAATAGCTGGGTACGCAATTGCAGGGAACCCATTAAAAAAGAAGGGAGTAGAATTAGCCAAGCCGGAAATGTGAAGGGCGTGAATGGACGCTGACTGATTCCTCTCGCTCGTGCGCGCCAAGATTATCCCCGTGCAGTTTCGTATCCACAAGTATGGGCTATACTAGTAGAAGATGGCCAACCCGGCGATTTCGATAGTGGCACGCGCCGAGAAGTAGGCGCACACAATTTCCTACTCCCACAATGTAGGCTCCCATCCGCAGGAACAAGCATCCATGTCGCCGCGGCGGAGCTAGAAAATTTCCGTGATGATAGATGAATCATGGCACGGACCACGGACTCACGCGATGCCGCGCCATATTTGTTGGTGGGCTTGATGCACCCAAAAAGCTGCTCCGCGCCATATTTGATGGCTGTTGTCCTTGTGTTTCGGACCGGTAGCGTAGAAGTCACGTAGGCCTATCCAGGTCTAAGGTGAGAAGGTCTCGTAGATTTTATTTCCTGCATGATGCATGTTTACCGCAGCGGTGGCGGCGGGCTTTTTTTCATCTTTCAATGAGTTGAATTGGAGGCCAATGGGCCAGCACTACCCCTACAAATCATGCAAATGTTGTTCTTCAGATATAATAGATTCAAAAACATCCGTCCATTTATTTTTATTATACTTTTTCAAAATTAGAACTTTTAGGATGTTACAGTTTTTTCTACCTATCAGCCTTACTTTACAGATTAGAAAATCTTTCGATTCGAACTAAAATTGGAATAAAACCCTACCTCATGTGTAAAATTATTTCTTGTGTTGTGCCGCGCCTTTGTGCATATATCTTGCCACAAAATATAGGGAAAAGTGCAGATAACCCTCTAGCCCTAAACCACGGAAACGCATCCTCTGACTTTACAGAGTAAAGTCACAGATGAACAGTGCGGTGACATTCGGTAGATTTGAGCCGTTGGATTCGAGAAGAACAGCCCAGATCAATAGCTACAGTGATGCTATAGTGCTCATGGACAATACCTATGCTACAGTACTTGTTACAGTATTTTTGTGAACAGTGCACACCTCAATCTCAGCCTCTCGTTTTTGATCCAACGGCCGGTACACAATGTCACCGTACTGTTCATCCGTGACTTTACACTGTAAAGTCAGAGGATGCGTTTCCCTAAACCACCGTAGTATTGTGCTGACAAGGCATCCTAGTCATCATGGTTCTGATGTGGATATGAGGATGGCTATGACGTGGCAGGAGATTTCTTTTTCCTTTTTTTTCCTCTCCCCTATTTTTCCCTCTGTTCTCTCTCTTCTCTATTCCCCACAAAAAGTGGGGCAGGGTTCGAGCTCGCCGAATGCACGGATGATGTGCGTAGACGACCTCCCTTCCCTGATCTCGAACCGAGCTCGAAGAACCGCCGCTGCGCGCCGGCCGCGAACGCCACCACATGTTCCTCGGGTCTGGCCAAAATCACCACTGCTGACGCCATTCCCACCCGGGTAAGCTTCAACTCGATTCCTCCCTCCTAGGGAATCTCGTCACCTTCTCCAACCCTCCCCCGCCACTAATTTGTGTCGCCTTTACCCCAGATCGTCATCGCCACGTCGATCTCCCTGCGCCGCCAGCCCGCCTCCGTTCGGCCCAGTCCTCACCGCCCACTCCAGTGAGTTCCCACCTCGTGTGGATGCTTATGTGCGTGGTCCTTTTCTAGATTCGCCACTGGTTAATCGTTGCAGTTGTAGGCCATAGCGCCGTTGCCACCAGGGGCGGATCCAGAACAAAAATGACCGGGTGTCCCATACACATCACATATGTCTAATTATAAAATAATGTTGTATAGAAATTAGAATAGTAATGTGTTAAACAATTCAACATGACAGATAAAAAAATAGCCATCAAAGTGCTTACCAAAACAAAGAATCCTACATTCCTAGTAGTAGTTTTGGTTAACTATAGCAAAATAAATAAATAATGGATATAATTCCAAATCATAGATAAAAGATGGTCGGCATCGACAAAAAAACAACATTTCGCCGCCGGAGCCTGGAGGCAATGTGTTTGTTCAAAGTGGCAGATGGATGGTCACACTACTGCTTGGAGCTTAAATGTTAATTAAATCTACATTTCTAAAGTAACAAAATTATATAATCTTGCAAAACAAAAGGACAAAAAATTTATCACTTCGTTTAATACTGACTAGTAGTAGTAGTCATAAATAAGATTAGGTGATGCCGTGATGGATAGCCAGGATAGGATAATACCTGGAGGCTGGAGCGGCGATAGGTTGGACTGGTACTCCGTACTGGTAGAACTGGTCGGCGGTGACGATTGACGAAGTCACGAAGGCGCCATGGCGCGCGAGCTTCTTGCAGGTGTCGGAGTGGCTGGAGTCCTGGAGCAGTGTCGCGAGTTCGCGATTCGCGTCTCGTCTTGGACTCTCGGTACTTCGGCCGGCGTTTGGAATTCTAGAAGACACATGTCTCGATGCCTTCTCAGATCGCGCCGTCCGTTCGCATGCCGCTCGGTACTGGTGGACCACGTGCCCTCGCCACGGGCGGGCAGCGATTCGCTTCATTGGTTGGGCAGCAGCCTTCGCTCTCTCTGCTAGTTAGTCGCGCTCGGCGCGGAAGCGCGCCAGCGCCTGTAGCGAGTCCGCCGGTGTCCTTCGTTTTTGCGAACGGGTGTCCAACATTTTTATACATGAGAATATGTGTGTATATATATATATAACGATTTTGGACCCGGTGTCCTGTGCATCCGGGTGAGCTTTACTGGATCCGCCCCTGGTTGCCACCGTGGGCCACCTCAGTCCGCGCCGCCGCCGTAGATAGGGTCGCCGGGACCACATCATCTCGTTTTGGTACTCGCTGGTCATCACCAAGGTCCCGCTCGCCGGCGGTCGAGCTTGGCCGATCGCGTCCATGGTGCCGCTCCCCTGTCGTTTTGCGGAGTAAACAGTCGTAGTATTAATGCTTACCTGCATGTGGTTTTACGCAACCATTTCGAACGTGTGGATCACCGCTAGTTCCACGCGGGCATTGGCAGAGTTGTGCACTCGTTGATATCTAATAAGCAACGATAGGATTTCATTCATTGATACAGTAACAGCATGATGCATAAAAGAAAATATGATTAATTCTTTATATGCCATTGGAATTTTGCAAAATTCCTGTTTGTATCACTGACATGTGGAGTCAGACCCATATCTATATGTGAAGCAATAAGTGACATATAAGAGATAAGACAAACTTTCGGTGGCATATAACGAATTCACCCTAGAAAATAATTGTATACGCACACACAAAATTACCTTGGCATCCGTCGCTGAGGTAAGGGTTGCCTTGTTAACGAATAACGAGCCCAGCATCGGCAAACGTAGCCGCTGGTGTAGTGGTGTAGTTGGTTTAGCGGTGGGTAATGGTTTGGCAAGAGCTGTCCGTGCTGTGGCACGCGGTGCTGCCCAGATCCTTGGGGCACGTCGCATTCCCATCTCGCGTCGCGTTTGGCCCTTGCAACGCGGTGGAGCCGACCGCCCATTCCAGCACCATCGGAACCGCCTTCCTCTGCACCTGGAACACATCCGGCGAGGTGATATTCCGGTCGAACCACCCTTCCTCAGCGATGAGCACCGAGAAAGGCACTTGAGACAATTATGTGTTTCCGGAGTCGCCGAACATGTCTATCGAGAGCCTCTTGTACCGCAGTTCGTAGGAGGTGCCGGCGATGGGGATGGATGCCTTTCAGCAGCCGAAGCCAGAGCACTTCTTCCAGCAACGGTCCGCGTTTGTCACGGAGCAGAAGGAGGCGCAGTCGTTGATGCCACCGTCGATCCATCATAAATCCATACCAGTTGCAACTTATGCTGGTGGACATGTGGAGACGATGGATCGACGGCGGCATCAACGAGTGACGCCCCTTAATTTACCACTTGTGTAAGACGAATCAGTACGCATTTGCAAAAGTAGAGAGAGGAAACAGAGTTCCTGTGTGTGTATCTGCTGCGGGACCAGCGGCAAGGCTGGTGGTAAGTGGGTTAGCAGACCGAGGACCTCAAGCCCAAAGAGTTGAGTTCCCTATTCTTCGGCCCAATAAGCAGCCTATTCTTTTCTTCTGGGCCATCTCCGTGTCTTCCTATACTAGTTCTACTTCCTCTCTGTAATAACTAGTGGGATAATAACTAGTGGTTGGCTTGTGCATCTGCGCAGTTAGATTTAGTACTCCCCAAGTTCAAAAAAATATGTCAATTAAAATTTTGAAACTTTGTCTATATTTTTAAATGTTTAGATTGGACAAATGGAAATCATATGTGTATATTCGTCTCGAAAAGTACTTCCATAATTCTATAATTTAATAGGGTTTACAAATATATCATAACAGTAATTAGTGGTCAAAGTTGCATTTTGAGGACGTGTAGATGTTCAAAACGACATGTTTTGTGATAATTGAGGGAGTATATATTTTGTAGTATCAAAACGGTAAAACTTAGTTTACTTATAATATCTTTTACATAATCGTAGTGCATATTAGTTGTTTTAGATATAGAATTCTAATTATAAAATTCATAGTGTGGACCCAAACTCATCATGTTTACTTCTTTTAAGGCACAGTGGATTCAAAGTCAACATGTATCTCTCCCTCTGTGTCCACCAAATTAAGCTTCTATGTTTACCCCCGAGTAAAGTCCATTACCGGTCCTTAAACTTTTTATGCTGTGTCATCCCGGTCCATAGACTTTCAAAGTGTGTCATCCCGGTCCCTAAACACTGTTTGGGTCTCAAATTAGTCCTTAAACTTTTTATGTTGGGTCATCCCGGTCCATAGACTTTCAAAGTGTGCCATTACTGTGCCTAAGCAAGAGGGCTATGTTTGAGACCCAAGCAGTGTTTAGGGGCAGGATGACACACTTTGAAAGTCTATGGACCGATGACACAAAGATAAAAAGTTTAAGGACCGGTAATGGACTTTACTCTTTACCCCCAATCAAATCTTGTACATTGTGGACTACTAAAAACACCCATTAATCTTGATGCTTCTTAATTTCGGAGTTATCATAAAAGTTTCACTATTATAGGAATTCATCCTAATCTTTACTCTCTACATGCCCACATATGCATGTATGGACCCTACTTGCATAGGTGATTTATGCTCAAAATGAAAAATGCGATTGTAACATCCCTATTTTCTGGGCTTTTTGAAAATTTTGAAAACTTTAAAAATTAACCATTTGGTTTTATTAATTCGCTAAAGCTTAATTTGTAATTTAGAATTTTAAAAGCAATTTAATTTGAATTAATTAAAACTTCAATTAATTCAAGTTGGTTTAATTGAGTTTTTTGGATCTTAATTGGATTTCCAAAATCAAAAGTATTATTTTAATCCATTTCTTGGTTTTTGTTGGATTTTATAAGAGGTTTTCCCTTTGTCCCTAAGTTAAAAATAATTAAATTGCCAAACAAAAAAGCAAGAGTTAAGCTGAAAATATTTTTATTAAGTTCTAAATAATTCAAGAGATTTCTGTGAATTTTTCTTGAATTTTTGGATGGCTTTAGCTATTTGCTAAAAATGCTTTTCCTTTTTTGGTATTTTAATTATTCAAAAATCCCTTAAATCTCCTTCCTATTCACTTGGGCTGAATCCCTTCGGTCCGTTTCCTGTTTTCGCCTGCGCGGCCCAGTGCGCCGGCCCGCTTCCGCAGCCGCGCCTCTGCTCCATCGGACACCGTCCGATCTTGATCGGACGACTCGCATCCCCGCGCTCTTCCCCGCTTCCCCCTCCTTCTCTCTCTGACCGGCGGGCCCGCCTTGTCAGCGTCACGCGCCCCTGGTCATCGTCCTCCTCCTGACCGTTGCCGTCCTCATCAGCGCCGAGGTCGCGTGCGCGCATTTTGCGTAGGGCGCATCCTGCCCCGTCGCGTCGCCCTGTCGCGCGCATTGAAGGTGGCGTGCTCCGCCGCACCCGCTGCCACCCCGCACCCCTCCGTGTCATCCCCTCCGTGCAGAATCCGCGGAGCACGCAAGCTCCGGCAGAGCTCGCGCGTGCGCCCACCCGTTGGAGCTCTCTCCCTCCTCCTCCCCGCTGCCTATAAAGGAGCGCCCCGCACGCCTCTCCCTCTCCTCTCTCTTTCCCCTCACTTTCCCCGCTCTCTCCTGCTCTCCTCCGGCCGGATTTCGAGTTCTCATGGTCGCCAGCCAAAGCTCGTTCATCGCCACTAGCGCCGCCGTCGGTGATCCTCCGCCTCCGTCGGCACCACCTCATCACGGCGCACCCGGTGCGCGCACTCACTCCACCCGGAGCCCAACGGAGCCCCGCCGCCACCACCGAGCCACCGCCTTCGCCGCTTCTCGTCATCACCGTCGCCCATTTCTTCGCCAACTGCTGCCGATTTGGTGCGCCCTGGGATCCACACGCCCTCCTCTTCACGTTGGTACCACTCGTTGGGCTCGCCACGGCGCGGAGCGCCGGCGAAACCGCAAACCCAGCGCGCCGCTTCGAGCAGTAAATCATCTTTCTGTGCGGCGTGGCTCCACCTCAGCGCCACCTCACCGCCAGCTCACTACCACCTGGGCACCACCTCAGCCCAGGAATGATGTGGCCGCGCTCTTTATCGCTGCAGCGTGGCAAACCTTGTGCGGGCCCCACTTGTCAACAGCTTAGATCTTTTTCGGAATTAAAATAAATCCAGAAAATCAGAAAATTCATTTCTTTTGTCATTTCATGCAATTTCAAATTTTCGGAGGCCATAACTTCCTCATTCGAACTCCGATTCGAGTGATTCAAATTTCTAAATTCATCTAAATTCATTATATTCTTATTAGTATTTATTTGGTAATTATTTGAATTTTATTTGGTGTTGTTTTATTTATTTATCTTTGTTCGCACGTATAGATTCCGGTGTTTCGGACGACTTTGCGGACCCAACGACCGAAGCATCTCTACTCTTCAACGAAGGCAAGTCGTAGACCTTTGATCATATTGAACCCATTTTATAAAAAGTATATTGTTTGATATAAACATGCATTGCTAATTTTATAATAAATGGTTTCGGGATTAGTTAATGACCTCATTGCCATTATACCTCCTTGATAAATTGTGAATGACATGTATCCTTGAATGGTATAAATTCTGAGACACCATAGGATGGTTAATTATTTAGTTGGACAGTATTGTACTACCAACATGGGTACCGTATCATGCTTAGCCAATGCTTTAGTTATACGATAGATTCAGGATCACTTACTCAAAGAATGATTGAACTTGACTTAATGATATATGGAACTATGGTGCGATACCACTATTGTGCAACTGGGGTGCGAGATCACAGTTGTGTCAATTGTGGTGTGATGCCGTTGCTATTAAAATTTGTTGTGCCATGGTAAGGGTTGTCATTTGGCCAGGTTGAACGAAAATAATTTAAGCTCGGACGAGTGGTTGGATGGTAAAGGAGGAATGCGCGAGGCAATGCGGGAGGCACATTATAGGGTATGGGAGGTACTTAGGTGCGCGAGGCACATGGAATGCGGAAAGTCTCGCCTGAGTAACCACTAAGGACTTAACCTTGAACCATTGATCTGGACCATATCGTACAACCACATGTCTAGACTAGGATAGACATCGCCAACTAATTAGCAATGTTTTGAGTCGGTTCTATTTTGGATGTTGAATTGGCGCAAGAGGGGGCCAGTATGGCGAAACCTTAGCGAGCAGAATCGAGTCAAAACAGAACTTTGTAAAAGCCTTGTCACGTGCTCTAGACTGCTTACCTAAGGTAGTGAGCGGTGGCATAGATATATGCCGAACAAATTAGAGAATTCGTGTCTTGTGGGTAAAGTTGTACAACCTCTGCAGAGTGTAAAACTATTCGAATAGCCGTGTCCCCGGTTATGGACATGCCTGGTGATTTCACGCGAGGGGTAGACTTTTATCAAAAATGTGGAACAGGTTGGTTGAATCTAGTAGATGGTTGTGGTTGATGGTTGGGAAGTGAACATGGTGTTCACTAGTTGTTTCAAAGAAAATTGATTACTTATGTATTAATCTTTTAAATTATGCTTTACAATCTACTTACTGTATTTAATGTCAAATATTGCTTTCTACAAAATAGCCATAAAGCTATCCTTGTCAAACATTGCATGAATATTACTTGCATACATTTCTCTACGACTTGCTGACTACATTCAAAGTACTCACGGCTTTATGCCCTCTGGTTGATCAGTCGCTGAAGAAGAACCAGGAAGCAATGAGTTCTACGAGGAAGACTACTTTGAAGACTTTGCGAACTAGGATGCGTTCTCCACTCGATTACCTGTGGGCATGTCGGATGGCTTCCACCAGATGTTTTATTTTCCGCTGCAAGTTTACTCTGTTATCTTTAGCCCTGCATGGCAAACTTTGTAAGACTTGACCATAAGGTCATTTTACTAAATAATATTAATTTGTTTGCTTCATCTATAGTTTGTGGTACGGTTTTGATTACACCAATATTGCGACTGTGTGCACTAGCTACTGATCTAGGGAATAGTGCAGATATACACAGAGGGTCCTGGATCCGGCGGAGATCCGGGGTCCCGACAGCGATGGATTAGCAAGCTAAGAAACAGAGCCACAAAGTTTTTTGGCTCATTTGAGATCTTTTGGAACCGAATTGCAAATCTAGCCCCCTCTCATGCAAAATGACAAAAATGACACCGCAATATGCTAGACAGGCGACACGTGTCCCCTACCGTGCTTCAGATGTGTGGCAGCATTCTACCGCGCTCCCAATCCGCTGCACATGCGTGTCACAGATCTGGACCACTGGATCTTGCATGCTACGGATCCGGACTGCCGGATGCGCCTGCCCCGGATCCGGAACCGCAACACGTGTGTTGCCACGCACCCAAACCGCTATAGGAACCTGCAGGTCCCCCAATGCGCGGCATCCTGTCCCACGCATGCATATGTGCTGCATGTTGACTGCATAGATTAACTGCATGTTGACTGCATAGGATGCACACAATATAATGCACTAGGAGAACTGTAGGCTCCTGTAGCAGTTCGGGTTCGTGGCACGCATGTGCAGTGAACTGGGAGCACAGTAGTTATGATGCTGCCCCACATCTAAAGCACGGTATGGGACACGTGTCGCCTATCTAGCCTACAGCGGTGCTATTTTTGTCATTTCGGACATGAGGGACTAGATTTGCTATTCTGTTCCAAAAAGAGATCTAGAGCCACGTACATGTAAGAACCTACGCTTCCAACTTCCATAGAGTTCATCCCCTTTTATTTTCTCCTTCTCTTCTCTTTTCTTTCCTTCCTACTTCTCTCTCTTTCCCTCCTTCCACGAAGCCAGGCTACCATGGTACCACCAGCATACCGGCCACCCCGGTGCTGAGCCCAACCACCACAGTCATTGATCCAAGCCGTGCCTCTACTCTGTTTCTATTCGCTGCTACTGCACTCTGCAACTCGCCACAGCCCACACCCCAGTGTCGCCGCCTAGCCAAGCCACCTCGTGTCGCTTCCGCACTAACTAGGCTCGCCAAGGCACGCGCCTTCTCACTAGTGGTGACCAGATGGGCGGCCCGGTCCGGCACGACTCAGGCCCGTGCCGGTACGACCCATTTAGGCATGACCCATTCTGGCCTGCAAGATAAACAGGGCATGCTGTGCTGACCCATGTGCCAGGGAGGTAGCCCAGACACGGCCCATTGGCATTGCGTATCGTGCCGAGCTGAGCCACTACAATAGCCGGCCCAATAAAACCAGCTGTAACATCCCAAACAATGGTGTGTGGTTCAAATGTAATAAAAATGAGGAGAAATTAAAACTTTTGAACATGCAGTGGTTTTATGGAGTTTTTCCATAAATTGTTGGACTTGAAAGTATTGAAAACAAAGAAAACATACAACTCAAAATTAGAGTTCCAAAAGAAAGCAAGAGCAAAAACTTATGTTAATCCTTAGAAAATAATTTATTCAAATACTAGGAGAATTATCATAAATTAATATAATTTTTTCCAAATTTTTGGAACTTAATTCAACCCCTAGAAAATTCAAACACAAGTCAAAGGCCTATTCTAAGTTTGAATTTGAATTACACAAATTAAGTATTGAACAGTAGGTTTCAAATTTTATTTGGAAACTAGGTTGTCCCAGGAAGCCCCCTGATTTATTTCAGAATTTTTAGAAATTTATTTCTAATTTTAAAGCCCTAGTCAAACCTGTCATTTGTTGGTCAAATCAGATTTGAAAACTCGGGTTCAGTACTGTTCATCGGACCCGAGCCAGTCTACTGTTCAGACTCGAGCTGACCCCATTTCTCTTCTCGGCCGGACCATCTAACCGCACTCCTCGTTGGTCGTCCGATCAGCATCGTGCGGTCCCTGATCGCCCCGTGCTTCGCCTCGCGCCCGCTCCATTTGTGTCGCTGACGCGCTGGGCCCACGCGGTCAGCGTCGTCTTCAACCTCTGCACGGCGCGCAGAACGTGAGCACCACGCGCCCGCGCTGCTCTGCCGTGCACTGCCGCTGCCGTCTTCACGCCGTGTAGCCACCGCCCTCCTTGACCACTCCGGAGCTCCGCTAGGTCACGCCGCTTCTTGTTCCGTCCTCGCCCGAGCATAATACCCCCTCGGGTGCCCCTTTCTCCTTCACTTCTCCTCTGGCTGGCCGAGAAGAGGGAGGTGTGCTCTTGCTCGGTTATTCGGTAAAGGCCCTTCAACCGAGTCCCTCTCTTCCTACTTTGGATGCCTTTTCCATTTTCGCTCATTCGAGCCTTCGTCATTGCTTGTAGGACCCGGGGTGAACGCGTGCTCCCACCAGCTCCAGAGCGCGCCCGCAGCCACCCTTGTTGCCACCTTCGTCTCCGTTAAGCCTCGGCCCCTCTAGCCTTGTCTAGGAGCTTCGCCTAGCCCTTTTGAGTCTCCCCACCGATTTAATCGGACTTTGGCGCAAGTTTTAGCCCCCGCGATCTTCGTCTTCTCCATCTGCGGTGAGCCGCCGCCGCCCGTGTCTCGGCCACCACAGTGCCGCTCCGCCCTCCTCGAGCTTGGATTCATGTCCCTGGTGGCGAGGCGGCGCTGACGCATCCTTCTCCGAGCTTCCTCGGCGTTAGTAGCGCTTTCTCCACGAGCGCAGCCCCGTCGTCCCCGCCTCCGGCCACCGCGCGTACGACTCCGGCGACCCTTGGACTCCGCGCCACCCTAGGTGAGTTCACCGACCCTTTGCGCAGCCGTTCGTGTCGTCGTTGAGCTCGGAGCCTTGGCCGCCGCTGTTGGCGGCGAGTTCGCCGCCCAGCCTTGCCAGTGGCATGTCGGCGAACAACATGGCGGCGGTAATGGCGTTAATGGCTGTGCTTAGTAATTAATGCGTATCTTTGTCGGAAAAACAACGGTTTACTGCGGTAATGATTGGTTTTTATTAGTGTTGAGTCACTTACACGCGGGTCCGAGGCCATTAGTGTTGGTGAACCCCAGCCCTTAGCCCTTGCACTGTTTCGTAGACCATTGGTTCATGCACTGTTTCATGAACCATGTGTATGACGTATGGGTCCCACCTGTCAGTAGCATTTTAAATCAGAAATGAAAATGGAAAACGGTACTGTTTAGTAGACCCCACCTGTCATAGGCTTTGGCTAGCTCTAGGCCGGTAAGAAAAGTCTTTAATGCATGTTTAAATTCCGAAATGAATTATTTCTGAACTGAAAGTTACTTAAACTTCAAAATTGCATAAGTAATTCATTTTAGCTCCAAAATTGATGATTCAAATTTTGTTAGCTTCCATTTTAAATGTACTTTAATATAAAAATGGTTTAACTTCAAAAATGCATAAGTATTTCTCTGTAACTCCAAATAGAGTGAACTCAATTTTGTTAGCATCCTCTGTTAGTGTATTTTATTTTAAAATAGGTTATGAACATGATACTATTTCTGAAAATCCTATTTTGCATGTAACTTGTGTACTACTTTCATAACTTTGAAAAATCCTAGAAAATTCATCTTAGCTCCAAATGAGGTGAATCAAATTCCATTGTTCATCTCATGTGGTGCTATTCATACCATAAAAATTGCAAGTGCACCACTACTCTGGAAATTTTCACCAAAAGAATTATTTCGGATGAACAGTAACAGATCTCTGTTTAATTGAATTTTCAGGAAAACTGATCTTCTAACTCTCATAACTTTTGCATAGAACATCCAAATAAATTGATTCTTGTTGCTAAATTCATCTAAAATCATGCTCTACCTTCTTTGATTTTTTCATAATTTTTGGATGACTTTGAATTTCTGTGTCTTTTCGGTGTTATTCGTTCTTATTGTGCTTTCGACTTCTTGCGCTAGGTTCCAACGAAATTATTGATTGCGAGAGTGCTCCTCTGCAGCAAAAGGGTAATCCACAGCAAGGCAAGCAGTTTGGTCATAAATATCCTATTACTTTCAAGTCTAATACTTTGTTTACAAATTGTATGTATGCATGCTTTTGTGTCAAAGTAATTTTTCCCAATTAGAGGTAGCTATTCCTATTGCATGGTTGCCCTTAAATTGTTATCCCCTGCCACAAAACATAAGTTATTAATATCGCTGGTGAATTAGAGCCTGGTGATTTAATTATGCTCTTTTATTGTCCTTACGGTGTCATGCATAGAAATGCTTAGCTACCGGTAGAATTGGGCGGTTATCGACTTAGTCGATAACCTTGATCACACAAATCATTTTATTACACTTTGATCAGCACCTTGTGCTAAATTTCTTTGAAAACTAAAAGTGCAAATGAAATGATTCAGACTTGGGCAAGTGGTTGGATGGTGGGATATTGGGTGTGTGAATGTCTTGCCCAGGTCAACAAGGACCGAACATCTTGTTTCACCAAAACCAAGCATAATTGCGTGCTAACCACGCGAGAGGGAGATGAGACCTCTCTTGCCTAAGTACCTTGGGCGGTGTTAATTATGAGCTGGTTGGTGGTTGAAAAAAGGAAATGTTGTGATATGAGGGGAACATTAGCAAATCGGCTTGAGCTGGCTAATGTGTCTTTCTCTTTGTTGGGTTGCAGCTCTTAATTAGCATCCATGGGAAATGTCTCGTAGGACTTAGCCGTACCGGCATACCAAAGGAAGTGTGCTAATCTAGTGGCGAAAAGGCGGTCTGGCGTGTGGGTACATTAGTACACCCCTGCAGGGTATAAACTATTCGAATAGCCTTGTCCTAGGTTATGGACACGCTTGGGATTGGATTTGTAGGAGTTAGACTTAACATTTTGGAATTCTTAATTAAAACTTGATGTGGGTGGTATGAACGGGGAGTTCATGCTATTGTTGTGGTGGCTATTGGGTTTGCCACTTCCAGGTTGTTTTGTTATTATTGTTACTCATTTATCGCTATTTTTATCAAATAAAAACAGATTGCAAAATTGCTTTGAATCTACTACATTATTGCAAATGAAAACTTGCTTTATGCTGAAAATGGGTCTAGAGCCTACTCCACTTAAATAAGCTTGCATGTAGCTATTTATATAGGCTTGTTACTCTACACGTAAGTCTTGCGAGTACATTTTTGTACTCATTTGCTATGCTTTATTGTAATTGTTGCAGAGGAGGGAGTTGAACCCCAAGGGTTATACTTGCGAGATGTCTTGGCGGTTTCGAGGACTAGGTTGGTGGCTTGATTGGTTGCCTTGTGGGTTAAGGCACACTGATTGGCTTTTGTTTATCGCCATCTTATGGCACTTTGCTTCCGCTGTTATTTAACTCTTTAGTTGTATTGGCCGGTCGGCCCCTTTTGTAATAACTCTATTATGTATGTCCTTTGAATTGCTTAGTGTACTTTGGATTCTATGTGATTGAATGGAATTGATGCATAATTTTTGTATGGGGTATGTGTACTGCATTATGGGAAGTACATATACGCCGAGAGTCGTGATATTTGATTCGTAATGCTTGAATCATCTTAATGGTTAAGTATTACAAGTTAAATACCCCGGGTTCTCACACCAGTAGAGCAGAGCGAGAGCAAAGTAGCAGATTGATGCCGCCACCGCCACTAGCCTCCACGCCACCGGCCGCCACCACGCCCGGTCGACGCCCTCCCCCAGCCTCCCCATGCCTGGTTGCCTCTACGCTCTGCGCCCCACCTCCACACCGCCGCCTAGCCTCCCCGCATCTGGCCGTCGCCGCACCGCACCCGAGTTGGCCTCCTCCTCTGCAACATCCCAAAGTTTTGTTACCAAATTAAAATTAATAAAATATTATTTTATTGGATTTCTGAAATTTAAAAAGAGTTTTATAGCTTTTCCTGAAATTCCTTTAATATAAAAAGTCAAAAGTAAAATTTATTCAGTTTCCGAGATTTTCTTGGATTTAAAGTTAAAAAGGAAAACTTAATTAATTCATTGAATCTTCTGGTATTTAAAAAAAAGGGGTTTTTCGTGTCTTTCAAAAATTAAAAATAGTTATATGCAAAAATAAAAGCCAACTTTAGGTTGGAAGTAATTTTGATTATTTCAAAGCTAATCTATTTGATTTTCAGGCCTATCAAAGTTTTCCAAATAAAAATCACCATTTGATTTTTCCTGATTTGTTAAAGCTTAATTTGAAATTTCAGAAATAAAAATAATTTAAGCGTGAGTAAAATGAACTCCAATTAAATAAAAATTGTTTTATTCTATTTTCAGAGTCGTTTTGAAGCTTTAAAAATAAAAATGACTATTTGAATTTTATTCAATTTAATTTAAAGCTTAAATTGAATTTCTGAAAGGAAAATATTTTAAATGGCTAAAATAAACTTAAAAAAATCCAAAACTATTTTATTTGATCTATTCAATTTCCAAAGTATTTTATAAAATTTTTGAATTGTTTTCCAGATTTCTTTTCTTTTTCCCTTTCCTTTTTCTTTCTCTCTCCTCCCTTTTTTTCTCCTGTGCTTCTTCCTGGCCATTGCCTTCTGTCTTCTTCCCGTTGCCACCGAACGCCATGGACAGCCCATCCCCTCACCAGCTCCCCTGCCACCTCCACTCCTCCCCCATGTCCTGCCACACCCCCATGCCCTGCCGCCTGCTGCATGCTCCATGTCCTACCGCCCCTCACCTACCGCCATGCCCAGTCCCGTCGCCGGCCATGCCGCACCACCAGCTTTCCCCCGAGCTCCCCTCTCTTTCTCCTATAAAAAGGGGCGCAACACCTTCCCCTCCTTCCCCCCCTCCTCTTCTCCCACGACCACCACCTCCCCAACCGAGCTCCCCCAAGCACTGCCAACAAGCCCCTTCTTCCTTCTCCTCCATTGCCAGCCGCATGCTCCTCCCGTGCGCGCGCCGCCTGCGGCCACTTGCGCCGCTTCCTCGCCTCCCCTCTGAAGCCGGGCAACCTTCTACTACTACAAAAATACTAATACTGGACGCCTGATCACAGACGGTTCATCGAAACTGTCTGTATTAAACACAATCACAGACGGTTTTTGTTTAGCGACCGTCTGTGTTGCTTTAAAACCATCTGTGATAATTAACTCATCACAGATGGTGCAGTGTACATAGCTCCCCAACAGATTCTTCTTGATCTCCATCTCTGGTGCTACGGTAACCGCGGGAGATCTCTAAGCCCGGTGAGTCCATCGCCACTCCGTGCCCGGTTTGAGTATTGCCTCACCTCACTGAGCCCGCTCGTGTAGTCCATTTCGGCTATTGTCACCCACGCCGAGCTGTCATCGTGGACCTCTCTGTCACCGCCACTGCCATCGACGCCTTCGGTGAGTCCTCGACCCCACCAAGGTCGATTTCCCCACCTATATGTCCCCCTAAAGCTGTGCATGTGCTTGGTTTCAGTTTATTTCCACCGAGAAGACCTATCACTGAGGAGCTTGCCGCCATCGCCTCTGTTCATCGACGACCAGCCGCCTTGGACTTTCCCTGACTTTGACTAGCTGCCTTGGACCTTCCCCGACTTCATTGACACCTTCCTCGTGATCGAGGTGAGCTACTGGAGCATAAGCATCCTTTAATTTGAGTAGTTTCAGGCGTTTACGCCGAAATCGCTAGTGAAGCCCATGGCGCTGCCACAGGACATCACTGTCGATTCGCCTGAGACGGCCTTAGGGCCCCGAGCCACAACTATTAGCAATGCGATGTCACCCTGAGCCCAATTTGAGCTTCAAATCCTACTGCTTTTTATTATCATTTAGCTAATAAACTAATGAGTCTATGACATGTGGGACCACCATAGATTTTATAAATAAAATCATGAAATAAAAAATGAGTCACTGGCCAGTAGGGCCCACATGTAAGTTAATAAAATCCGGAAGAGGGCTTGATTTGGTCGGCAACGGAGAACTCGAAAGTTTGAACAGCAAGAGCGATTTGGGGGAAGGTAAAAGACCTTATGTTCACCCGTGGCGAATATTTATAACCACTCGCCTGGAGATGAAGAGATGTGGCTACTCAACGGTTGCCGATGCCTCGGGAACTGCTCCAACAGACAGATCTGTAAGAGCCGATTCGCATTCTTAAATTTGTCTGCTCGAGGAAGCCAAGTCAGTTTTCACACCTCAAGCGAAATTACCTTCTTGACCAAGTCTTTTCTGGTCAAACGCAGCAGACAATCGGAAAGATTTTACTTCCGACCTTAGTACTGCGACGACTTGGAAATTGTAAGATCATACTGCGACGACTTGGAAATCGTAAGATCTTCTACGATTACCTTGCAAGTCATAAGATTATTTTACAACCTTCTTGGCCAAGTTATTTTCTGGTCAAATGAAACACCAGTCGAAGAGTCCTTCCTTTGACCATCTTTTTATGACCACCTACTGGTCGTAAGACCATCCACCGCTCCTTTTTCCAAGCAAGTTATTTTCGCTTAAGCTGGGGGGCTAGATGACGAGGATATAACAATCTTTATTTTATTATATATCTATAATTCATATTATAGGTATTAATGACGTCATATAACTTTCGTATATACCCCTTAATATTCTTAAGGGAGAAGCTATAGGTCGTAAGTCCTCCTACGACCACCCTGCAGTCGTGGGTCCTCCTGCGACTACCCCATAGTTGTAAGCCCTCCTACGACTATCCCATAATCGTAAGCTTTACTACGATTGGTCCGTGGTCGTAGGCTTTCCTACGACCACCAACTGGTCGTAAGCCTTTCTACGACCAGTCCTCAGTCGACGAGACTCACAGACATGTGGGCCTAGTTGATAAAGGAACATCACGTACCGTATCCCATGATATGGTAATCAATTACGCTGTTATTGCCCTGAATAGCAGCACGACTTAACCCCTTTGTTATGATGATAATTGCCTGGCGATGTGGGGACGTTAAGACCCCCGCAATAACTCCCGGAAACAGCTCCACGATCTGGCGCTTCAAAGAGGCTTTTATTCCGAAGATCCAACGGTGCACTCAGTGGATGATATAAAAGGCAAGGATTAACATGGCAAAGGGGACGGAAGACAAAACATTATACGGGCAATAGAAGATTAGAAGCACGATACTCTAGTCTTGGATCCCACTTTGTAATCCAGCATACTCAATACATACACACAGGAGTAGGGTTGTTATTCTCCTAGGAGAAGACTCGAACTTGTATAAAAATCCCCGTGTCTCCATCTCTGTGTGATTTCGAGCCTAGAGGAACCCTCGAATCAAACAATCATTACATAAGTTTGGTTCTAAAACACCGACATGATATTGATGTGTACCTAGCTCCATTGATGGAAGATCTAAAAATACTATGGATTGAAGGGGTACAGGTATGGGATGCGTATAAACGAGAGAACTTCACTTTACGTTCTTTGTTGTTTTGCACCATAAATGATTATCCTGCCCTTGCTAACCTGTCGGGCCAGAGTACAAAAGGGGCCAAAGCCTGTACTCACTGCTTAGATGAAACCGAGAGTGTGTGGCTGAATCACTCGCGTAAAACCATGTACATGCGTCACCGTAGGTTCCTTCGGAGGGCTCACTCATACCGCAGGATAAAGAAACAATTCGACGGAGAGAAGGAGGATAGTTCAGCTCCAAGGCATTTAAGCGGAAAAGAGGTCTATGATATGGTTAAGGATTTAGATGTTGTGCTCAGAAAGGGATGTAAATCGAGGACCCGTGAGAAGAACATCTGGAAGAAGAGATCAATATTTTGGGACTTACCATATTGGGAGTACCTAAAAGTTCGCCACTGCATCGACGTCATGCACGTAGAGAAGAATGCATGTGACAGCTTGATTGGTCTCTTACTGAACATTCGTGACAAAACAAAGGATGGTATCAACGCACGGCTTGACTTGGTTGATATGGACATCAGACCTGAGTTAGCACCAACAAAGACCGATAAAGAACTGAACTATGCTAGTGTTTGTATGATGTGAAAGTTACGTCCGGTTACTCCGCCAACATGAAGAAACTTGTTTCGATGGAAGATTTGAAGTTAATTGGCATGAAGTCTCATGATTGTCATGTGCTGATGACACAAATGCTCCTGTTGTAATTAGAAGTATTTTGCCGATCAAGGTCAGAGACAATCATGAGGTCGTGTTATTTCTTTAACACAATTGCTCGAAAGGTCATCGATCGAAGGACGGATGCTCTGCGGACGCGGTGGTGGCGACTCTATGTGATCTTGAGATGTATTTCCCTCCGTCGTTTTTGATATCATGGTCCATCTCATTGTTCACACCGTGAGGAGATAAAGATGTCTTGGTCAGTGTTCCTCGTAGCATGTACCCGTTCGAGAGGTTCATAGAATTCTCAAGTCCTATGTCTGAGAATCGATCTCGTGGGAGAGCAACATCGTCGAAGGTTATGCAACCGAAGAGGTCATTGAGTTTTGCGTCGATTACATGGCTCAAGTCGAATCGATAGGTATGCCTCGATCTCGCCATGAGGGGAGGCTCGAGGGTATCAGGACCATCGGAAGGAAAGCAATCACTCCAGATATAGATGCGTATGCTCAAGCCCATTTCACGGTCTTGCAACACATGACTGAAGTATCCCCGTATATCGACCAGCACAAGGATGTGCTTCGGCAATAGAATCCAGAGCAGCCGGATGTTTGGATCATGAGACAACACAACAGTCGGTTCAACAAATGGTTGAAGGAGTGACTCGCTAGGAGCTCGTCAAGTGATATACTGACATGGTTGGGAAAAGGGACAACATTTACAATTGTGACATGGCGAGGATACGACATAAATGGGTACACATTCTATACGCAGGCTCAGGATATAAAGAGCACTGTGTACATGTACGTTCTGATAAATGGTTAATTTTAGTCCATTTGAGTTAATTAATTTGTACTGTGAAATGGATGTGCTTGTTTCTGAAATGAATGTGAATTAGAAGTATATACGTGTACTTGTTGTGTTTTTTGCTTGTTTCAGAGGGCATGGCTAGCATTTCCTAAGGCTAGCCAATAAACAGAACTAGATTAACCACTACAAAATAATGAATTTTTTTTAAATAATATATTTTTAAAACAAAATTACAAAAATATATAATCGCCCCAAAAAATTACAGAAATGAGTTCACATGCCGGATTGAAATGGCGACCACGAACCTCTCGCCATTTCAGCTGGCGATAGGAACCTGACCGCTCTGTCGTCGGGTCCAACTACCTATCGCCCGATTGAAATGGCGATAGGTTCTGTCGCCATTTCAGCTGGCGGCGGGTTCTAATCAACCTAATTTGCAAGTCCACTTGATATACTTACGATTTTTATAAAATTTTAACGATCGAAATCTATTAATCTCGTAATAACAATTTGTAATGATCGTATATTGTCCTAGTCTTGATGAATTTCTGTAGAATTTTACGAGCGTTTGAGATATTAATTATTCGTGAAATGCACGGGCTAAGTGATATTACGATGATCACGAATAACACGGAAGAATAGAATCTGAAACATGCTACTAAAAAGAGATTTTGAAACATGAGACTAGCATAATAAGAGTTGTTCATATATTAATATTTACATGGTATGGTGATATTTGAAGGACCAAAATCTCTTGGCGGCCCTCTTGGGGCACACTCCCGTGTCGCCCTAGCCTCTGCTGACGGTCCGAGTATGTGAGAGGCTCGAGCGGGATGGTGGCCGACCGAGGCGAGTAGTCTGAGGTGGTGTCGCGAGGGCCTCCTCCTCTGTGTGTGTTGTGTCGGTGGTGAGCACTCTGCGGTGAGAAGCCTCCAAGTTGAGCAGGCGTCCGCGCAGTCATCGAAGAAGAAATCGAGAATGCCGATAGGTTTGTCTCGTCGTCCGGAAATGAACCGTCCTCCCAAGGCGTTCTGTGAAGTATTATGTTACAAAGCGTAATCATGCCGAAAACACGAAAAAAAACATAATCATCCCAAGGTGGTCATACCGCTGTGTCCGGAGATATCGTCGAAGACTCGCGTACCCTGCCCCCATGTGATAGTGGAGCTCGGGACACGATAGAGAATATTGCCGTTAGTAACTATCGGGTTCGAAAGAAACAAGCATTACGTTCATAAGCAAGCAAGGTGGTCATACACGGTGGCATGAAGGCGTGCCCGATGAGCCTGTCGATCTTTGCTCCACCATGGTGCCACGATGACCGCAAGGAGCGTCCGGCAGAGCCCGTGGACGTGAACCACCTCGTCCCGAGGTGACCCCTCGTCCCGACGTGGCCCCTCGTCCCAAGGTGACCCCTCGTCCCCGCACTGGTCGGTCCACCACATCCCTCGGCGTGCGACAAGTCGCAATCTGGATGCCTCATCTCGCCGCGTCGATGATCCGCTGCACAAGCCCTCTCGTGTCCCCCTGCGTCCTCTGCATGGTGGTCGCTACCTCGAGAATCTCCCGGTGTAGATCCGTCTGCACAAGTTGGAAACATAAATCTGGCAAGATAAATATGAATTAAGGACATTTCAATACGTACCGAGAGGTGGAAGCGAGTCCGTTTGGGTAGGATCGTGTCGGACGTCGCGACCTCATGTCGTGGTGGGTCGACCACGACCGGGACGCAAATAAGCCTCGTCCGACTAGAGTACCAATCCATGTAATCCGCGTATGTCTCGATGTCATAGGGATCCCGCCCACCTTGGATGATATCGTCGGCGCGTGAGTCAAACCTCGACCCAAGGCGCATCCTATCCAACCAGGACATCGAGCCGCGTACTCCCTTCCTAGTGTACCTGTGGACACCAACACAATTATTTATTCAGCACATAATTACATTGTGTGAAATAAGTAAACATGTGAACTTACGCATGGACGTCTTGTGGCACCGTATCCCCCAAAGGCCGGGATGTCTGTCGTGAACCGAGCTGGTGCATGACCAGCGCACTGGTACTCCTCCACGAAGACATCATGTACCAAGGAGCTGCGGCGTGTACCATGATCGTAGTCTCGCGTGCACAGGAGCGGCGATCCGTCGGGCGCTTCATTGCATAAGCCTCTCCGTAGTGTCACGGTGTCGGATGAGCGTGGTCATCGGTCGGTGATCGAACATCGCGATGTACTCCGGGTAAGACCCCTGCGAAGTGATCGGCGTGAAGGTGACCTGTGCAATAGAACACCGCAAACTTAGCACACCAAATTGTGATTACAATATATAAAAAATGATCATAACACTAACCCGTCGGCGGCACCAAACAGTGCCCATGGTGGGGCGGTCCACCTCGTCGGCCGCAACGTACAAGGAGATCGTATATGCTGTCAAGTCCATTGTGGTCGTCCGATCTGGAAACGCTCGAAGGACCATAGCTGCAGAAGTAGTGGACATCCGGAGAGGATGGAGTTGTCTGGATCACGGTGGCACGCGTCGCCAAAGGTCTTGTGATGCGTCACGCATAAATACTGGCGGACCCCAAGCGTAGGAGGGGATCTGATCAATCTCCATGTTGGCCACCTCGTGTGCGTACCGGACGTAGTGCTTGTCGACGCTGTCGCCGTGGGACCCCAGAAACATGACCCATCCGAACAACCATAGCAGGTAGGCCTCAAAGTGCCTCCTAACAACCACGTCCCCTGCGCCAGCGCCATACGCTCGGGCTGCAAGAAGAAATGTAGAATTAAGCAGCAAGTTTCACATACGAATTTAAGCGAGATGACAATAATTGCAAATACTTACGTAGAACTGGCAGATCCACCTCAACGTCGGCCCGTGCGGTGTCTTGAACTTCGGTGTAGTTCTTTGCCATTGGCGGCACATCGTGGAACCTCGCTAGGAGGTCAGTGCGCCACGTGTCCGAGATGTCGACGCCGCCAGAGCGGCTCGCGCATAACAACCCGGCAGAAGCTCACGTCTGCGGCGTCGGCGTCATCTCCCGCCGCGGAAGGTGGAACGTGTGCGTCTCGGCCTCCGGCGGTCAACCGCCGCCGTCGGCGGCGGTCGACGGAAGCGCCTAGACGTCGACCACCACCACGGTCTGATCATCCTCAAAAGTCGCTGCACCATCCTCACTAGTGGAAGGAGGCTGCCGCTCTCAACTGCGTCAAAGCGATTAGAATAAACGTGAATGCATGCAAAGTAGTCATCTTTGCGATTGAGTGTATTAAAACTATCGTACCTCGGAATCCATCTGCGTCGACCTCCATGCCCTTATAGGCGTGCGCAACCAAAACGCGCCAAGCTCAATCGACGCCTCGCCTGCTGCTTTGGAGCACAGATCTTGAGGCGGCTACGGTGATGTGCATCAATCACCGGGTCAAGCAACTCATCTTGACCTCCGTCGCCATATCTACAAATTAAGTGCATACTTTGTAAAAGTCTGCGAAACATGTACGATAAACTACACTATACACATCTCAAATAATATCGATGAACTACACTCGCCGCTATTTTACTTGATTCTATGTCACAATTCTACTTCATTCTAGTCGCTATTCTACTTTATTCTACTCGTTATTGTACTTCATTCTAGTCGTTATTCTACTTGATTCTATGTCGCTAGTCTACTTCATTCTAGTCGTTATTATACTTAATTCTATGTTGCTATTCTACATAATTTGACATCATGTACAAATTTCAAAAATTATAATGTAATACATAATTTCTATTCTACTTAATTCTATGTCGCAATTCTACTTCATTCTAGTCGCTATTCTACTTGATTCTATGTCGATATTCCACTTCATTCTAGTCGCTATTCTACTTGATTCTATGTCCATATTCTACTTCATTCTACTCGCTAATCTACTTAATTCTAATCGAAAAATGTACCTGCGAGATGATCGGTCTACTAGATCCACTGCTCTCTGAATCTATCTCCTCCGCGATGATCGAGCAGCGCTTCGCTACCTTTCTTTCTCTTCCTCTCCTTCTTGATTCTATTTTTTTTTGAATTAAAATGAGGTTTGGAAGGATTTTTTCGGGATTTTATACATGGCATACTGTCGCCAGTTCAATCGGCGGCAGAACCTGTCGCCGATTGAAATGGCGGCAGAACCTATCGCCGATTCAATCGGCGGCAGAACCTCTCGCCATTTCAATGGCGATAGGTAGTTGAACCGGCGACAGAGGCGGTCGGGGTTCCTATCGCCCGATTGAAATGGCGATAGGTTCCTATCGCCATTTCAATGGCGGCGAGAACTCATTTCGTAATTTTTGGGCGATTATATATTTTTGTAATTTTGTTTTAAATATATATTATTTAAAAAAAATTCACAAAATAATATCATAGATGATTTTATCTACAAACCGTCTGTGATTATATATCACAAACGGTTCCTTGGTAAAAACCGTCTGTGATACATGATATATCACAGACGGTTATTGATTGGAACCGTTTGTGATATATCATATATCATAGGCGATTATTTATTGGAACCGTTTGTGATACATCACATATCATAGACGGTTCTACTTTAGAACCGTCTGTGATGTCCATCCCTATTTATATTCGGACTCTAGGGTTTGCCCGTTCCCCTCACTCGAATGATTAAGTTTCTCAACTCTTCCCTCCTCCCCCGAGCCCATCGCCGCCGTCCTTGACGCTGCCTCCTCCTCGAGCCCAGCGCGACTCCTCCCCTGAGCCCGTCTCCGTTGTCCTCGATGTCGCCTCGTCCTCGAGCCCGACGCCCCTCCTCCCCCAAGCCCGTCGCGCCTCCTCCCCCGAGCCCGCCGCCTCCTCCCCTCCCCCGAGCCTAGTGCGCCTCCCCTTCGATGCCGCCCCGCTGCTCCGGTACTGCTCCCTGCTCGTCCTTCTCCTCGACGCCCAAAGGTAACCAATGCCGAGTTGCTGACCCCGACTCCCCTTTCCCTCACTCTTTCTATCAATAATCTGTCATGCTGTCATAGTCCTCATTAACTCATGATAATTGCGCTGGTATCTAGTTCAAACACTGAGTAGTATGAGGTGTTGTACTTGTTTTAGGAATTTGTATTTGTTCTAGTCAGTGATTCATATGGTTTTTGTTTTGACACTACTACTGGAATATATTGCAATGTGGTGTGGTGGGCTTGAGATGAATGCTCTGTGATGATAATAGTTTTGTACTGAAATTGTTTTGATAATCGGGTTTGAACTTGAGCTCTAATTGGATTTCATTTGTTCACATGATGTTTGTGTTGAGCATATTATTCATTTTAAATGACTTGGAGGATTTACATGTTTATGTCAATTATGTCATTGTATTGGTCCTAATTTCTTCCCTACATATCCCAATTATTATTAATTGGTGTGTATACCCATACACATAGAGATCAAATCTTATGATAATATGTTCATGCGCGTCAGAACTTCTATTTCTTGTGAAGATGTCTTCCGCTCATTCTTCGTCATCGTCGCCTCTTGTGTCTGATGCACCGACCTCTGGAATATCCAAGCGCGGTAGAAGAAGAGGAATATCGAAAAGGCCCGCGGGCCGATTTACCATCACAGAGGTCGATCAGTCTGGGACCCCTATCAATCCTCGCCGAGCAGCGTCCGCATTCCAGAGAACGGTCGGAATAGTTGCACGGGAACATGTAAACATCACCTACGACTCGTGAAAGGAGTTGACTAAAGTTCAGAAAGGTCAGCTGCTGACGGATATTTTTCGATCGTTTGAGATCACGGAACAACACCAGGACTCCGTACGACGACACGCGTTACTACAGGCGTGTAAAGCATGGAAGAACTTCAAGAGCACGCTTGTCAAGAACTACGTGAAGAAGGATCTTAGACCCTTCCACAAGTATCCATTCCTGGAAGAGTGCTGGGAAGACTTTGTGGTGAAGAAGACGATAGATGATTTTAGGAGTGAAAGTGCGGCGCACAGGGCCCTCCAGGCAAAAAACAAGCACCCCCGCAGACTCGGCACCGCTGGGTATACGGGTAAAATCCCGATATGGAGGGATCAGGACCAGTAGGCAAACCATTTGAAAGTCTCCCCGCCATTTGCTGAGATCACTGATGAGCGCACCCGAAACTGGTTAATGGGGAGGTTATGTACCCTGTCTATGGGGGAAATCTCCTTTCCAAACCCCGCAGATGAGGAAGTGTCCCAGTGCCTGGTAAGATATCGAACTACCTAGTTTGTAATTACTCCATAACTTCATAGGAAGTGAAATGACATGTCGGGCTATTGCAGGTAACGCTGAGTGCACAATCTTCCCACGGCTCATTCCAGGCTGACAGGGAGAGAGATATACTCTCTGCGGCCCTGGGAAACAATGAGCACCCGAGTCGCATGAGAGACGCTGGTTTTTATGTTCCATGGAAAGATTGGTTCCGAGCGGACTCCGAATCGTACCGGGTAGGAAGAGAGCCAAAGCCGAGCGCGATGCAAAGCTATGAGAGGAGATTCGTGAATCCCTCAAAGATGAGATCACTCAATCCCTCAGAGATGAGATCGATGATCACGTCAGAGCTGCGATGCAACGGCAGATGGAGAGCTTTGAGGAAAGGCTTAGGGAAGTTCAGTTGCAAGTCCTAAATCAGTTGCAAGCTCCAAGTGAGATATGTCTCTGTTGCCCTAGATGCTGCTTGGGGCCAGGTGTATCCATCCGGTGTCGAGGCTTTGGTGCACGGTGTAAATCTAACGTCGGGTTTCGCAAAAGTGAATGTGGACGGTGTTTATGCCAATTTCGCGGCCGTCCCACTACATATTCCCCCAAATGATGAGGTTATGACTCTAGAGCAAGCCATTGGATCATTCATCCAGTAGCCCAAGAGGGACATTTGCGTGGAGCTACCTGCTCCGGTGTCAACTTCAGGAGAATATCCTGCAACGGTGTCAAGTCCACAGGAGCTGACTACACCAGAGCTACCTGCATCGAAGCGGCAAGGGCCCGGTGCATCAGATGCATTTACACCTCGTGCTTAGTCAACTCTTGTGAAGTCGACCTCTACAAAGTGAGGTAGCAAGGGCAAATCAAAGACGGTCGACTCCTGTTCTGATATCCCCTTGTTGTCGTTGGCCTGGAAATTCGTGCTAGGCGAGCTGTTGGTTGAGAGGTTAGACAACCCTACCCTAGGATTGGCTTACATGAGATTTCATACATGGTACATGGAACAGGCCAACAAGACAGATGAACAACGACGCTCGTGTGTCACCGTCAAGTTCAAGAAGAATCATTTTAACCACGAGGCTCAAGACTGTGTCTTCATGGTGACCTTCAAGGACTTGTTCTATCTCTTCAACCTCGACTCCCTCGTCGTCTCACTCATGCGATGCTGGACACTGTAAGTGTGTACAATCATGGTCAATGTTCGTGTAATACCGATAAATGTTATATATAACTCCTTGCTTTTGTATATAGATACATGATTTCTGAAGCCGAATTAAGGAATTCACCGGTAGGTTTCCTCGACCCACACGTGGTCTCCGAGCAAACCATCAAGGAGAATGCAAAATTCATCGAGGATTACATGATAGAGTCATTGCTAGCTCACCGCAACAAGGAATTCATACTTTTGCCCTACAACCATGAGTAAGTGTTGCACTACTAGCTATACTTGTTGATTTGTACTTTATAAGCAGCACGAACTTAGGTTTAATGACCATGGTGACATATCTGTGTAGGTTCCACTAGATTCTAATTGTAATTATACCAAAACGGAACATGGTAATATACCTAGATTCCCTACAGAGGGCCAAACACGACTTCATAGTTGTCCAGCAGTTAATCAACAGGTAAACACATTTTCTCCATAGAAACTCTATTGTAGTCATTCCTTCCTTTGCAATGGCTAACGCTAACTTCTTGGAATCACGTAGGTCGTTCACCGTGTTCTTTGCTAAAGGAGGGAAATCCAAGCGAAGGATGCTGCGATATGATCTAAAATTCCCAGTACTCGCTAGCTAGTACACATTAATCCTATATAACACTTCATAGTAATGCCTCTCGAACTAACCAATTCTATTTTTGCAGTGCCACCAGCAGCCGTCGACCTACAACCTTTGTGGATACTATGATTACCACAACATGGAACTCCTCGTTGGTTCCGCGATAACCAATGATCCTCAGGTTTGTCAATCTTGCAATAATTATTTCATACTTACCAATTTATATAAGCACGAATTTAATCTTCCTAGCGACAGGTTGCGAGCAACGCCGAAACTATGTTGGAACAGGGTCAGCTCATAAAAATTCAAGGGCAATTTGCGTCATTCTTGAACAGTCAGGTCATAAATCCAGATGAGAAGTTCCACAATGTAGATTAAACTTGATTGGGATAAAATTGAACTCAATGGTACATGTGTGTAAATGTACATGAATGGTTAATTTTAGTTAATTGGTTTGTGAATTGGATGTGCTTGTTTATGAAATGAATGCGAATTGGATGTGCTTGTTTATGAAATGAATGCAAATTGGATGTGCTTGTTTCTAAAATGAATGTGAATTGGATGTATACAACTTGTTGTGTTTCAGCTTGTTTCAGAGGGCATGGATAGCATTTTCTGAGGCTAACCAATAAACAGAAATAGATTTACCAATACAAAAGAATATCATAGACGGTTCCTTAGGACATACCGTCTGTGATGCATCATCTATCACAGACTGTTTCATCTACAAACCGTCTGTGATACATCATCTATCACAGACGCATCACAGATGGTTTCATCTACAAACCGTCTGTGATAGTCGACTATCACAGACGGTTTGAAAACCGTCTATGATGACCTCATGTCATTACTGACCCATAAACTCAGACGGCTCACGAAACCGTTTGTGATGATGTTTTTAAACTGTCTATGAAGACCTTTTCTGTAGTAGTGTTCCCCTCCCCTTCTCTCCCTTGAAGCCTGCTCAACAGAACCCCCCTCATTGCACTCGCCGCCACAAGGACGCCGCCCGACCCGTGCTTCCCGTCGCAGCCCACCTCGAGGAACCCCACCGCCACGGGTCCTGTTTCTCCCCTCGTCGGCCGCCCCACCACCCGCCTCGCTGGCGCCATCGCAGGAGCCGAAGCGCCTGGAGCTGTGCCTGTGCATTGCCTTCTTCTTCCTCTTTCATTTTCTCTTGAGTCATTTCCAATTGGGTCCACATGTCATACATCCCTCCTCTTATCTCTCCATTACTCTCACTAGCAAGAGGGGTCCACAAAATCATCATTTATCTTAATTTGAATTCCTGAAAAATCAGATTCCAAGAATATTCTAATTTCTGATTTTCTATCATTTCATGTGATTTTCGAACTTCCGAACGTCTGTTCTCCTTCATACGAAGTCCGACCACGTCGATTCTGATTCCTAAATTTATCTAAAGGTGGTATCTTCCTTTTGGTATTTATTTTATAATTTTTAGATTTTATTTGGGTTTGTTATATTTATTTGGCTCGTTTCGTGTATAAATTACAACGATTTCGGGGAAACAGATTTCGACGCTTCTCAGCTTTTTCAACACCATTTCAGAGTAACTACTAAATAAGCAAGGCAAGTTACATTCTTTGATCATATTTGAATCTCATTATTTTAAATTATTTAAATTTCGTTTTAAATTATTATTGTTTTAAGCTTTATAGTTATTCCTAATTCCATTGTATAGCCATTTATTGTCAAGATAGATAGTATGGAGAACCTTTCCGAATGTGATGTATTTAGGAGTTCGAAATTGAAAGGATTGGATTATAAGAATACATTACTATTGGATGTTTGATTATGAGAATACCTAATTGTTGGATTATAGCAATATACGATGGATGAAAGTTGGATTGTAGGAATACATGATTCTTGGATGTTGATTTTATAATTATACAATTGTTGATTGTTGGATTATAGGTTTGAATAATTGAATAATTGTTGGAGATTGAATCGTAGAAATGCAATATTGACAGATGTGGATTATAGAAATAAATGATTGATGGATGTTGGATTTTAGGAATAAATATTTTTGGGATTATAGAGATAAAATCTTGATTGGATTATAGAAATATATCTTGGTTGGATTAAACAAGTCTATATTTGCCGGATTATTAGAATATATCATTTTTGGATTTATAGATGGTGAATTATTAAAATAGATTATTTTTAAAAAGTGAATTATTGGAGATTGGATTATAGAAGTAATTATCGGACGTTGGATTACATGATTATTTGTTAGAGAAGGGATTATAGGACTAATTGATGGATGTTGAATTATAGGATTATATAATTATTGGGGATTGGATTCTAGGATTACATGGTTATTATGGTTGGATTATAGAAATAATCTTGGTTGGATCATAGAGAAATTGATGAAATGGTGGAGTTAACTAAATAAAAGTGTTCGGATGATCTATAATTGTCGATATTGGATTAATAAAGATTGGATGATAGATAGAGACTATTATTAAATACTGAATTGTTGATGTTGGATTCTAGAAATAGATTGTTATTGGATATTGGATTGTCGAAAGTTGGATTATAGAAGTATATCTTTAATGGATTATGGAAATAGATTATTGATGAATACCGGATTAATGGATGATGGGTTATAGAAATAGATTGTGTTAGATGTTGGATTACTGAATATTGGAGTATAGAATTATTATTAAAGATTGGATTGATGTATGTTGAAAAAGAATATTGTTGGATTATTGGATTATGATTCTAATATGGATGGTTGAATTACTGATCTCGTAATTGATAATTCTTAGACATTGAATCTCTCACACCTCGTCGCCATAGATAAAACTCTGGTTAATACAACAGTATTAACATAGTGCTTTTGTTTAAAAGACTTTATGCTTAGACAAAGCTTATACCAAAAATATTGAATTTGGGGTATTTAGCCAAATGTTCAATTATGATTTAAAATGATACTATGATATGGTCTTTACCATAGAAGTTTATGAAATGATTTGACGTGGTAAATAAAACGAAAATTGGTTTGGACTTGGGCGAAAACCTTAGCGAGGCAGGACTACAGTGGGATGACGCTTTGTAAAGGCCTTGTCACGTGCTCTAGACTACTCACCTAAGGTAGTGAGTGGTGGTATCGACGGATGCCAAACAAACTAGAGAATTCGTGTCATGTGGGTAAAGCTGCACACCTCTGCAGAGTGTAAAACTATTCAAATAGCCATATCCACGGTCATGGATATGCTAGCAAAGCCACTCCAAGTTAGATTTTGGTTTTGATTTCAAAAGACTTTATCAAATAAGTTTTGGATTTCTATCCAAATGGGATTTGGGCGGGTAGCCTCGTGATAGGAGGATATCCTTCACCACTCGTCGACGAATGTTATCTGACTATAAAACTTGAGAATTTAGAAAATAAAGTTTAGTTATAGAATATCTGTCTTGGAACTTAATACAAGTATTTAGAAAGAAACATTGCTTTATGCAAAATAACCATATAAGCCTTCTTTTGATATATCCCTACATGCATTATAATACTGTTATTGGGTGTAACTTGCGGAGTACATTCATTTGTACTCACTCTTGCTTAATAAAATATTATTCAGAGGAGAAAGACTTTGCAATGCTAAAGATCTCGACGACTAGGCCGCTACCCCAGTCGATTGCCTATGGCAGATTAGCTAAGCTCTATTGCTTCTTGTTTCGTCTTCCACTATGTTCTGTATTGTTGGCTCGTAAGCCTTTCTAGTAATTAACTCTGATATTTATTATTAAAGTTTTGTGATTATGGTTGTGTTACCATATTTGTTTACTATGTGAGCTAGCCACTGATCATGGGACTAGTTCAGTAATGCACAGAGGATTTGGGGTGTTAATCCCAGGTCCTTACATCCTCCTCTCCTCAGTGCCTTGCCCGGCCTCCGTCGCTACCTCCTCTGTTTTCACGCCCGGCCACCACTCCCGGCCTCCACCTCCGCCACCCTTCGCTTGACCTCCTCCTCCCACTTTGATCCGGCCTCCCCAGGCTCATTGCCTCCTTGCCCAGCCCACATTTTCTACCGTGGTCGGCGCCACCCTAGCCACGCTCCCAGACCTCCTCCCCTGCACCCGACGTCGTGCCCTACCTCCTCCTCCGCCACGACCGGCAGCCACCGTGTGCTTGCACCACCTCCTCCTCCTTCGCACCACCTCCTCTCCTCTATTGTCAGGCCGGGCCGTCGGGCCGTGCAGGGCTCATGTCGTGCCAGGCCAGCTCGTCGTGCTAGGGGGTGGACCCAAGCATGGCCTGGTCTATCCTGCCATACTGGCCCAGCCCATAAACAGTGCTGGTCGTGCCGTACATGGGCTAGCCCAATAGTGCAATGGCTCGAGCTGCCATGTCCCATCTGGTCACATCTACTTCTCTCCACGGCTACCTCGCGTGCGCCGAGGCTCGACCACCACTCAAGCTAGGTCAATCCTGTCAGGCGCACATGTCATTGTACTCCTCGTGGGCAGCCGACCTGAGTTGTCATCATCGCCATAGACACCTAAGTTGTCATCATCACCATTGACGCTCGAGTACTACGATCGCTGCTCATCGTTCTGACGCAGCGACGCCCGTCATCGGCCGTGGCTTGCCATGTTCGAGCGTTGTCTTCACGTCGGATCGAGCTGTCATCCACCATCATTGCTTACTCAAGAACGCCGATGTCGCGTTTGAGTCGTGCACTACCGCTGTAGAGTCATTGTAGTGCTCTGGCCGTCACTGACATCCATGGCCGAGCACCACCTTAAATCTCCATCTCTAAATTCTTTAATAGTACACGCATAATAATATGATATTTAGTTTTCCACGTTGTATCCTTTCAAATTGAGAAATTTTACGGTACATTCTACTTTAGTATATAGTGGTAGTATAAATCAAATATGATCATTGATTTGTTAAGGGTATAATAGATTTTTTTTGTATTTATATTTTTTTGTGAGGGTATTATGGACTTTTCCAACTAAGGCTGTAAATATTACTCTTGTGGCATGTGATCCCCCACATGGGAAATTACAATTCTATCCCTCAGGATTCTACTACTCATACTAACAGATGTAGTATAACTAATTTGAACCATTGGATCAAAGAGGATGGATGACCCGTATTAAATTGAGTGTGCCATAAAAGAGCTCTTCAACTTACGGTTTACAATTTGTATGTTTAGTATTTTCATAGATCGGCATAATAGGTATATTCGTTACAAAGTTCTTATGGACATATACTTAATCTACACCGTTATAATCTGGACCTACTACAATCAACAATGCGGGTTTATTTTTCACCATTAATGTGGTAATTCTAGTCCTTGAAAGCGAACATGGTGCTTCTTTAGCTTTTGCTTTAATAAGATAACTAGCAGGGTGGCCCGCGTATTTGCGTGGGTAGATTTGTTTTAAAGTTGGTAGTGACAAATGATATAACTTAGATTCTTCAGAATATATTTACGTATCTTGTAGCTATTTAGATTTTTAAGATATCATAAACATTAGAAAATGACAATAGAAGCTTGAAGGAAAATGCAACTTAGTAATGTAATTGAAGTATGAGCTTTAATGGAAGAAAATCATGAGTATAATAAGTTAACCACTCTTCATTATGTATGCATCATGTAGCTGCATGCCCTTAACTCTTTTCCAAAATGTTTGCATGCACATATACCTTTGTTAATCTCAAGCAATGCATTGATTATGTGTGTAACAAAATTATCTTATTAGTTTACATGGTATTAGAGTACCTTGCCCATATATACACCGATGCACCATGGCGACCTACCTTGAACTTATCTTTCCTTACGTCGGTTGTCTTATCGAACCGTGTGTCTTCTATCTCTTCTCCCCGCCACAATTTTTCTTCTTCAACCTCTAAGAGCAATCCCAATTCTTGATCGATATCTCTCAGCTGCTAAACCTTCTAATGCAATACTCTACCACATAGTTATGTTCTACTTCTCTCCAATTATCGCTTAATGATGACCATTGTGACATCTACACGTATGTGCATGCAAATATCGTGGATCCTTGCCGGGACACCCATCGCGCTCTCTCTAGTGGCCCCCAAGCCTATTCCTTACCATTGCGCTATCTCTACTCCGAGCTCTTTGCTCCTTTGTTTCTGTACGCCTATGTTTTCTTATACATGCTCAATGTCTTCTTCTCCTGTGTCGGTCGCTCTTCTTCTCTGATGTTGTCCAACTCAACGATGTGGCTTCCTCATTAACTGCGATGACCTCCCATCTTCGCTGATGTCGATATGTCTGCCTTAGTTGTTGTCTAACGATAGGGGGGAATCTTCTCACCATCGTCGGTGACGCCATGTCACTCACCAATAATGGCATGCTCCTAGCTACCTGATGATCACATATCTTCAATAGCTCGTCTTTAATCCAAAGCTTCATCTCCTCTCTGCTATGTATTCCCTATTATCGAGTTTCTTTATCCATTGACTTGTTCAACCACATCGATGCTCATCATTCGTCGTCACAGCACTTGGCTCCTTTGATTCCGGTCTTTCTCTTCAATGGCTCCAGTGAGCAGCACTATATTGTTCTTGGCGAACAGCTAAGGTGAACAACATGGAATTGTTTTCATCTTCGTCGCCGCTGCCTTGGCTATTCGCTTTCTTGTTGATTAATGTCTTCTTGTAGGACAGATCGATGTCACTGTACTCTTTCGTGGTCTCCTCTGACACTATTCACAATATCCTCATTATAACTTATATTTAATTTGTTCAAAATTTTAGTTATTAAGATATTTTACTTTGGAATTCGTATGGAAATCAAAGTACAAATTTTCTTTTATTTGTTGTCCCTAATTTCAATTATTTTTTGTTGGAATTCGTAAACTAATCCAATTGTTAATTTTTATTTAATTTTTTGCGAATTACGCTTATTTATATATTTTGCTTCAAATTAGTATCAAAATCAAAATGCTAATTTTTTTTATTTTTATTCCAAAATCAATTTAATTTTTTATTGAAATTAGTATACTAATCCAATTGCTATTTTTTTATTCAATTCTGTTATTTTTTGTTGGAATTAGTATACTAATCCAATTACTATTTTTTAAAATTTTTATTCAATTATGTTTATCTAGTGATTTTACATAGGAATTTGTATCAAAATTAAATTGCTTATTTTATTTTATTTTATTTTATTTTTTATTCGAATTTCAGATATTTTTGCATTGTACTTGAGATGGACTTTTATTTTATTTTTTATTCGATTTCTAGTTATTTTTTATTGGATTTCAGATACTAATCCAATTACTATTTAAAAAAATTTATTCAATTTTGTTTATCTAGTGATTTTACTTAAGAATTAAGTATCAAAATTAAATTGCTTATTTTATTTTATTTTTTATTCCGAATTTTAGATTTTCTTTGCATTGTACTTGAGATGGATTCTTATTTCTATATTGTACTTGACATGAACTCTTTTGTTTAATCTAGATCTTTATAATCTGAACCCACCATAATCAACGGTGTAGATGTTTCTCTTTTTTCACCGATTAAGGTGGGAATTTCTAGCCTTTAGAGCGAACGCGGTGACTTCTTTTTCTATCGCTTTAATAATATAATAGATAGATAAATAATAATAAAAGTTCTACTTCCTTTTCATAATTTCCCCACAAAGTTAGACAAATCAATATTGATTGTTTCAGGGTTCAGATGCCTGAAAAGTGTGAACACTGTATAGTTAAGTACAATTATCACATAGTTCCATACTGAAACAAGCACACGCAAGAACTTATCATGTGCACTAACTAGGACACAACATGATGCACAAAACGTGTGGGAAGACTAGGGAGAAAATCAGAAAAAAAAAAACATACACATTCAGATGAATATGCGCCAGATACATCAAAAGCATCTACTCATACGTGCTTTAGCTATGGAATGCATGGAAATCGTAGAAGCCATCAGAACCTTGTATGCAGTGACAGAAGCCGGGGGTGTCTTGCCGACAATAAGAACTCTTCACTACCGGGGGTGTCTTGTCGACAATAAGTACTCTTCTTCCAAACTATACTGCCTGCTTGTCTCCTCCCTCTTTCTACCCTCGTTTCGTGCAAGGCTCTGTGCAATATGATTCTCCTTGGATCTCTCTGCACCCACATCATGCAGCACAACATTCTCCTGTGATTCTCGAAGGCTTTCAAGCGTGATCTCCACTTGTCTCATGGTCGGCCGGTCTTCTCATTTCAGTCTTACACATACCACTGCCAGTGCCGCTACCTTTTCAACTTCTTTGCCTCCCTCCTGCACAACTTGAGGATCTAGTATACGAACCAAGTTACCTTCTGCGAGTAGAGCAGTGAAATGTGCAACAAGAATATTATCATCCTCTGGTGATCTATATGAATATGGTTTCTTCCTAGTGAGCAGCTCTATGAGAACGACACCGAAGCTATAAACATTGCTCTTCTCAGTGAGTCGTCCAGTGTAGTAGTACATGGGGTCTAGGTACCCCAGTGTTCCTTGGACAGCGGTTGTAACCCCCGTTTGATCAACCGGAATGCACCTTGAAGCTCCAAAGTCTGATACCTTTGTCGTTAAAGCGCCATCTAATAGAATGTTTTGAGACTTGATATCCCTATGGATTATAGGGAATGACACGGCCGAGTGAAGGTATGCTAGAGCTCTAGCGGTTTCAATTGCAATTCTTAGCCTATCTTCCCATAGCAATGATGTTGGTCCTTGGACATGAAGATGATGGTAAAGGGTTCCATTTGATATGAACTCATAGACCAACAATGGCACCTCTGTCTCAAGACAACATCCAAAAAAGCTTTACTACATTCCGATGGTTGATTTGCGAGAGAATGGCTACCTCGTTTATGAACTCGTAAATCTCTCTTTGGATTGCTACCTTCGATTTCTTAATTGGCACAACATGCAGGTCTGCCAGAATCCCTTTGTATACGGTACCATGACCTCCTCCGCCGAGCTCACGAGCTTTGTCAAAATTGTTTGTTGCCTTCTCCAGCTCTTCCAAAGGGATGACCATCCTTTCAGCGATGTCTGCCTTTTGAGATACCAATTGTTGTAGCAGATGTCCACGGTTCTGCTTGAAGAATCTCTGTCTCAGCATTTTTGCCCTCCGATGCTTTATCTTTCGGGTTGCAAAAGTAGCGCCAAGTACCAGTAACAACAAGCCAGCGCCGCTGCCAACTCCGAGACCAACACTTAAACCTGGAAAAAAAACGAGTGACGTGAGTTTTCGCTGTCAGGAAATCAGCTAGTGCCACTAATTGTACAACACTTTAGGATATGAAGTGTACTAGCTAGAAAGATTTAAGCCTTAATACTGCGCGCTTATGATGATCTTCTATGCTTGCATGGTTGGATGGATACTGTGCAATTAATCTTACGAAAAGCTTGTGCAAAATAGAGCCAGAGAACTGATGCTAGCAATTATGGACAAGTAGTTTGTGCGATCTGGATGATGCATGTTTCTTGAAAGGATAGATGCAACTGGATGAATATATAAATATTCAGGGAATGCAAGAAGCTCAGTTAGTTCCGGTCGACAACCATACGGCAACGAGTAAACAAACTTCTCTATTGGAGCTTTTTCTCCAATCTAGTAGTCTAAGAGAAAATTTCTCATAGCAACTGTATAGTTTTTCCATCTTCTTTGTTGTCGCTTTGTCCCTTTTCTTGTATCTAAGACTGGTTAAAACTGTTTTTGGTTTTCTCCTTAAAGAATTAAATAGCAGGGTTTCTGCTATTCAAGCAAAAAAAAAGTAAGTTCAGTGGTTGCTCCTCTGCTCACCTAGAGAAGATTTGACGCAGCCGTCTTTGATGAGCGGGTTACCACGAGCACCGCGCGGACACCGGCACACGTATCCTCCGGGCGTGTTTGTGCACTCGCCGAAGCACTTCTCCGGGAGCGCGCACTCGTCGATATCTGAAACGAACAGCCAGTGCCACACAGGTGAAGCAACAGCCAAGACGTACGCAAGCACAGTTCACGGCGTGGCGTCGCGTACGTACCTTGGCATCCGCCGGTGAGGTAAGGGTTGCCGTCGTAACCATCCCAGCACCGGCACGCGTAGCCGGTGCGGTAGAAACTGCTCACGTCGTGACAGGAGCTGTAGCTACTGTGGCACGCGCTGCTGGCCGCGTCCTTGGGGCACGTCGAGTTGGCGTCCTTCCCTCGGGGCATCACCAGGGGCACGGACTCGATCGCCCACTCCAGCACCACGGGAACCGCCTTGGGGGCGCTCGCTGAGTAGTTGAGCAGCTCGGCGGAGACCCCGTCGAACCACCCCTTCTCGGCGACGATCACCGCCGTGCGCAGCTTGCTGTCGTACTTGTGGTTCGGGTCCAGCCACCTGAACTGCATGAGATAGGAGGTGCGGCCGATGGGGATGGGCGTCTGGCAGCAGCCGATGCCGGAGCACATGGCGCCGGCTTCCGGGCGGGGGAAGCTCGTGACGGCGTTATTCCAGGTGTCGGTCATGGAGCAGAAGCTGGAGCAGCCGGTGATGATGTTGGTACTGTTCCCGAGCAGCGTGGCCTGGACGTTGCACCCGGTGACAGTGAACTGGTTGTGCCTCTCGGACAGGATGTAGGGGCCGCCGCCGTTGACGAGGCCGCCCCACCAGCCGGTGCCGTTAGGGGTGCCGTCGCAGTGGGCGCCGTCGTAGCTGATCTTTATTTCGCCGGGGGTGCTGACTCGCACGGTGGTGTCTTGGAGGGAGATGCCGATGACGACGTCGAGGGTGCCGCCCGTTGCCCAGGAGCAGCCTGGGGGGCTGGTGCGTGCGGTCGCAGGTGAGGTTGAACCCTGCCGAGTGGTAGCAGCCGTCGCCGATGCCGAACGGGTACGGCACGCTCACGCCGCCGCAGCTGGTCGGGCAGCTCGGCGGCTGAGCTGCCACCGAGCAGAGCTGCAACAACGCTGCCGCAGTTGATGCAGAAATCATCATTCTCGTAGCCCTCGTCGATCCCGCTGCTGCCCGCGCTGCATTGCATGCCTCATCGATTCATGCTCCTACTTATAGTAATTAAAGGGATAATACTAGTATTATGATCGTGTGAATCTTGTTCTAATCGATTCCCAAGCTGACCGCTTCTTGAATCAACAGTTAATGGTACGTGTGCCCCTACCTCACCAATAAAACACGTTTTGGAGGTTGGACGAAACAATCAAGAATTTATTTTTAAAATAATCTATTTTTTATTCAAAATAACAAAAATATTCCAGCGATAATTTTTTTTACAGAAATATACTCCTGTCGCTCGATCGTTGGTATTGGACCGATCATTGCGATCGTTCCATCGCCCAACGGTTAGCGATCAAGCACTATGCATGCCCGGCTAGATAAGTGAGCTGCATATTAGGACCAACCGCTGAGCGACAAGTGTTCCAGTCGCTCAACGGTTGAGCTATCGAACCGATCGCTCGTGATTGGTCCATCATTGACGGCTGATCGATCCAAATACCAACGGTTGAGCGATTGCGAGTATATTTCAGAAAAAATTATCGCCGGAATATTTTTGTTATTTTGAATAAAAAATAGATTATTTTAAAAATAAATTCAAACAATCAAACTGTGAGTCTTGACCGCTTAAGCAAACACCTAGAGGTGTTATCCCGCAGCGACGTGTTGTAATCCTGTCCATTCACCAAAGTCCCAGCAGAAGTTTTTCTTCTTTTTTGCTAGGACCAGCAGAAGAATTGTTCATCCACACGCATAGAACAGCTCATGCATTTCAATGGTACAAACAGCGGGAGATAAATTTGCGGAAACCGACACTTGAACGACGAGATGTTGAGACTCGTGAATAGGTCGTGAATAGGAGTCAAAATAAATCTGATAGTTTCCAACCGATCCGGATGATTTGTATTCGTTTTGTATTTGTATTTGACATAATTTGTATTCGTATTCGTATCGATTGAAGCATAAGGCTGGCCCCACAATTGTGTTAGTCTGTGGTGTGACGACTCAGTTGAGTTCAGATGGTCAACTCAATTGCCATTGGTGAGGTTCTGTAGGCAGCATGCAGCAGCAGTCAATATTAATTTTCCGAACGCAAATTGGAGACAAAACTGTATGTTGCGAATGAACTCAAACATTTAAAATCATAGAAAAGTAGTACTGTATTAGCTAACGGGTAAAAAACGCATACATCTGTGTCTTTCACTCGTTGAATGCAGAGAAATCTTAGAATCCGGCCTGTTCGACTAAACTGACTACGAGCTTGCAGATAGAGGTGGATATCGAGCTAGATAATCGTTTTATCGAGTTTTTCTCGAAATTGATACAGTTTGGTTTAGTATTATTTTATCTATAGTTTAGAAGTATTTTTAGAACCGAGCTAACGAGCCGAACTAGAACGAAATCTAATTTCATTTGAAATCAACTCATTTTAATGTTAAACAAATTAAAAAAATATATAATTAGAGCAATTTTAAATCGAGCCAACGAGCCCTACTAACGAGTTTTTTTTTCCACCTCTGCTTGTTGACAGGAGCGATTCTTGCTCCAAACCGTAACGCCACCCTGCGTGCGCGGTTCTCTCCATGTCTGCTCCTTCAACAGACAGATCGTTCACCCAAGCGCAGGTCCCCTCAAATCTATCATCTGTCGCGTCGCTCGAAACAGCATGCTCCTTTGAGGCTTTAATGCTTTCCAACGTCATCTCCACTTGTCTCATGGTTGGCCGGTCCTTCCCTCTCAACCCTACACATAGAGCCACCAATAAAGCGACATCATGGGCTTCTCCGTCTCCTTCCCCAGTAACTTGTGGATCCAGTATGTGAACTAGGTTGCCTTCTGAGAGTAGGCTAACAAAATGTTTAACAAGACCATAACCTTGAGAGGATTTATAGGAAACAGGCTTCTTCTTAGTGAGCAACTCTATAACAGTCACATCAAAACTGTAGACATCGCTCTTCTTAGTGAGGTGTCCCGTGCTATAGTACTGTGAGAACCCGCGTTTTTAGCCGTACTCGCGTAGCAGTAATCGATAGTTAGCGATAGTGTTACGATCGTGGTTAAGCCGCTAGTCTTGTCGTCGCGTTCGTTTCGATGAGTATCTTTTCGCGAGCATTTCAATTCTAATCGTTAGAACCATCATTGCATCATTCTTTCATTTGCATCATCGCACCATCCGGTCATCTCATCATTCAATCGCAGGCAATAGCAATTGCATTCATCAGTCAAAAGTGCACAGTAGCATTAGGTCATACCTAATTCTTTTCTCATTTCATCAGTTAAGCAATTCATAAATAGCATCAATTACATTAACATATTGCATTGATCATTTGAGCATTTTAGTACTAGATTAATAGCATTTCCCAGTAGCAGCACCAAGGCCTCCACCCTGCATAGCCTCCAGAGCTTGATACCAATTCATCCCCCAGCCTCGGCAGTAGTAGCATTGTCTGACAATCCATTCCCCCCTCTTCTATTCTCAGTTCCCCAGGAACTTTTCCTTCTCACCGATCCAGTTCACTCCCTAGCATGACGATCACCCCTCACCAAAGACATACATCCCCTTTTCCCTCAACAAAGAAAACATGACTCAATACCAATTCACACCCCAAAGAAGGTAACAAAGAGATCCACCCCAGCCCGATTCATTCCCCCTTCACCTCAGCCATTCCAGAACCTCCCCATTCATCTCCCCTTCTCCCTTCTCGACCTGGCAGCAACAAACATTCAGTCCCCCAGCTCAAGCAGTTCACCTCCCCTCATCTTCTCTATCGCAACAGTAGCACATCCATCATCACTCTAGTTCTCAACAATCATCAATCTTCCACCATTGCCTTACCTGGAGTCCAGAAGCAGCAGCAGCAGCAGCAGGGAGCCAAGAGCCTGGAGCACGGCCAAGCCAAGGCAACCAGGAGGGAGATCAACCGCACCAGCACCACTAGGAGCCATCGCCATCCTCAATCGCCATCGGCATCAACTCGATCAACCAGCGACCAACCCCCCTGCGAATCTTGAGCTCAAAATCCATTTCAGTCCTCAATAATCAGTAAGCCCACCCATCCTCAAGCAATAAAATGAATAACTATTAGTAAGCCAAGCATCAGGCATCATCAATCACCAGTACATGAGCGTCTAGATAGAACTTGGTAGTAGAGGGTAGTCTCTCTGCAGCCGTGGTAGGGAGGCCGAGCCGGCCAGATCGAGCGACAATTTGAAAGCGTCGTGCGTGGCGATGTGGCCTTCATTGCCACTTGAGAGGAGAGCTGGGCACTAGGGCCGAGGTAGGCGGCGGCGTACTTGGAGGCGTACTTGGTAGTATACATAAAACTTATTTGGGTTATCTTAGATTCCTACTTCTCATCTAGGTAATCTCAAGCTAAATAAAGGAGAGTTCATTTTGCAGTTTAGTGAGAAGCCAGTTTACAGGAGTAACTCTTATAAGGGAATTCCCAAAATGGTGGAATTTTAGAATATAATAGTTTGCCAAACTGTGACGTCTAACCTATGCGCCCTATAAGTTGGATTGTCACTGAGTAAGGTTAAACAAAGTATATAATGGTTCAAATTGTGCGAATTGGAACTGGTAGTCAGTAATGTACCTGAAATGTACACTGATGTAAACCAAAACCTTCGTATGGCTCTGAAAACATTTCCTGTGTAGAAAGATATATTGCTACCTTCATAGTTGCATTTATATACCACCTTATCTTCTTTCTATCTTTATTTTTGTAAATGTCCCATGATTTGTCAATAGGACAAAGAACTATTTTTTTACATTATTTTAATTCAAAACATCATTCCATAGGTATTGGTATCCTTATACCTTGCATATGGTCTTATTTAGTGTTACCTTCTTTGGAACAGGTAATTTTGCATGTATTGCAGCTTTGCGATCTCATCTGTATACCGATTCGTTACAATATTCAGTGTAAGTGTTTGTGTTATATCGTTTTTCTTTTTTATTTCTTTTTTTCTAGGATATCGTTTTTCTTTATAATATCATCTTTTACTTTTTTTTTATTATTACAATCACTTATCATTTCTCTCCTTTTTCTTGGCAGCCATTTCTTATGGCGACACTTCTTATTTTTCAAATTGTTCATTCCATTTATGCTTGTCGTGTAAGTCTTCTCTGCCTTTTGCTCCTATTGTATCAGATCATCTTGTGGTGATGACTAATAAAATAAGTTAATGCCGATGTGCTGAACATAGGTTCACTGTGCAATAATTTTGTTGCTGTGTACACCCTCTTTAAAAAATATTTTGTTTCAGTGGAAGTTCTTTTTACAAAATAAGTGATGCTCTACGATTTAAAGATAAAACAAAAAAATTGTATGCCTGATCTACAGTTGCGTTGTTTTGTGAAACAAATTATTTGAAGACCGAAATTTATACTTCTAGAGATTGAAGATAATTGATACATAAAAAATGACTATATTTGTGTTATTCCTTAGTCCATGTGACAATTACCGAAATATCACTTTTTTGTGCCTTAGTTAGTAATAAAATGTTTAGAATTTAAAGTTCATTTAGACATAGTATTGAGATTAAATGTGCGATCTTTAAATTTGTTATCACTTGAGAGGTTTTAAGATTAGTAAAAAACGAATCAACAAAGATAAGATCCCCACATAGAGTTAGGCCTCTTGTTTAGGTATTCTTTTGTACAACAATTTCATTGCCCCAACTCGCCTCACTCTGTAAATCATTCAGACATTCGCTGCACGTGTGCAGCATAGTGCGCAAACATCCCTAGTAGGTGATTATGCTAAAACTAAAAAATGCGATGGAGTAGCAAGCTAAGAAATAGAGCAACAAAGTTTTTGGCTCATTTGAGATATTTTTGGAACCAAATTGCAAATCTAGCCCCCTCGCATCTGAAATGACAAAAATGGCACCACGATAGGCTAGACATGCGACATGTGTCCTGTACCGTGCTTCAGATGTGCGACAGCATTCTACCACGCTCCCGATCCGCTGCACGTGCATGTCGCGGATCCGAACCACCGGATCTCGCATGCTGCGGATTCGGACCGCCGGATGCGCCTGCTGTGGATCTGGAACCGTAGCACGTGCGTTGCCACACACCCGAACCGCTATAGGAGCCTGCAGCCCCCCAGTGCGCGGCATCCTGTCCCACGCATGCACATGTGCTGCATGTTGACTACATAGAATAATTGCATGTTGACTGCATAGGGTGCACTGTAACATCCCAATTTTCAGAGCTTTTAAAATCTTTTGAATAGTTAGTAGGGAGAAATTCACCATTTGGATTTATTTGAATTTAATTTAAAAAGCTTAATATTGGACTTTGTGTAACAAAACAATTTAATATTACTAAAGTCAACATGAAAAATAGTGAAAACTATTTTATTTGGATCCTATGAGCTTGGATATATTTTCTGGAATTTTCTAGAATTTTTCCAAATTCATTTGCTAATTTCCATTGCTTATTTGGATTTCTGGTATTTTCTTAAAAAGAAAAAGGTATTTAAATCTCGAATAGTGATCGGGCCAATCTCTCTGCCCAACTCCTTTCCCAGCCCCGACCCACTCGCCCACTCATTCCTCGCCGTTGGATCAGATCGACGCCGAGATCTCGCTTCAGCATGCACCTCGCTCTCTCTCTCTCTCTCTCTCGACGCTGGGCCATGGCTGCAACGCGTCGTCCCGACTTGGTCTTAAATCTCGCGTCGCTGCCGCGTCGCCATTGTTGCTTATGAAGCTCCGTCCGACAATATCGCAACCGGCCCCGATTTTGTGCGCGGATGATCGCTTCTAGAAGCCCTATCCTCCCCGGACTCGTTCAAACAAAATTCAAATTCAAATTTCGTCTCTATCTCCTTTATCTCCATGAGCCCTTCTCGGGTGGTTTCAACCTCCGCCGCAAGACGTCGCTCGAGGCCGCTTAGACCCTATAAGTAGCACCTCGAGGATCGCCATGACCCTTTCCAAAAACCCCAAACCAATTGCCCTCTCGAGCCCTTGCGCCACCAAGAATCGGAGTTTTGGTCACGGTCACCGAACCTAAAACTCCGATCCTCTCGCCGTCGGTGACGATTGCCTCCGGAGTGCACCGCCGCCTTCCTCGCCTTGAGCTACCCGAGAACCCTCGCCACACGAGCTACACCGAGCGCCTTGCCCGACAAAACCCAAAGCTCTTCGCCGTTTGAACCTCGCCACGGCCACCACAATCACCCCGACCACCCGAGCCGCGCCAAGAGGTTCGCAATAACGCCTCTACCACCAGATCGCCGCTCACGGGACCATTGGGTCGATCTTGTACCGCCGCCATCCACGCCACCCTCCACCTCGCCGCCATCGCCTCGTGGCACACGCGTGCGCCCACGTGGTAGCGTCGGCGTCGGCCTTGCCACGCAGTCGCCCGGCCAAATTTCCCAAATTTCGACCAGAGGCTCGGTGGACTTGGTCCACCGTGAGTCGTACAGCGATATGTGGGCCCCACATGTCGATTTTCTTTTTATTATTCCTTTTCCGAAATTCCCGTATGACGTCATGTCGATGTCATCTTGACGCAATATTCTGATTTTTCATTAAGAAATAATTCGAATTCGAGAAAATCCAATTTTAGGGTTTTCTTTAGATTTAAACTTTGAAACCCCATATCTTTGGCATCCTAACTCCAAATTCATCCATTCAAATTTCTAAATTCGTCTAAAATCCAGATCTATCTATTGGAGATTTTTAATTATTTTATTGGAGTTATTTGCTTCTGTTATTTATTTAGTTTGTTTGTTTGTCTCGTTTGCGAGTAGACTTCGACGCTGCTGGAAGAGTTGAAGAAGAAGGACCTTTCCAAGATCAAGATCAATTCCTAGACCTTTTTCAAGGCAAGCTATGCCCTTGACCATTTTGCTTCCCGTTTTATTAAAGTATTTTAATTCAAATTACTGCATCTTAATTCAAGTATTTATTTGAAAGCTTTTGGGTGTAGATGTAAATTCCTAATTGTTATGCCTTCCTTGTAAATTGCTATGTCTAAATTCTTTGTCACCCTAGTTATATTAGTTGGTATAGTGTAGCACCAACGTGGGTTGGTTAGTGCGATTAGATTGCTTAGCCATGCCACGAATCACTTGTCATGTAGATTCTTTGTATTAATTTGACTAAATGAATATGGAACTACGTGATAAAAGCTGTGTGCACTATGTGTTGTATGGCATGTGTTGTACTTAAAACCAACGGGGTGGTAAAAGGATTTGGACCGAGGCAAGTGGTGGATACTGTGTGATATGGGGGCTGTGTGCTATTTTGGTGGAGTTGTGTGCATGGGTTTGGTAAGCTGTGTGCTTAGGGATTGTGGTAGTCTTGCCTTGGTCAATTAAGGACCTCACCATGTGCGCCATTGAACTGAGCCTCACCTGCACGACCACATGCCCGGTATGGGACGGGCCTAGCATAGTAAGATGAATGTCCAAATGCTTTGTTATGATTAGTGCTAGCTACACTAATTATATCTTGTGGGTAAAGTGTACAACCTCTGCAGAGTGTAAAACTATTGAATAGCGCGTCATGATCATGGACAATGCTCGGGATTTCACACTAGGGTAGATCTTCATAAAAGCGTGTGGGAAGGGAGCGTGTGGTTTAAATCATCCAACTATGTGCTAAAATTGTCTAGGTCAGTGCGTCTTTGTGAAATAAATTGTCAAATTATTATTGTCTATTTGTTTAACCTGTTTTCAATCTATTAATTGTATTCAATTGCAAAAGTCGCATTTATGCAAAAGAGCCACAGAGTGCCTTTCCCTTGTAAAAAGCCAGCATGTATATTTTGCATCTCTGTGGTGTGGCTTGCGAGTACGGTGTGTACTCACGCTTGTTTTGACGAATCAAGCAGAGGAGGAGTCTTCGCCAGCATTCGAGGACGAGTATCTTGAAGGTGCCTGATCGTGAGGTCTGGATCCCAGTCGGTTGCCTGTGGTGAATCGATGGGACGCCACTGCCGTTTCTGTTTCCGCTGCCGTTTATTTATCTGTTAGCCCTGCGTGGCTTGAATAATTGTAAACTCAACCTTAAGGTCAAAACCATTATATATTAATCAAAATTATTCGTTTATGCTATTATTCGCTTGTATGGATCGATTTCCACCTTTGTTACCACTATGCGCACTAGCGTGATCCTGGGCTAGTGCGTTGAACACAGAGGGTCCTGAATTGTAATTTTGGGTCCCGACAAGAGTGGCATCAGAGCCATACTGACTGTAGGTCTAGACCTTAGTTAGATCGGCCGTTTAAATGTCCAAACTATTTTCTAAAAGAAAATTTACCTGCAAGACTAAATTAACTGCTTAACTCCTCTCATATCTCTCTCGACTCATCTATTGCTATAATCTCTACTCTTTTCACTATTTAAAAACTTGGTTTTTACCTTTTGTCTGCCTAGACAGATGCCGTACCTTCAGACCTTCGGAGATCGCAACGGAGGACTTGCCGCAGAGCTATGGAAGCTGCTGCAGACGCTCGGAGGCTTTGATCGCCTGATGTACCGTGGGCGGCGAGTACATAGTCAATGGACGAGATCGTGGTTTGGTCTGCCGCCTAACGGTCTACGCTCGGAGGAACACCAGAGGCAGCCAGCCCTTGGACATCTCAGTCCGGAGGATCACCTTCGCGCAGGGAATCCAGGAGTCATCACGCCTGGCCATACTCCGAGTCTGCCACATCTACGCAGGAGAACTGCAAAACACTGTCTTCCGCTACCATCCCAAAGCTGCTTCAGGGGAGCTATCTGCGCGCTTCCGCTCATTTAACGGGAAGGCAATGCCACAAGAGTGCATCTTGCATGTTCGCATTTGCTGCCAGAGGAGTCACTTGGAGATGGCCGCCACCGAGCCGAGGTGTGCCTATCGAACCCGGGAAGAAGCCGAGAGAGGATCGCCGTCTTAGAACAAGCACTCTACGGTCAACATGAGATCGAGGATGATCAAGAGGAAGATCCGGAAGAATCAAGAGGATCCCGAGGAGATTCCGGAGAATCCAGCGAGAGGTTGCACAGCCTTGGAGGACCAGCAGAGCTCCTGACACCAGAGGAGCCACCAGACTGCACTCCAACACACTGCTCCAACACGCACCGATCCGGGACATCGAACCGGCCAGCGAGGATGCCCGCCACTTCGAAGTCTACACCAGCGGGAGCACCGCCGTGGCTTTGGAGGCTTTCTCGAGTAGTAGTTCGCCTAAGTTCCAGTTTAGTCGAGCCTAGCCAGCTTCCCTTTTCGAGTCGCCTTTAGGCGGTAGCTTGTGTGCTTAGGTTCGCTTTATTTTCTGTGTGCAAGTATGAGCCGCAAAGGCCCTTAGGCATTTGTTGCGATCATACTATTAAAATATTAATAAAGATTATTTCATTCAAGTTTCTTGAGTCAGGTTTGTTGGGTTTAATCTATCCCTATCTAGTTCTTAACTCACCTTGTGCTCTCTACCCTATCTAACCCATGGAGCTTCACCAGATGGTTCAGACTCGTCATGTCACATTGCAAGTGGATCCGCACCCCAAAGACCCGATGATAATCAAATCCCGAGAGGACAAGTGCCCCCAAGCACCACCCCTTGACTTGCGTAACTTTGGAGCCTTTATGGCAAGACAAACTCGATGATGTATACAATGATGAACCAGATGCAAGCCATGAACAACAACAACAAAGAATAATCGTCAGGAGGAGCCCTGTCACTCGGGGTTATCGGGGACCATCCAAGTTGGTCAATTCATGAGGACTCGTCCGCCAACTTTCTCTGGACATGTCTCGCCAAGAGAAGTCGATGATTGGCTTCGCGTGATTGAGAGGAAGCCGCGATCACCCAATGCGGCGATCACGAGAAGGTGTTATATGCCACTCATCGATGGAGGGCATAGCCGCCGAATGATGGGAGAACTCACAAGCGCGCATGAGGCACCGCAGAATATCACATGGGAGGAATTCTCCGCACCTTTCGCCAATATCATGTACCAAGGCATTATGGATCCAAGAAGGATGAGTTCCGCTCTCAAGCAAGGGGTATGTCGCTGATCGACTACCTAAATAAGTTTTTCAACTAGCTCGCTATGCTCGGAGGATGTCGCTCTCGACTGTCTCGCCGTAACCGCTTCTTGAAGGGTTTGAACTCAGGACTACAAGTCAATCTGCTTGCCCACACCTTCCCGGATTTCCAGGAGTTGATTAACAAGGCGTTGGTCATGGAAGACAAACGCAAAGAACTGGAGGACCACCGCAAGCGTAGGATGGCTCAGCAGGGAAGCCACCAGCCACAACAGCAGAGGGCAAGGATAGTGCCACAGCAATTTACTCGTTTCCAGCCGCAGAATTCATTCAGGACACCTGCACCGCCTTCAGCACCTCGCCCTCTTGTTCAGAACTCTCGCAACCCCACGCTAGTCAATCCCACCCCAGGGAATAACAGCCGTCAGAATGAGACAAGAGTGTGTTTCAGTTGCCGTCAACCAGGGCATTACGCCAATCAGTGTCCTCAAAAGGGGACTATCACTCCAGTCCGCTTCAACCTAGGAGCAACACCTGCCAAGACCCCAGTGCAGAACAATCAAGGAGTTTCTCAGGAACCATCACCAGAGGGACGCCACGGTCCGTTGTCGAGGTCGTGTTAATCACGCCACTCGAAGGAGCCCAGAAGCACCAGACGTCAGACTTGGGTAAGTTCCTAGTAAATTCAAGACTGCATCCGCTCGCTTTGATTCGAGCTTCGATTCGCTTGTTTCGAAATTTTGCAACTAAGAATAAGTTGGAAGTTATGCCTCTTAAACGTACTCTGTTAGTCCACCACCGAGCAGAGCTAAGTTCTAATATGGGTTGTTTAGGGCTAAGTTACTCATAGTCGAGTTGAGTTTCTAGCTAACCTAGTTATTCTAGACACCCAAACCATAGATGTCATCCTTGGCATGGATTGGTTAACCAAGCACAAAGCCGTGCTAGATTGTGGCAAGAGTCGTGGACAATCGAGGATACCAAAGGAAACAAAGTGGAGTTTCTAGCTACCTCAGTGCGTAATGGGCATTTGATAGTCAACAGCCTGAAGACCGTTGAGTTGGAAGATGTGCCAGTCGTCAAAGAGTATCCAGATGTGTTCCCAGAAGAATTACCAGGAATGCCACCGGATCGTGACATCGAGTTTGTCATCGATCTAGTACCAGGAACAGCACCCATCTCGAAGAGACCTTATCGGATGCCAGCCGATGAGTTGGTAGAGATGAAGAAACAGATAGAAGAACTTTTGGAGAAAGGTTTTGTGAGACCTAGTTCGTCGCCATGGGGAGCGCCAGTTTTGTTCGTCAAAAAGAAGGATGGAAGCATGCGTATGTGCATCGACTACCGGTCTCTTAATGAAGTCACTATCAAGAATAAGTACCCATTGCCCCGGATAGATGATCTGTTTGACCGGATGAAAGGAGCGGAGTGTTCTCGAAGATCGATCTGCGATCAAAGTTACCATCGCTTCAAGATTTGTCCCAAGGATGTACCTAAGACCGCTTTCAACACTCATGCGGACATTATGAGTTCCTAGTCATGTCCTTTGGTCTGACTAATGCCCCTGCTTATTTCATGAACATGATGAATAAGGTATTCATGGAATATTTGGACAAGTTTGTAGTTGTATTCATCGACGATATTTTGGTTTACTCCAAGTCAGAAGAAGAACATGCTGAACATTTGAGATTAATCCTAGAAAAGCTCAGAGAGCATCAGTTGTATGCTAAGTTTAGCAAGTGTGATTTCTGGAAAAAGGAAGTGGATTTCCTTGGTCATGTTATGACAGCTGCAGGAGTAGCAGTTGACCCCAAAGAAAGTTAAAGTCAGATTACATTGAGAACAACCCAAGACCGCTACTCAGATTCGCGAGCTTGGGATTAGCAGGATATTATCGCCGTTTCATTGAAGGATTCTCATCGATTGCTAAACCTCTTACGCAATTGTTGAAGAAAGAGAAAAAGTTTACTTGGACCCCAGCTTGCGAAGAAAGTTTTCAAGAATTGAAGAAGCGTTTGACTTCCGCCCCAGTGCTGATTTTGCCAGATATTCGCAAGGATTTTGATATCTATTGTGATGCTTCGCGTCAAGGATTAGGTGTGTCTGATGCAAGAAGGAAGAGCCGCCGCTTATGCGTCAAGGCGCTTAAGGCCTCATGAAGAGAATTACCCTACCCATGATCTCGAATTAGCCGCAGAGTGCATGCTTTGAAGATTTGGCATCATTACCTCATCGATGTCATCGCGAGATATACACGGATCATAAGAGCTTGAAATACATTTTTACTCGATCGATCTGAATATGAGACAAAGAAGATGGCTAGAATTGATAAAGGATTATAATCTCGGAATCCATTACCATCCCGGTAAAGCCAATGTCGCTGTCGATGCTTTGAGTAGAAGAGCCACCGCAATGCTTTGGAAGTGGAAGAGCCTTGTGCGAGAACTTCAAGAGGAATTCGAAGCTAAGACTAGAAGTAGTATCTCGAGGATTTGTAGCCACCGAAGTGCGATCTACTTTGGAGAAACAGATTCGCAAGGCTCGGCCTAAAGATTCGAAATTCTCGACATCAAGAAGAAGATGACGTAGGGAAGTTCAAGGACTTCACAAGGATGATCGTGACATACCGTGGATCAATGGACGTATCGTGTTCCAGATATTGATGGATTGAGACAGCTAATTCTGAAGGAGGCCCATGACTCAAAGTATTCGATTCACCCTGGTAGTACTAAGATGTATCAGGATGTTAAGAATAAGTTTTGGTGGCCAAATTTGAAACGGACGTCGCAGAGTTCGTTGCCTTGTGCGACGTGTGTCGAAAGTCAAAGCGAGAACATCGAGGCGGCAGTCTGCTGCAACCCTTGAAGATTCGAGAATGGAAGTGGGAAGAAATCGAATGGATTTCATTACGGTTTACCCAAGACTCAATCGGGTTACGATTCGATTTGGGTAATAGTGGATCGCCTAACTAAAGTTGCCCATTTCTTGCCGTCAAGACCACGTACTCAGAGATCGTCTAGCGAGCTATATATGTCAAAGATTGTCGGTTTGCATGGGGTACCTAAGAAGATAGTGTCGATCGAGGATCTCGGTTCACCTCCGATTTTGGCGAGTTTACATGAGGCCTTAGGGACTCACTGAATTTCAAGATCGCGATCACCCCAGACGGATGGACGATCGAAAGGGTTAATCGATATTGAAGATATGTTGAGAGCACGTGCTCTAGCAAATGCTACCCGCTGGGATAAGAGTTTACCATATGCAGAATTCTCGTATAACAACAGTTATCAAGCTAGTCTGCAAATGTCACCGTTTGAAGCTTTGTATGGTCGTGCCTGTAGAACCCCGTTGAATTGGTCAGAAACAGCTGAACGTTCGGTCTTTGGTCCAGATATTATTCAAGAAGCAGAAGAGCAAGTGTCCATGATCAGGGAGAGGCTAAAGATAGCTCAGTCGAGGCAGAAGAGCTATGCCGATAATCGTCGTCGTGATCTCGCCGAACCGAGAGGATTTTGTGTATCTCCGAAGTTACGCCTCGAGGTGTGAAAAGGTTCCATGCCAAAGGGAAGCTCGCCCCTCGGTATGTTGGTCCGTTTAAGATTTTGGAACGCCGTGGAGAAGTAGCTTATCAGTTGGAGCTGCCACAGTCGTTAGCAGGGGTACATAACGTCTTCCATGTTTCTCAGTTGAAGAAATGTCTTCGTGTGCCAGAAGAACAAGCCCCGTTGGAGTCAATCGAATTGAAAGAAGACCTCACCTACAAAGAGCAGCCGATCAAGATTCTGGATGTCGCAGAACGTCGGACCAGAAGCAAGACGGTTCGTTTTTGCAAGGTGCAGTGGAACCACCACTCAGAAGGTGAAGCAACGTGGGAACGTGAAGAAGATCTGAAAGCTGAATTCCCTAGCCTTTTCTCCAGCTAGCCTGAATCTCGGGGACGAGATTCCTTTAAGGGGGGGAGGTTTGTAACATCCCAATTTTCAGAGCTTTTAAAATCTTTTGAATAGTTAGTAGGGAGAAATTCACCATTTGGATTTATTTGAATTTAATTTAAAAGCTTAATATTGGACTTTGTGTAACAAAACAATTTAATATGACTAAAGTCAACATGAACAATAGTGAAAACTATTTTATTTGGATCCTATGAGCTTGGATATATTTTCTGGAATTTTCTAGAATTTTTCCAAATTCATTTGCTAATTTCGATTGCTTATTTGGATTTCTGGTATTTTCTTAAAAAGAAAAAGGTATTTAAATCTCCGAATAGTGATCGGCGAATCTCTCGCCCAACTCCTTTCCTCGCCCGATTTCACTCGCCCACTCATTCTCGCCGTTGATCAGATCGACGCCAGATCTCACTTGCATGCCTGAATGCACCTCGCTTCTCTCTCTCGCGGCGCGTGGGCCCATTGCGCGTCGTCGTCCCGACTTGGTCTTAAATCTCCGCGTCGCTGCTGCGTCGCCATTGCCGCTTATGAAGCTCCGTCCGACAATATCGCAACCGCCCCGATTTTGTCGCGGATGATCGCTTCTAGAAGCCCTATCCTCCCGGACTCGTTCAAACAAAATTCAAATTCAAATTCGTCTCTATCTCCTTTATCTCCACGAGCCCTTCTCGGGTGGTTTCAACCTCCGCCACCAAACGCGTCGCTCGAGGCCGCCTAGACCCTATAAGTAGCACCTCGAGGATCGCCGCATTTCTTTCCAAAAACCCCAAACCAATTGCCCTCTCGAGCCCTTGCGCGCCAGAATCGGAGTTTTGGTCGCCGGTCACCGAACCCTAAAACTCCGATCCTCTCGCCGTCGGTGACGATTGCCTCCGGGAGTGCACCGCTTCCTTCCTCCCTTGAGCTACCCCGAGAACCTCGCCGTCACACGGAGCCACACCGAGCGCCCGCCCGACAAAACCCGGCTCTTCGCGCTTGAACCTCGCCACGCCACCACAGTCACCCCGACCACCCGGAGCCGCACCATGAGGTTCGCAATAACGCCTCTACCCTTTGGTACCACCCACCGCCACCAGATCGCCGCCGTTCACGGGACCATTGGGTCCATCTTGTACGCCGCCGCCGCCCACGCCACCTCCACCTCGTCGCCATCGCCTCCGGCACACGCGCGTGCACGACCACGTGGCGCCAAGTCGGCGCAGTACGCAGGGCCCCGACCACCAAATTTCACTCCAGAGGCTCGGTGGACTTGGTCCACCGTGAGTCGTGCTAACGACATGTGGGCCCCACATGTCGATTTTCTTTATTATTCCTTTTCCGAAATTCCTGGGCTGACGTCATGTTGATGTCATGCCGACGCAATATTCTGATTTTTCATTAAGAAATAATTCGAATTCCAGAAAATCCAATTTTAGGGTTTTCTTTAGATTTAAACTTTGAAACCCCATATCTTTGGCATCCTAACTCCAAATTCATCCATTCAAATTTCTAAATTCGTCTAAAATCCAGATCTATCTATTGGAGATTTTTAATTATTTTATTGGAGTTATTTGCTTCTGTTATTTATTTAGTTTGTTTGTTTGTCTCGTTGAGTAGACTTCGACGCTCACTTTGAAGAGTTGAAGAAGAAGGACCTTTCCAAGATCAAGATCAATTCCTAGACCTTTTTCAAGGCAAGCTATGCCCTTGACCATTTTGCTTCCCGCTTTATTAAAGTATTTTAATTCAAATTATCGCATCTTAATTCAAGTATTTATTTGAAAGCTTTTGGGTGTAGATGTAAATTCCTAATTGTTATGCCTTCCTTGTAAATTGCTATGTCTAAATTCTTTGTCACCCTAGTTATATTAGTTGGTATAGTGTAGCACCAACGTGGGTTGGTTAGTGCGATTAGATTGCTTAGCCATGCCACGAATCACTTGTCATGTAGATTGTCAGATTAATTTGACTAAATGAATATGGAACTACGTGATAAAAGCTGTGTGCACTATGTGTTGTATGGCATGTGTTGTACTTAAAACCAACGGGGTGGTAAAAGGATTTGGACCGAGGCAAGTGGTGGATACTGTGTGATATGGGGGCTGTGTGCTATTTTGGTGGAGCTGTGTGCATGGGTTTGGTAAGCTGTGTGCTTAGGGATTGTGGTAGTCTTGCCTTGGTCAATTAAGGACCTCACCATGTGCGCCATTGAACTGAGCCTCACCTGTACGACCACATGCCTGGTATGGGACGGGCCTAGCATAGTAAGATGAATGTCCTAAATGCTTTGTTATGATTAGTGCTAGCTACACTAATTATATCTTGTGGGTAAAGTGTACAACCTCTGCAGAGTGTAAAACTATTCAATAGCGCGTCATGATCATGGACAATGCTCGGGATTTCACACTAGGGGTAGATCTTCATAAAATCGTGTGGGAAGGGAGCTGTGTGGTTTAAATCATCCACTATGTGCTAAAATTGTCTAGGTCAGGTAGCGTCTTTGTGAAATAAATTGTCAAATTATTATTGTCTATTTGTTTTACTGTTTTCAATCTATTAATTGTATTCAATTGCAAAAGTCGATTTATGCAAAAGAGCCACGTAATGCCTTTCCCTTGTAAAAAGCCAAGATGTATATTTTGCATCTCGTGGTGTGGCTTATAGTACGGTGTGTACTCACGCTTGTTTTGACGAATCAAGCAGAGGAGGAGTCTTCGCCAGCATTCGAGGACGAGTATCTTGAAGGTGCCTGATCGTGAGATCTGGATCCCAGTCGGTTGCCTGTGGTGAATCGATGGGACGCCACCGCCGCTTCGCTTTCACGCCGCTTATTTATCTCATAGCCTGCGTGGCTTGAATAATTGTAAACTCGACCTTAAGGTCAAAACCATTATATATTAATCAAAATTATTCGTTTATGCTATTATTCGCTTGTATGGATCGATTTCCACCTTTGTTACCACTGTGTGCACTAGCGTGATCCTGGGCTAGTGCGTTGAACACAGAGGGTCCTGAATTGTAATTTCGGGTCCCGACATGCACACAATATAATGCACTGGGGGAGTTGTAGGCTCTGCAATGTTCGGTTCGTTAAATGTACGCACGCAAAATAACCGAGCGTGGTAGTTATGATGCTGCCCCACATCTAAAGCATGGTATGGGACACGTGTTGCCTGTCTAGCCTACCGCGGTGCTATTTTTGTCATTTCGGACGTGAGGGACTAGATTTGCTATTCTGTTCGAAAAAGAGATCCAGAGCCACGTACATGTGAGAACCTACGCTTCCAACTTCCATAGAGTTCCTCCCCTTTTCTCTTATTTTCTCCTTCTCTTCTCTTTTCCTTCCAATCTACTTCTCTCTCTTTCCCTTCTTCCACGGAGCCAGGCTACCATGGCACCACCAGCTTACCGCCCGCCCTGGTGCTGAGCCCAACTACCGTAGTCGTTGATCCAGCCGCGCCTCCACTCCGCTTCAATTCGCTGCTGCTACACTCTACAACTCGCCACAGCTTGCATCGCAGTGTCCCCGCCTGGTCAAGCCACCCCGTGTCGCTTCCGCACTGACCAAGCTCACTAAGACCCGCCGCGCCTTCTCACCAGTGTGGCCAGATGGGCAGCCCGGCCCGACACTACTCGGGCTTGTGCCACGAGATAAACAGGTCGTGTTGTGCTGACCCACGTGCCGGGGAGGCAACCCAGGCACGACCCATTGGTACCGCGTGTCGTGCCGGACTGGCCCGCTACAGTAGCCGAACCAATAAAACCAGACGAGCCCAAGCCAGAGGCAGAGTAGCCGTTGGGTGCTGTCGCCTGCCGCACTAGCCTCCACGCCACCGACCACCACCGCACCCCACCGCCCCCCTTCCCCAACCTCCCCATGCCCGGCCGCCTTTGCGCTCTGCGCCCCGCCTTCATACCGTCGCTTGGCCTCCCCGCGTCTGGCCGCCGCTGCGCCGCACACGGGTTGGCTTCCTCCTCCTCTCCTTAGCGCCTCGCCCGGCCTCCGTCGCCACCTCCTCCTCCGCCTCCAAGCCCAGCCTCCACCTCCGCACCCACCGCCACTCCAGCATCCTCCTCCTCTCCTTTGCGCCGCGCCCAGCCTCCCCATGCTCGGCCGCCTCTGGGCCCAGCGCCGCCCTTGGCCGCTGCTCCCAGGCCTCCTCCTCCATGCCCTGCCTCCTCCTCCGTCGTGACCAACCGCCGTCACACGCTCGCACCATCTCCTCCTCCTTCACGCCACCTCTTCTCCTCTGTTGCTAGGTCGGGCCATGTTGGGCTCGTGCCATGCCGGGCTGGCCTGTCGTGTGGGGGGTTGGACCCAAGCACGACCTGACCTATCGTGCTGTGCTGGCCTGGCCCGTAAATAGTGCTGGCTATGCTATGTCTGGGCTGGGCCAATAGTGTCATGCCTCGAGCTGGCATAGCCCATCTAGTCACTTATACTTCTCATGACGGCTACCTCGTGCGTGCGTCGAGGTTCGAGCACCGCTCAAGCTAGGTCAATCCCGTTAGGCGCGCATGTCGTCGTACTCCTTGCGGGCAGCCGCCGAGCTCATTGCAACTACATCCGCTCATTGGTTGCATCATGTCGTCATCGTGATAGATATTTGAGTTGTCATCATCGTCATAGACAACTGAGTCGTCGTCGTCGCCATTGATGCTCGAGTACTACGATCGCTACTCATCGTTCTGACGCAGCGACGCCCGTCGTCGGCCGTGGCTTGCCTTGTCCGAGTGTCACCTTCACGCCGAATCGAGCTGTCGTCCATCATCATTGCTTACTCGAGAACGCTGATGTCTCCTCTGAGTCGTGCACTCCCGCTGTAGAGTCGTTATAGTGCTTCGGCCGTCGCTGACGTCCATGGCCAAGCACCTCCTTAAATCTCCATCTCTAAATTCTTCAATCGTACACGCATAATAATCTGAGATTTAGTTTGCCATGTTGTATCCTTTCAACTTGAGAAATTTTACGGTACATTCTACTGTTAGTATATGGTGGTAGTATAAATTAAATCTGGTCATTTCTTTGTTAAGGGTATAATAGATTTTTCTTGGTATTTATTTTTTTGTGAGGGTATTATGGATTTTTCAACAAAGGTTGAAAATATCACTCTTGTGGCATGTGATCCCCCATATGGAAAATTACAATTCTACCCCTCAAGATTCTACTACTCATACTAACAAATGTAGTATAACTAAATCCTAACTAATCTGAACCATTTGATCAAAGAGAATGGATAACCCGTATTAAATTGATTGTGCCGTAAAAGAGCTCTTCAACTTACGGTTTATAATTTGTATGTTTAGTATTTTCATAGATCGGTATAACAGTTATATTTGTTACAAAGTTCTTATGAACATATACTTAATCTACACCGTTATAATCTGGACCCACTACAACCAACGATGCGGTTTTTTTTTCTCACTATTAATGTGGTAATTCTAGCCCTTGAAAACGAACGTGGTGGCTTCTTTTGTTTTTGCTTTTGCTTAAATAAGATAATAGATAAATAATAAAAAAATCTACTTCTTTTTCATAATTTCCCCCACAAAGTTAGACAAATCAATATTTATTGTTTCAGGGTTCAAATGCAAAAGTGTGAATACTATATAGCTAAGTACAATTATCACACAGTTCCATACTGCAACAAGCACACGCAAGAACTTATCATGTGCACTAACTTGGACACAACATGACGCACGAAACGTGCGAGAAGACTAGGGAGAAAATCAGAAAAAACATACACATTCAGATGAATATGCGCCAGATACATCAATATAATCTACTCATACGTGCTTTAGTTATCGAATGCATGGAAATCGTAGAAGCCATCAGAACCTTGTATGCAGTGACAGAAGCCTTTTCTTAATTAAACATACACAAAAAGCTTCACTACCGGGGGTGTCTTGCCGACAATAAGAACTCTTCTTCCAAACTATACTGCCTGCTTGTCTCCTCCCTCTTTCTACCCTCGTTTCGTGCATGGCTCTGTGCAATATGATTCTCCTCGGATCTCTCTGCACCCACATCACGCAGCACAACATTCTCTTGTGATTCTCAAATGCTTTCAAGCGTGATCTCCACTTGTCTCATGGTCGGCCGGTCTTCTCCTTTCAATCTCACACACACCACTGCCAGTGCCGCTACCTTTTCAACTTCTCTTCCTCCCTCCTGCACAACTTGAGGATCTAGTATACGAACCAAGTTACCTTCTGCGAGCAGAGCAGTGAAATGTGCAACAAGACTACTATCATCCTCGGATGATCTATATGAATATGGTTTCTTCCTAGTGAGCAGCTCTATGAGAACGACACCGAAGCTATAAACATCGCTCCTCAGTGAGTCATCCGGTGTAGTAGTACATGGGGTCTAGGTACCCTAGTGTTCCTTGGACAGCGGTTGTAACCCCCGTTTGATCAATCGGAATGCACCTTGAAGCTCCAAAGTCTGATACCTTCGTCGTTAAAGCGCCATCTAATAGAATGTTTTGAGACTTGATATCCCTATGGATTATAGGGAATGACACGGCCGAGTGAAGGTATGCGAGAGCTCTAGCGGCTTCAGTTGCAATTCTTAGCCTATCTTCCCATGGCAAAGATGTCGGTCCTTGGCGAACAGCTAAGGTGAACAGCATGGAATTGTCCTCATCTTCGTCGCCGCTGCCTCGGCAATTCGCTTTCTTGTGGATTAATATCTTCTTGTAGGACAGATCGACGTCACTGTACTCTTTCGTGGTCTACTCCGACACCATTCACGATATCCTCGTAATAACTTATATTTAATTTGTTCGAAATTTTAGTTATTAAGATATTTTACTTTGAAATTCGTATGGAAATCAAACTGCAAATTTTCTTTTATTTTTTGTCCCAAATTTCAATTATTATTTGTTGGAATTCGTAAACTAATCCAATTGTTAATTTTTATTAAATTTTTATGCCGAATTACCGTTATTTATATATTTTGCTTCGGAATTCGTATCGAAATCAAAATGCTAATTTTATTTTATTTTTATTCCAAAATCAATTTATTTTTTTATTGAAATTCGTATACTAATCCAATTGCTATTTTTTAATTCCGAATTCCAGTTATTTTTTGTTGGAATCTAGATCGTTATAATCTGGACCCGCCATAATCAACGATGTAGATGTTTCTCTTTTTTTCACCGATTAACGTGGGAATTTCTAGCCTTTAGAGCGAACGTAGTGACTTCTTTTTCTATCGCTTTAATAATATAACATATAGATAAATAATAATAAAAGTTCTACATCCTTTTCATAATTTCCCCACAAAGTTAGACAAATCAATATTGATTGTTTCAGGGTTCAGATGCTTGAAAAGTGTCAATACTGTATAGCTAAGTACAATTATCACACAGTTCCATACTGAAACAAGCACACGCAAGAACTTATCATGTGCACTAACGTTCAGATGAATATACGCCAGATACATCAAAAGCATCTACTCATACGTGCTTTAGTTATGGAATGCATGGAAATCTAGAAGCCATCAGAACCTTGTATGCAGTGACAGAAGCCGGGGGGTGTCTTGCCGACAATAAGAACTCTTCACTGCCGGGGGTGTCTTGCCGACAATAAGTACTCTTCTTCCAAACTATACTGCCTGCTTGTCTCCTCCCTCTTTCTACCCTCGTTTCGTGCATGGCTCTGTGCAATATGATTCTCCTCAGATCTCTCTGCACCCACATCACGCGGCACAACATTCTCCTGTGATTCTCGAAGGCTTTCAAGCGTGATCTCCACTTGTCTCATGGTCGGCCGGTCTTCTCCTTTCAGTCTTACACATACCACTGCCAGTGCCGCTACCTTTTCAATTTCTTTGCCTCCCTCCTGCACAACTTGAGGATCTAGTATACGAACCAAGTTACCTTCTGCGAGCAAAGCAGTGAAATGTGCAACAAGACTATCATCCTCGGATGATCTATATGAATATGGTTTCTTCCTAGTGAGCAACTCTATCAGAACGACACCGAAGCTATAAACATCGCTCTTTGCAGTGAGTCGTCCAGTGTAGTAGTACATGGGGTCTAGATACCCCAGTGTTCCTTGGATAACGGTTGTAACCCCCGTTTGATCAACCGGAATGCACCTTGAAGCTCCAAAGTCTGATACCTTCGTTGTTAAAGCGCCATCTAATAGAATGTTTTGAGACTTGATATCCCTATGGATTATTGGGAATGACACGGCCGAGTGAAGGTAAGCGAGAGCTCTAGCGGTTTCAATTGCAATTCTTAGCCTATCTTCCCATGGCAATGATGTTGGTCCTTGGACATGAAGATGATGGTAAAGGGTTCCATTTGATATGAACTCATAGACCAGCAGTGGCACCTCTGTCTCAAGACAACATCCAAAAAGCTTTACTACATTCCGATGGTTGATTTGCGAGAGAATGGCTACCTCGTTTATGAACTCGTCAATCTCTCTTTGGATTGCTACCTTCGATTTCTTAATTGCCACAACATGCAGGTCTGCCAGAATCCCTTTGTATACGGTACCGTGCCCTCCTCCGCCGAGCTCTCGAGCTTTGTCAAAATTGTTCGTTGCCTTCTCTAGCTCTCCTAAGGGGACGACCATCCTTTCAGCGATGTCTGCCTTTTGAGATACCAGTTGCTGTAACAGATGTCCACGGTTCTGCTTGAAGAATCTCTGTCTCAGCATTTTTGCCCTCCGATGCTTTATCTTTCGGGTTGCAAAAGTAGCACCAAGTACCAGTAACAACAAGCCAGCGCCACTGCCAACTCCGAGACCAACACTTAAACCTGGAAAAAAAAAACGAGAGACGTGAGTTTTCGCTGTCAGGAAATCAGCTGGTGCTATTAATTGTACAACACTTTAGGATATGAAATGTACTAGATAGAAATATTTAAGCCTTAATACTGCACGCTTATGATGAACTTCTATGCTTGCGTGGTTGGATGGACAAGTAGTTTGTGCGGTCTGGATGATGCATGTTTCTTGAAAGGAAAGATGCAACTGGATGAATATATAAATATTCAGGGAATGCAAGTAAGCTCAGTTATGAGGGTTAGTTTGGATCGACAACCAACCGTACGACAATGAGTAAACAAACTTCTGTATTGGAGCTTTTTCTCCAATCTAGTAGTCTAAGAGATAATTTCCCATAGCAACTGTATAGTTTTTCCATCTTCTTTGTTGTCGCTTTGTCCCTTTTCTTGTTTCTAAGACTGGTTAAAACTGTTTTTGGTTTTCTCCTCAAAGAATTAAATAGCAGAGTTTCTGCTATTCACGCAAACAAAAGTAAGCTCAGTGGTTGCTCCTCTGCTCACCTAGAGATGATTTGACGCAGCCGTCTCTGATGAGCGGGTTACCACGAGCACCGCGCGGACACCGGCACACGTATCCTCCGGGCGTGTTTGTGCACTCGCCGAAGCACTTATCCGGGAGCGCGCACTCGTCGATATCTGAAACGAACAGCCAGTGCCACACAGGTCAAGCAACAGCCAAGACGTACGCAAGCACAGCTCACGGCGTGGCGTCGCGTACGTACCTTGGCATCCGCCGGTGAGGTAAGGGTTTCCCTGGTACCCGTCCTGGCACCGGCACACGTAGCCGTTGCGGTAGATGTCGGTGATGTTGCGGCAGAAGCTGTGGCTGCTGCGGCACGCGCTCCTGGCCGCGTCCTTGGGACAGGTCGAGTTCTCATTATCCGCTACTCCCCGCATCACCACCGGGGCGGACCCCACCGCCCACTCCAGCACCACCGGAACCGGCGTCTGGCGCGCGGCGACCCTCGCAGAGTTGTTGAGCAGCACTAAGATGGGCAATCCGTCGATCCACTCCTGCTCGGCGATGCGCACTGCGATGGGCACTTGCATGTTGCTCAACTTTCGGTCCGTATGCATTAACCACACGCGGTAGGAGGGGCTGCCGATGGGGATGGGCGCCTTGCAGCATTCGATGCCGGAGCACGCGGCGCCAACAGTGTCGTTGGGGGACCTCACCAGGACGCTACTCCACCTGTTGGAGATGAAGGAGCAGATGGAGGAGCAGCCGGTGATGAAGTTGCCGTCGTCCCCGAGCAGCACGGCGTGGACGTTGCACCCCGTGACGACGAGCTGGTTGTACAGCCCCGAGACGACGTACGGGCCAGGTTCGAGGCCGCCCCACGTGACGTTAACGTCAGTGGCCCCGTCGTAAGTAAAGTTCACGGCGCCGGCGCTGTTGATGACGCGCACCGTGGAGTTGGCCAGGGAGATCTCCACGACTTGGAGGGTGCCGTCGCCGATGAGCAGCCGCGGGGGGGTGCGCGTCCGGTCGCAGGTGAGGTTGAAGCCCGGGAGGTAGCACCCGTCGCTGACGCCGAACGGGAACGGCACGCTCACGTTGCCGCAGCTGGTCGGGCAGCTCAGCGGCGGGCCTACTCCTACCTGAGCTGCCACCGAGTAGAGCTGCAACGCCAGCAGCGCCGCCGCCGCTGGGATTATCATCGCCGACATCCGCCGGCCGGAGTACTTGCAATTAATGTTGCTACCTTCCTAGCTGTGTACTGCATTTCGTTGCATATCGATCAATGTCTGCCATAAATAGTACTACGAGCTACCGGATACTCTCCAGTTCAAAAAGCAAGTCTTTGTTGACCGGCACGTGCTTGCTTCACCAACACGACGGCAGTTGATGCAGAAATCATCATTCTCGTAGCCCTCGTCGATCCCGCTGCATTGCACGCCTCATCGATTCATGCTCCTACTTATAGTAATTAAAGAGATGATACTAGTACTATGATCGTGTGAATCTCGTTCTATTCACCGATAAAACACGTTTTGGAGGTTGGGCGTAACAATCAAACAGTGAGTCTTGACCGCTTAAGCAAACACGTAGAGGTGTTAGCCCGCAGCGACGTGTTGTCATCCTGTCCATTCACCAAAGTCCCAGCAAGAAGTTTTGCTTCTTCTTTGCGAGGGCCAGCAGAAGAACCGTTCATCCACACGCATAGAACAAGTCATTTCAATGGTACGTAGTACAAGTTTTTCTTACAAACCGCGGGAGATAAATTTGCGGAAACCGACACTTGACGACGAGATGTTGAAACTCGTGAATCGTGATATTGAAGCACAAGGCTGCCCCCACAATTGTTAGTGTGTGGTGTGACGATTCAATTGTCATTGGTGACGTTCTGTAGGCAGCATGCAGCAGCAGTCAATATTAATTTTCCGAACGCAAATTGGAGACAAAACTGTATGTTGCGAATGAACTCAAACATTTAAAAGCATAGAAAAGTAGTACTATATTAACTAACGGGTAAAATACGCATACATCTCTGTTTTTCACTCGTTGAATGCAGAGAAATCTTAGAAACCGGCCTGTTCGACTCAACTGGCTACGAGCGAGCGTAGCTTGCAGACAGGAACGATTCTTGTTCCAAACCGTAACGCCATCCTGCGTGCGCGGTTCTCTCCATGTCTGCTCCTTCAACAGACAGATCGTTTACCCAAGCGCAGGTCCCCTCAAATCTGTTGAGGAATCGTCGTTAGCGAGTCCAGTTCGAACGATTACCTTGTAGACAAACTCAGAATCGTAAGAACAATGATATATAGGGGGTTTCTTGCTTCTCTTTATTCCTTCATCAATCGATCAATCGTTTACAATTAATATCACCCCCTATTTATAGCCTAGAGACCCTACTGGGGTTTAGAATGAGGAGTCCACCTGGACTAGGACTCTCTGGCCTAGACCCGGTTTCTTAACGAAATCTATCATCTATCGCGTCGCTCGAAACAGCATGCTCCTTTGAGGCTTGAATGCTTTCCAACGTTATCTCCACTTGTCTCATGGTTGGCCGATCCTCCCCTCTCAACTCTACACTTAGAGCCGCCAATAAAGCGACATCATGGACTTCTCCGTCTCCTTCCTCAGCAACTTGTGGATCCAGTATGTGAACTAGGTTGCCTTCCGAGAGTAGACTAACAAAATGTTTAGCAAGACCATAACCTTGAGAGGATCTATAGGAAACATGCTTCTTCTTAGTAAGCAACTCTATAAGAATCACACCAAAACTGTAGACATCGCTCTTCTCAGTGAGGCGTCCCGTGCTATAGTACATAGGGTCCAAGTATCCAAATGTTCCTTGCACAACTGTGTCTACCCCTATTTGATCAATTGGAATGTACCTCGAAGCTCCAAAGTCTGACAACTTCACAGTCAGATTATCATGGAGAAGTATATTAGGAGACTTGATATCCCTGTGGATTATTGGCGTCGAAACAAACGAGTGAAGATACGCAAGTGCTCTGGCGGTTTCAATTGCGATCTGTAACCTTTTGTCCCAAGATAGTGATTTTTGATCAATGACATGGAGATGATCATAAAGGGTGCCATTGGAAATGAACTCATAAACCAGTAATGAACTTCTGTCTCGAGGCAGCACCCAAGGAGTTTGACAATATTTCTATGGCTGATCTGAGATAGGATTGCAACCTCATTTATGAAATCATCTATTTCTCTTTGTATGACAATCTTTGACTTCTTGATAGCCACAACATGTAGACTAGATAGAATTCCCTTGTAGACGGTGCCATGCCCCCCACTACCGAACTCACGTGCTCTGTCGAAGTTGTTTGTAGCCTTCTCTAACTCTTCCAAAGTGATAATCATCCTTTCAGCAATATCTGCCCTTTGAGACACCATTTGTAAAAGCAACTGACCACGGTTTTGCTTGAAGAACCTTTGTCTCAGCTTTTTCTTCCTCTGAGCCTTGACTTTACGGTTTAGAAATGTAACACCAAGCACCAAAATTATAAGCCCTGCACCACCCCCAACTCCTAGGCCAATGCTTAGACCTGAGAATACATACATACAAAAATACCATTTTTGAAACTATAAGAAATTAACATTGTAAATTAAACTTTGGTATTTAAAAGGATATAGATGAAAGCATATATGTGGATGGGAATTACAATTACATTGTGTTGAGTATGTGTGACTAATATCCTAATAAACTAGGATTTAGAGAAGTGTGCTACAAGAATTCGTATATGAATCCTTTCCTTTGGAGGAGAACTAGGGACACTATATAAAGCCACGACAGGTGGTCATAGGGAATACAAGCCACAAACTAACTCATCCAAAGCAAGAGGCGCACGAAAGAATTAGAGGCTGGATTATTCTTTAGCACTAGATTCTTGTATAGAGCAAGAATCCGAGAGTCCTAAAAGGTTCAACAGGGTTGTGAGAGAGTACAGACCCTTGTAAACTTTTGAGGTTGTGCTTAAGAAATTTATGGTCGGCTTCGCCAAATCTTTCTCTCTCATCATGATTATTTCGTCATTGTTATTTGGTTCTCTCTATAGGATTCATCTACTTCGTTCTTGATATCGTACACGCTCGTACCATATCTCGCAACTCTGGTCCGATCTGGGAGTTGCTACGTATAAGAAGGGCTATCAGAGTATAACAAGTGATATTAGAGTCAAGGACAGATTAATCTGATTTGTTAGAAGGTCGGCGAAGGGTCAGGTGACACAAAATCAAAATTGATGTTGACGATATGGAGTCCAGTGGAGAAATTTGCCGGTGGAGGAAATTTAAACGTGTGACAATATGTTGTGAAGGATATCCTTGTCCAGCAAAGGTTAATCTATGCTTTTGAATGGGACAAACCGGAAAAGATGTATGTTGAAGAATGGAACGTGATGGAGCGGAACTCTATCAGTAGAATCCGTCCATATCTCTCTGATGAGGTAAAGTACTCAGTGAATAGAAAAAATTCACTGAAGAAATTATGGAATGACTTAGAAGAATGGTACATTGCAAAGTCACTGATAAACCGATGAGTGCTGAAGTGGCAACTGTACAGGTTGCACATGAAGAAAGGCACACAATTCGTTAACCATCTCAATGTCTTCAACAAGCTTATTACATAGCTGACTAGTGTGGATGATAAAATTAAGGAGAACAACAAGGTCGCCATATTAGCGTCATCTCTACCACCATCATGGGAGCAATTGGTGATGAATATTCTTATCGGAAAAACCACTCTCAACTTCAATGAGGCAGTGGCATATCTATTGGAGGTGGAGTCCTTGAAGAAGCCATCAGATTTTTCATGCTTGGATGATCAAGCATTGGCTGTCATAGGTGTTGCAGGCAAAAGCAAAAGTCACAGGAAGAAGAAGGGCAAGAGCAAGGGAATACATGTATGCTATCTATGTGACGAGGAATATCATATGATAAAAGATTGTCCAGGTTTGAAACAAATGAGGGGTGCATACTCAGTGGCGATAGCTAAAGATGATTCAGGCGTATTAGTTATCAGTCAATCAAGTACTTCTCATGGTTGGATATTAGATTCAGGTTGTTACTTTCATATATGTTCGGTGAGGGAGAGGTTTGACGAAGGATCTCTACGCTCGGCGTATAGAACTGTTCACTTAGCGAATTGCAAGGAGTATGCAATTACTAAGGTGGGAACGGTTATATTAGAGATGTATAATGGAGCACATCGCACATTGATGGGAGTTCGGTATGTTCTCAACTTAAAGAAGAATATGATATCTGTGAAGTCGTTTGAACTCGAAGGTTGTGAGGTATCACTTTGAGGTAGAGTCATGCGAGTTACTTGCAAAGGACAGGTAATTATGAAAAATATCTGGAGCAATGGAAGATATCGATTGATGGATAATCATTAGGGAAGAGCAACCAACGGGAGATCTGATAAAAATCCTGATCAGGAGAAGGAAACTGTGTCGTCAATAGTAGGTAGGGATGAAAACAGGACCATTCCCCAGCGGGGAGTGGTGGAACAGCCCCGTCCTCGACAGAAGGAAAAAAATAGCCATTCCTTGTCCTCGTCTCTGTCATCGGGTGCTATTCTCCCCCGTTCCCCGCCCCCATCGGGTTATCGAGGCCCCACAGGGACCTAGACCCTAAAGTTGGATCATCATCAAGCAAGCAAGCAAATGGAGACATCAAGCATTTCAGATATCAATCTACCAGCAGTCCATCACCATTTTAGAGAAGAGGATGAGTGGTTGACTAACCGAAGGAGGAATAGGTCGTCATCGGTTGTTGGGGAGGAGGACTAGAGGAGGTCTGCGTTGGCTCTCGGTTGTTGGGGAGGAGGCCGACGTCGGATGTTGGGGAGGACCAGACGAAGCCGACGTCGCCGCGTCGGCTGTTAGTGGAGCAGCCGACGTCGGATGTTGCGAAGGACCGGACGAAGTCGGTGTCGCCGCGTCAGCTGTTGGTGGAGTAGTCGGCGTTGGATGTTGGGGAGGACCGGATGAAGCTGCGATTGGTGGAGCAGTCGGCTATTGGTGGATGCGGAGTTTCCAGATGCGGGACTAAGGAAGGAACTGCCGAACGAAGGGGGGTGCGGATGCCGGATGGGGAATTGGGGGCGACGGTGACGTCGTTGTTGGTGGATGTGGAGTTGCTGGATGCGGGACTGAGGGAGGAACTGCCAAAGCAGCCAAATGAAGGGGGATGCAGATGCTGGATGCGGGATGGGGAATTGGGGACAACGGTTGGGATGGGAAAGGCCAAAGGGGGATGTGGGAACTGGGAATGGGATGCTAGGGTTAGAAACGAGATAGTTAGTGGGCTGTGGGCCGGCTTAGTGTAGAGACGTAGTGGTCTAGTGGACTGTGCGGTAGTGGCCTACATGTCATAGGGGTTATCGGGGCCCATGCGAGTAGCGGGGATGTGTAGTAGGGAATGGCCCCGGCCCCGCTTCCCCCGATGGGGAATATGATTTTCATATTAGCATCCCCGTGAGGGAAGAAATAGCCCCAACCCCGGCCCCTAATGGGTGAATTCCTTAGTGGGGAACGGGGAATGGAGCCTCATTGCCATCCCTAATGGTAGGTACTCAGATCTCATCTGCAGTTATGTGCGAAACTGTAAAAATGGTTGCAAAATCTAGCAAGCGCAAAGGCGAAGGTGAGAGCTGTTGAAACAAGGAAGACGTGGTGGGACCAATCACGCGGTACCGACGAGCACATAGAGCTCGAAGGCTGTACAAACCTATGGCATGGAAGGCTATAGGAATTGGAGGTGTGGCTAACCAAACTACACAACTAAGGAGCTCTCAGGTGGAGTGTCTAGGCAACCAAGCCTGGATACCGACACGCACATTGTGGTGATATGCCTGAACCCAAGTGGCAGGGGCACTCCCAAAGGTGGAAGGAAAAAGAAAAAAAACAAAAACAAAAAAGTGGAGCCGACTATGAGTGAGTTCTTGGAGGAGCACGGTGACTTCTATAGATAAGAGTCAAGGTGGAGATTGTTGAGTATGATGACTCATATCCTAACCTACTAGGACTTAGAGATGTGTTCTACAAGGATTAAGATTACTACTTTCTTTTAGAGGAGAACTAGGGGACACTATATAAAGCCATGAGGGTGGTTATAGAGAACACAAACCACAAACAAACTCATCAAAAGCAAGAGGTGCACGAGAGGATTAGAGACTAGGTTATTCTTTAACACTAGATTCTTGTATAAGGTAAGGATCCGAGGGTCCTAAAAGGTTCGAGAGGGTTGTGAGAGAGCGACAATCTCTTGTACTCTTTTGAGGTTGTGCTTAAGGAATTTACGGTCGGCTTCTCAAATCTTTCTCTCTCGTCGTGATTATTTCACCGCCGTTGTTTGGTTCTCTGTATGAGATTTATCTATTTCGTTCTTGATACCGTGTATGCTCGTATTGTTTCTCATAAACTCTAATCCAATCTTGGGCGGCTGCGCATAAGGAGTACCAGAGTATAACACAATGCAATAGCTAGTGATAAGGTTGACTAAAAAACTGTAAGACTCCTAAACAAGTTTGTCAAAGAAAATTAAAGCTATATTTCGAGGTCAAACTGTTTATTGTTATGTTATCATCAATGTCAGTATGCACAAATAATGTTGTGTTTAAACAAGCGCTAGCATGTGTTTACTCCTTTTTCATATGTACTGCATATGTACTTTCTCTGGACTCCTTACATGCTACTACGAGAATATATCGTTCTACTATATCAGAAGATGTGGCAATATGCCATTTTGCTGTTTTGATTTAAATTTTGGCTTGTCGATGTGTTTTATTAAAGGGAGCAACTAGGGAGCAGACGTCCGATTTGGTGATTCACTCCGTACGCCCTCAATCACATTACTAAAAAGTAGGAATAGTTCACGATTTTTACTAGGGTGCTACTGGGAGGTAACTGCAACTGCATGCCGCTAACCATATCAAAAGATGATGCTCTCTATCTATATATCTCTCGTGCTTAGCACGTAAAAGCATTCTTAAAGTAATCTCGAGACCTTTTTAGGTGACAGGCTTTTGAACAACGATCTCTTGGGCGAACCAAATTGTTAATTGTTCTCTCTGATGCATTGTCCTCCACTAGATGCGAACAATGTGCATGCAGTTGTACTAATACTATCAGTAATTAACTTAAGGGTGATATTAGCACTCGGATATCCGTTTTGAGACTAGGATCGGACGTTCGGGTTCTCGTACGTGATGAGCACAAGATTTTCTCATCGTACGTGATGAGCGCAAGATTTTCAGATCGCCACACACCGATTCACGTATGCAACATCCCCGGACAACGTTTGCAACATCCTAGAACAATGGTTACAACATCCCCCGGACACGGTTGCAATATCCCGAAACAACGGTTGCAACATCCTAGGACAATGTTTGCAACATCCCCGAACAATGTTTGCAACATCCCTGTACAATGGTTGCAACATCCCCCCAGAGACCGGTTGCAACATCCCCGGACAACGGTTGCAATATCCTCAGACAATAGATGCAACATCCCCGGACAATAGTTGCAACATCCTAGGACAATGGTTGCAAAATCCCCGAACAATGGTTGCAACATCACAAATCGGACGTCCGGGTGCTAGTATCACCCCTAAATAATGCTCATGCACATACGTCCGAAGCGAGCCAGTGCATTGGACACGGTTGCAACATCTCCGGACAACGGTTGCAACAACCTAGGACAATGGTTGCAACATCCCCCGGACACGGTTGCAACATCCCCCGGACACGGTTGCAACATCACCGGACAACGGTTGCAATAACCTAGGACAATGGTTGCAACATCCCCCGGACATGGTTGCAACATCCCCGGATAACGGTTGCAACATCCTAGGACAATGGTTGCAATATCTTCGGACAACAGTTGCAACATCTCCGGACAACGGTTGCACTGAAGAGAATTCTTCTCTTTTGGTCTTTTCGCTCAGGGCCGTACGAGGGGAAGCCGGATGCAGCGACGGCGAGGAGGCGAGGGGATGAAGAGATGAGAGGAATTGGTTTGGGAAAGAAAATGCAGAAGCAACCCCGAGTGACGAGGTGTCCGAGCGGTTTGCTTCCTATCGGACGTCAGGTCCGTATCATTACCCTACAAGAATGTATAGTAGCTTTCTGGTATACTTTATTAAGTAGTAATCTGTGAGTATAGAAACATAAGTAGGATGTGATTGATGCAATGATAGTATGGTGTGTGAGCATCTATCTGACGTTCCTAAACCTGTACTATGATCATATAGTACGTTCAAATTCTTTGGGTGTGGCAAGATGCGTCGTCATATTCAACTATTTGCATATATCAGCTGGAGTATTGCGCTGCCGACGCGTGCACGCGCACTTTCCTCATCATCTAACTTGACTTGGTGTGATACGAAGGGAAAACGTCACCAGTTACACGTTATGCGCTAATACGAAGGAAAAGCGTACGATGGTATCGGACGCACGGTCCGTATGATTTCCCTTTATTAAAACCAGGAATGAACAGACCAAAATATTCCAAGATTAATGGGGGAATAGAAGACGAAATGTGTATCTATAATTCGATATATGTTTGAGCAAAATTTATGTGTAAAACTCTGAATATGAATATAACATGAATTGGCATTGACTACATATTTGCGATTAGTAGATACCTGCAGAGGATTTCACGCAGCCATTTCTTTTGTACGGGTCACCGTGGGTTCCACGTGGACACTGGCATAGATACCCTCCAGGTATATTTGTGCAACTACCATAGCACTTATCTGGAAGCTCACACTCGTTGACATCTGATCGATAGATATATGCAATCATGCAAAAGAAGCAAATTAAGATAAAATCAACGAATTTCGTTTATAGGTACAGGAGTAAGCTGCATGCATTAAATTGTCCAATGTCGATGAAGTACTAACCCTTGCATCCGTCGATGATGTAAGGGTTGCCGTGGTAACCATCCTGACACTTGCACACATAGCCGCTGCGGCCCCGGTAGAAACTGTCCACATCGACGCGGTAGCTGTTGCTGCTGCGGCACAAGCTGCCGGCCGCTTCCCTCGTACTCGGCGGCACCGGCGGTGGAGAGGACCAGATAGCCCACTCTAGCACCGCGGGAACCGTCATCCAATTCACCGGCTTCAGGGACATCATCAGCGGTCCCACTCCTATCGAGGCTATACTATTCTCGAACCACCATTTCTCGGCGATGAACGCCGTGACGGGGCGCTGGGCGTCGTACTCGCAGCCGACGCGCTTCAGCCGTATCTCGTAGGACGAACGGCCCTGGAGGATGGGCACCTTGCAGCAGCCCATGCTGCCAGAGCACTTCTGGTAGGCGAGTTGCCACATATATCCCCTTCCCGTGCTGCTGCAGAAGGAGGTGCAGCTGACGATGTAGGTGCTGCTCCCGACCAGCGTCGCCTCGACGTTGCAACCCCTGAGGATGAAATCATTATGCTGGTACGACAGGATGAAGGGGCTGCCGTCGCCGAGGCCCCCACCCCACGTGCCGTTGCCGAGGTCCCTGCCCCTCGTGCCGTTGCCATCGGAGGAGTTCCGGTGGTAGGTGATGGGTATGGCGGTGCCGCGGACGCGCACCGTGGCGTCGGGGAGGGAGATGCTGGTGACTAGAAACGTGCCGTTGCCGAGCAACAACTTTGGGGGTGTATATATGGGTACGGTCGCAGGCGAGGCTGAAGCCCGGGAGGGAGCAGCCGGGGCCGATGCCGAACGGGTACGGCACGCTCACATCGCCGCAGCTCGTCGGGCAGTCGAGCGGCACAATATTCCGCCCTGCCGTCTCAGCGGCCGCCGCCGCTATCCCGACGACCACTGCCAGTACAACTACAACCATGTGCATACCTAGATTGTTTGTCTTGTCAGGTGCTCAATTGTGTAGGAGTATTTGGTATATAATATGCATGGCACTTCCCTTGACCGGCCGGCCTGCTGTTTATTATTCCATTTCACCGATTGAGACGGCGACGGGCGGGCAAACCTATGCATGCATGCTGATGAAGTTGATTCATTGATGCCTCTGTCTAGAGGTGGGCATTGGGCCGTGCCGTGCCGGCCCGGCCCAGGTCCACCGTGCTTCGGACCGCATCATGCCGTGCCAGCTCGGCCCGGTCATCCCGCCGTGCCGTGCCGTGCCGGCCCACCTTACCTCCGGCCAGGCCCAGGCACGGCCCAAAGCCCATCGTGCTGGGGTCGTGCCGTGCCAGCCCAAGCCCAGCCCAAAATAACTATAGACAGCGGAGGCGGCGATGGTGGCGGCAACCGCCATCTTCATTCCTCTCGGCCAGAGGAGAGCCGGAGAGGGAGGAAGGCGACGCGTGGGGAGGAGAGAGCCGAGAGGGAGGAGGAAAGCGGTGCTTGGGGAGGAGGAACCGAGGTGGAGGGTGGAGGCGGTGTGTGGATTGGGGATATGGATTAGCCGGGAGGGGTTAGGGTTGGGCCAGTGTGGGGGGAGAATGGGATTGGGCCAGCTACCAGTGGGGAGGATAGGATTGGGCCAGTCGAAGGAGGAATTGGAGGATTGGGCTTTTTTCGCGTGCCGTCTTGGCCAAACACGCCCAAATGGTCGTCTTGCGTCTTGCGTCGCCTAACGCAGTCGCATTCTCGAGCCAGCCCACCCGGCGTTCGTCTTGCGTCTGCCGCCCGGACGCTGCGTCGTTGCGTCTTGCCGGTTTAGACTGCGTCTTGTCGATCGCCGGGCCACCAGAAAAAGCCCGCCCAAGTCCCAAATCTACCTCATCAACCATACCAAGGGCTACTGCTGTTTATTATTCCATTTCACCGATTGAAGCGGCGACAAGGGGCAAACCTATGCATGCATGCTGATGAGACCATCTATATAGATTGTTTCTTAGCTTATTACTAAGAGGAGAGAAAGTACTCAATCTAATAAAAAGAAATAAGTCTTCCAATGAATTGTTTCTTAAGCTTGTGTCTAAGACTTTAATTGCCACAAGTATGCATGATTCTTGATAATCAATAATGAAGTACAACTTTGTGGCCTATATGTTTTAGCTCATTTATCATATCAATAATAAAGTCAGACTGCACAAATAATCTGGTGTATATTTTGCTTTAAGACAGTGGGACCCACAAAACGCGTTTTTAGGTAACAAGTAAGTCTCCAATAGAGTATTTTGTTGTTTCTTGTGTCTTGGTATTAACAATTTGCTAGTTTCTTCATCTAGAAACAACCTCACATTCTCTCCTCCACAACACCTAAATACTGATGTGGCAACCCCTCAGTAACAACTGACGTGGACTGTTGTAGATACTCTGAAGTTGATTCATTGATGCCTCCGTCCATCATACCGTTCCAAATCTTACGAGGTGTTCTGCACCTCTGCTTCCGCCGTGCCGACCAGTAGTTTGTTGGGGCTAAACAATGCAATTACCAAAAGTTCAGCACCTCTACTTGTAGTGAACCAATGAGGATGGCTTCAACCAACAGATAAGCAGCGGAATTAACAATAAGAACATGCACAAAGTGACACAGCGATTTACGTGGAAAACCTCCTCGATGTGAGGAGTAAAACCACGGGCTTGCACACCCACTCCCAAATCTTCCACTATAATCAACAATGGGTACAAGGAGTCTTCTCTAGAGCATCTAGAGGTACATTACAGAAGCAACAACATCATCAAGATATAATCTTGATATCATCATCAATAACCATACACAATTAACAAGAGGTATACTAACAGCCAAGCAGAGAAGATGCAGTTTCTGTCCCCTTCGGTTATCAGCTCATATCTCACAAACCACAGATCTAAACTGCATGAAACTTGGTAGGAATGTGGATCCACGAGTCCCTAACAGGCTGTCCAAATTTCAGCCAAATCGGACAAAGTTTCACCACTCAAACAGAGCTTCTACCAGATCTGCTCAGTATTGAATCTGCTGCTACCCGAACTGACAAAACCCCTCTCAAATCAGGTGTTCCACTCAACCAATACTCAATCCAACCGTACAATCAAAGAGCTACGAGTCTGGAACTCACAAACCAAATTTGAGGCAGATCCGACCACGTTTGCTACTCCGATCGACGTCTTGATGAAGACTGCGCAGGATCACCCGAGATAGAACAGAGCTCCTCTTCTCCTTTTCCCTCAAGTCTCTTGTTTTGGCTGTGTGCATATGCTTCCTCTCCTTCTCTCTACTCCTTCCAGCAGCAGCTCAAGGAAATAGCTAGGGTTTTTCTTCCCCTCACCAAGGAGGAGACATCTCAACCGTTGATCAATGGAGCAATCAATAGTTCACAAGCTTCTAAGTTTATGGGCTGATTTTGGGCTTCTTCTCCATGTGGAGGGACTCCAGCCCAACAAACTCTCTCTCCCGACATCATGGAAGGTCTTACCAACTTGTTTCAACCATGCCAGCAAACTGATGGCATGCCTTGAGCTTCTCCCTCGTCACTACCTTGGTCAACATATCAGCACCATTGTCGTCGGTGTGGACTTTCTCAAGCTGCATTTGCTTAGAATTCAACACATCTCAGATCCAATGGTAACGAACATCAATATGCTTCGACCTTGAGTGAAAACTTGAATTCTTACTCAAGTGGATGGCACTTTGGTTATCACAAAACAACACATACTTGTCTTGATCAAAACCAAGTTCACCAACAAACCTTTTCAGCCATAATAACTCCTTGCTCGCCTCTATCACTACAATGAATTCAGCTTCAGTTGTAGACAATGCCACACATTTCTACAACTTACTTTTCCATGACACAGCCCCCCTGAATATGTAATCAGGTACCCTGAAGTAGATTTTCTGCTATCAACATCTTCGGCTATATCTGCATCCGTGTATGCGACTAACACGGGCTCGCTTTTTCCAAAGCAAAGCTTATCTTTGTGCTGCCCCGGAGATATCTCATTATCCACTTCACGGCTTCCCAATGCGGCTTTCCAGGGTTTGATATAAATCTACTCACTGTACTAACTGCATGAGCAATGTCTGGCCTTGTACACACTATAGTATACATCAAGCTTCCAACTGCTGAGGCATATGGAACATTCTGCATTTCCTTCTTCATCTCATCAGTAGAAGCACATTGCTTGGTGCTCAACTTGAAATGAGCTGCAAGTGGACAGCTCACGGCTTTTGCATTGTCCAACCAAAACTTCTTAAGTACCTTCTCAATGTACTTCTCTTGTGACAGGTACAACTTGTTGGAGTTTCTGCCCCTCTCAATTCTCATACCAAGAATTTGCTTTGCTGGCCCCAAATCCTTCATAGCAAAGAACTTGCTCAACTCTTTCTTCAGCTTTGAAATTCTAGAGACATTCTTGCCAGCAATCAAGATATCATCAACATAGAGCAACAAGATGATAAAATCATCACCTGAGAATCTCTGAAAGAACACACAATGGTCTGTGCTACACCTATTGTAGCTTTGCTCCCCTATAACAGATTCAAACTTCATGTACCATTATCTTGGTGCTTGTTTTAGGCCATAAAGACTTTTCTTTAGCTTGCACATATAGTCTTCTTTGCTCTTCTTAACAAACCCTTCAGGCTGCTCTATGTATATCTCTTCCTCCAAGTCTCCATGAAGAAAGGCTGTCTTCACATCCATTTGCTCAATCTCCAAGTTGTGACTAGCTGCAATGCCAAGAACCACCCGAATGGATGTCATCTTCACCACCGGAGAGAAGATCTCATCAAAGTCAATTCCTTTCCTCTGGCCAAATCCTTTCACAACTAGCCTCGTCTTGTATCTTGGATATGACATGTGCTCTTCTTGCTTGATTCTGTAGACCCACTTGTTCTTCAATGCATTCTTGCCCTTTGGCAACTTCACCAGCTCATATATATTATTCTTATGCAAGGAATCCATCTCCTCTTGCATAGCTTTCATCCACTCCTTCTTGTGCTCATCTTCAATTGCTTCTGCAAAGCACTCAGGTTCTAAATCATCAGACAATAACACCACATAATCATCTAAGGAATACCTGCTAGAAGGTCTGCACACTCTGGTGGATCGTCTGAGTGGAACTTCTGGTATTGGTGGTTGTTGATCATGATCATCAAATTCAGCATCAAACTCGTGCTGCTGGGGAGCATTCTCACTACCTGTACCATGCACATCGTCTTGTGCATCATCTGCAACATCGCCTTCAGCTTGTTGTGGAGCTGGAGCTGTAGGAACTGGGTCTAAATCAACCATGTCTTACTGTTGAGGAACTTGCACCTTTGCCTTCATAATATCCTGAATTGTCTGGTCTTCAACAAACACAACATCACGACTTCTGACAACCTTCTTTGCTATAGGATCAAACAGCTTGTAGCTGAACTCATCCAAACCATAGCCAAGGAGTATGCACTGTCGTGTCTTTGCATCAAGTTTGGACCTTTCATCTTGAGGAATATGAACAAATGCCTTGCATCCAAACACTTTCAGGTGATCATAGGAGACATCCTTGTTGTACCACACCCTGTTAGGAACATCTCCCAGCAAAGGATAACATGGTGAGAGATTAACAAGATAAACTGCAGTCATCAAAGCCTCACCCCAATAAGACTTTGGCAACCTTGCATGTGACAACAAGCATCGAACTCTCTCCACCAATGTCCTGTTCATCTTCTCAGCAACACCATTTAGTTGTGGTGTCTTAGGAGGAGTAAATTGATGCCTAATTCCTTGCTCCTTGTAATATGCATCAAATGGCCCAATGTATTCTCCTCCATTATCAGTGCGAATGCACTTTATCTTCTTCTCAGTTTCTCTCTTAACCGAGGCTTAGAATTGCTTGAATGTACTCAGCACTTGATTTTTGGACTTCAAGGGATAAACCCAAACTTTTCTGAAAGAATCATCAATGAAAGTGACAAAGTACATAGCACCATCAATTGACATTACCGACATCTTGCACACATCGGAATGCACCAAATCCAGCAACTCTGGCTTCTTGTGAGGAGGCTGACTTTTGAAAGCAACCCGGTGTTGCTTCCCCACTAGGTAATCTGTACAATTCTTCAATTGCACACTTAAAATCCCTGACAGGAGATTCTTCTTCACTAGCACAGCCATGCCCTTTTCACCCATGTGTCCAAGCCTCTTGTGCCATAGAACACAAGGATCATCATGTCCTAATGTATTGACAGAAACACAAGAGAGTTCAGCATGAACATGATACAAGAGTGAAACTATTTTACCTCTTGCAAATACCATGCTGCCCTTGGTGAGCTCAGATCTTGTCCATTTTCAAATCACTGAATACTTCTCATTATCAAGCAATCCCACTGAAATTATGTTGAGCCGTAATTCTTCAACATGTCTCACAGACTTGAGAATTAGTAGTGTACCATTAGCTGTCTCCAAATGCACATCTCCCTTTCCAATGATTTGAGCACGATTATTATTTCCCATCTTCACAATGCCAAAATCACCAGCAACATAATTTGTGAAGAGCCTTCTATGAGATGTAGCATGTATGGTAGCACCACTATCAGGTATCCAAGTCATGTCATCATCACCCATAAGGTTGATGGTTGCATCATCAGAAAAAACAGTGATCATTTCTTCAACAGTGGAACCAATCTTGCCATCATCATTTTCAGCAATGACTACCATCATGTCCTCAACCACTGAAGTAATGCGACCAACATCACTGTCACTGTCACTATCTTATTTCTGTGCCTTCTTCTTTTTCTTCTTGTTCTCCCGCTTGAGCTTTCGGCAGAACTTTCTAATTTGTCCCTTCTCATGGTAGTGATAGCACTCAACATCTGAAAATTTTCTTCTTGACTTGCTTCTACTTTCAGCTGAATTCTTTGGACCTCGGCTCTCTTGCTTCTCCCTCGTGACTCGGTGAACAACACCTCGGGTTGTGAGGAGAAACTCTCCCTTTCAGTAAGTCTTCTTGACTCTTTATTTATCACTTTGGTCTTCACAAGGTTCCAAGAGACAGTACCATTTGGAGCTGAAGTGCACAAAGTGACTTTGAGAGTTTCCTAAGTATCCGGCAAAGAACCAAGTAGTAGCAAAGCCCTGACCTCATCATCAAATGTGATGCCCATGAAAGATAGCTGATTTATAATGCCTTAAAATACATTCACATAATCAGCCACAGAAGTGTCATCTCGGTACCTCAAATGCATCAATTGCTTGATCAAGAACATCTTATTGGTACCTTCCTTCCTAGCATACAATTCTTCCAATTTCTGCCATAAGGAGCGTGCATGTGTCTCATCACTGATATGGTTCAACACATTATCATTGACCCACTGTCGAATGAACCCACAAGCTTGACGATGAAGTACCTTTCACTCATCATCAGTTTGTCATCCGGCTTCTCGGTGGCAAATACTGGCTTGTAATACTCTTTCACGTAAAGCAAGTCCTCCATCTTACCTTTCCAAGCTTGGTAATTTGTACCATTCAGAGATATCATCCTGCTGGTATTCACCTCCATCTTTCATTGTAAGACAATCATCAAAGCAAACCCGAGCTCCAATACCACTTTGTTGGGGCTAAACAATGCAATTACCAAAAGTTCAGCACCTCTACTTGTAGTGAACCAATGAGGATGGCTTCAACCAACAAATAAGCAGCGGAATTAACAATAAGAACATGCACAAAGTGACACAGCGATTTACGTGAAAACCTCCTCGATGTGAGGAGTAAAAACCACGGGGCTTGCACAGCCCACTCTCAAATCTTCCACTATAATCAACAATGGATACAAGGAGTCTTCTCTAGAGCATATAGAGGTACATTACAGAAGCAACAACATCATCAAGATATAATCTTAATATCATCATCAACAACCATACACAATTAACAAGAGGTATACTAACAGCCAAGCAAAGAAGATGCAGTTTTTGTCCCCTTCGGTTATTAGCTCATATCTCACAAACCACAGATCCAAACTGCATGAAACTTGGTAGGAATGTGGATCCACGAGTCCCTAACAGGCTGTCCAAATTTCAGCCAAATCGGACAAAGTTTCACCACTCAAACAGAGCTTCTACTAGATCTACTCAGTACTGAATTCTTCTGCTACCCGAACTGACAAAACCCCTCTCAAATCAGGTGTTCCACTCAACCAATCCCCAATCCAACCGTACAATCAAAGAGCTACGAGTCAGGAACTCACAAACCAAATTTGAGGCAGATCCGACCACGTTTGCTACTCCGATCGACGTCTTGATGAAGACTGCGCAGGATCACTCGAGATGGAACAGAGCTCTTCTCCTTTTCCCTCTTGTCTCTTTGTTTTGGTTGTGTGCATATGCTTCCTCTCCTTCTCTCTACTCCTTCTAGCAGCAGCTCAAGGAAATAGCTAGGGTTTTTTCCCCCTCACCAAGGAGGAGGCATCTCAACCGTTGATCAATGAAGCAATCAATGGTTCACAAGCTTCTAAGTTTATGGGCTGATTTTGGGCTTCTTCTCTATGTGGAGAGACTCCAGCCCAACATAGTTGTCCCTTCGGCGAGTTCATTGATCTTGTCCAGCTCTACGTCTTCATGTATGAAAAGCATATATCGGGCTAGCTACGTGGATTGTTCTGTCCAGTTTACCATGCATGCATATGTGACATATGTTCAAAGGGAAACAATAATATGCCATAACATTTCTGTAACAAGTTAGGATAAACGATGCTACTAAAAAAACATGGGAAATGATAAGCCACATACGTCTAGAATGAAGTAGAAATATCGGACGGTTCACACCATTGACCAACAACTTACATGTGCGAGCAACCCACCGACACTTTTCCCCTCTAAGCCCCATAATCCCTTTTTCTGCTGCAACCGCATCCTTCGAACCACCCTATCCACTCATTTCTCATCTATTCTCTCTTCCACTCATTTATTTTCTCTTCTACCCATGACTCACTCTTTCCCATCTCATCCCCACCCATGCCCCCCTCTTCCAACTAGTAGTTCCTTCATCCTCTCCTCTGTGTCCCTTTACGAGGTGGTCTCGCACACCAACCTCAAGTGGTGGTTCCATGGTTAAGGAGAGGGCCTCATGGCGGCTTGCCAGATGGTGAGCCGGAGAGGCGGAGCTCCCAGGCGGCCGCAGCAAGGCTCTTCGTGACCTCGTCACCCATGAGCCGCTCGACGCTGCATACCTAGATTGTTTGGTATGCATGGCACTTCCCTTTACCTGCCGGCTTGCTGTTTATTATTCCATTTCACCGATTGAGATGGCGACGGGCGGGCAAACCTATGCATGCTTGCAGATGAAGTTGATTCATTGATGCCTCCGTCCATCATACCGTTCCAAATCTAACAAGGTCTTCTGCACCTCTGCTTCCGGAGGCGCAATTCCGCCGTGCCGACCAGTAGTTGTCCCTTCGGCTCATTGATCTTGTCCAGCTCTATGTCTTCTGTATGAAAAGCATATATCTGGCTAGCTAGGTGGATTGTTTTGTCCCGTTTACCATGCATAGTTACCGGCCGGTAACCGCTTACCGGAGGGGTGGCGGGATACGGGATCCCGGTGGTTTTTTCAAATTCAAATTCAAATTTTCAAATTTCAAATGATTTTTAATCAGATTTGAACGAATTTCATCCGGAATGAACCCGGTTTGACCGGTAACTGGCCGGTTACCGGTACCGGCCAGGCAGCGGGAAGTTTTCCGGAAACAGTTATGTGATCCTTGGATATATGTTCAAAGTGAAACAATAATATGCCATAACATTTCTGTAACAAGTTAGGATAAACGATACTACTAAAAAAACAAACAGGCAAGCGGGGAGAAACTAAACCCTCCACGTTCAGGAGAATGCGAACCAAATACATTACAAGGACAAACACCTCTTTGCTTCAATTACAATGACAATGCAAGAGCCTTTACTTAAACTCACACAAATTAAGAGATCACTACCGGGGGGTACCATGCCGATAACAAGAATTCTTCTTCCAAACTATATTGCCTACTTGACTCCTCTCTGCTTCTACGGTTCTAACCTCGGTTGCTGGATAAGTCACTGCGATATGGTTCTCTTCGGATCTCTTTGCAGCTATATTATGCAGCACAACATGTTCTTGTGATGCTCGAATGCTTTCAAGTGTCATCTCCACCTGTCTCATCGTCGGGCGGTCCTCTGCTTTCAGTTTTACGCATACCGCTGCTAATACGGCCACTTCTTCAACTTCTTTGCCTCCCTCCTCCACAACTTGAGGATCCAGTATACGAACCAAGTTGCCTTCTGCGAGCAGAGCAGTGAAATGTGGAAATGGAAATTCCATTAAACCGATGCCTCAACGGAATCGCTGGCCACAAGAGATATTACATAGCTAGGGACCGAATCAGGCCACATCATAACGCTTGCCGGTTCCTGACTACTGTCAAACTTAGCCAATTCAGTCAGGAGCTACAATATTACAAGCACGGGACAGCAATAAACCGTCAAATCTAAGAAATTACAAAGGAACATGTATTTGGCATCTCTAACCAGGACACCCAAGTCTTGAGAAATCCGAGTCTGTACTTTCCAAAGTCACCTTCAGATTGATTGCATCGGATGACAATATTCAAGAGAGGAGGGAGAGTAGTCATTGATGCAAGAGCCCAAGAAGCCCAACACATGGCCAGGCCCACATCACAGCAATCCGGCTCCAGTACCCGCTACGGGAAGAAGAGGAAAATCCAAAAACGGGAGGGGTGGGAGGAAAAAAATTTAAAAAAAGCCGATTCCACCCTATACCCCACACGTCAGAGTCCCAATCCGGTCACAACTCCCACCCGCGGACCCGCCTCCTCGCCGCCCACGGCATATTTGCAAAAGCCCCCTCCAAATCTCTCTCTGCACCGACCACTTCCTCCCAAAACCGCAACGCAACGCAGCGCTTCTCGTCTCGCCTTGGTTCTTCCCCGCCGCGCCCGCGGCCTCGCCGAAACCCTAACCCTAGGTCTCGACTCGGCTCGCCGGAGAGGTCGGAGGAAGGGGGCGATGGGGAAGAAAAAGAGGCGCGTGGAGAAGGTGTTCTGCTACTACTGCGACCGCGAGTTCGACGACGAGAAGATCCTCGTGCAGCACCAGAAGGCCAAGCACTTCAAGTGCCACGTCTGCCACAAGAAGCTCTCCACCGCCGGCGGCATGGCCATCCACGTCCTCCAGGTCCACAAGGAGTCCGTCACCAAGTTCGTCTCTTACCCCCTCCTCGATCCGCATCCGCCTCGATCCAGCAGTCTCTTCTCTGGGTGCGGAAATAGCTTAGATTTGGGATTAGGCGATGGTAATTGCTTCAAAATCCGACGCTTTTGATCCTTGATTAGATCGATTTTCACGTGCGCGTGAGAAGGGCGTAGGCGGTTTCACGTGCGCTTCAGAAATTACAGACAAACTACGTCTGTAATTTGTATTGGTGCCAGCGTAGAATAGGTGCAACCGTGCAAATGCTAAAAAATAGCTCGGTGACCGTCCTCTTTGTGGGCTGTGATTTGTTAAAGGAGAGTTCGGTTCGGGGTTTCTCCTGCAATTCGTTTCTGTTGGGTTTCATTCATGTTTTCCTTTTACGATCGGATCAATCTGGGCACGAGCTATTCAGTTCAAGGCTTTAATTTGTTTGAACGATGTTTTGCTTAGTTTTTATTTTTCAATTCGTGTTTTATGTGAATCCGTGTGTTTGGTAGTGAGAAAGATGTTGGCTTTTGATGGTTACCTCCCCATGTAGCTTATTGTGGCATTATGTACAGATCAATATGTTTTTTCTTTTTTCTTTTCGCTGGTGTCCTTGAACTTCCTTTAGTTTACTAGCTCTGTCCAGTTTTTTTTTCTCCTCAGCTGTGCAATCTCAACAAATGAGTGGTACATCAGCTGCTCTATTTGCACAATTAACATCTCTACCTTGTTACTTATGGATGTATGAAACTATTTTGACTACAGGGTTCCTAATGCAAAGCCTGAGAGGGAATCCACCGAGATTGAGATCTTCGGAATGCAAGGGATTCCTCCAGATGTACTTGCTGCTCACTACGGAGAAGGTACCACAATAGCAATTTCTCCACTGCAGTATGTAGTTTTTCAGTTTTACTCTTATTTTGGAGAACTAGAGTAGTTGCTCAGTTACTGTGATCTAGAAGGGCAGGGTTGCTGTAGTTTCTTGTTTGCATAGCATTTGTTGGGTTGAATTCTCATTATGATGACCGATGATGGTAGAAATTATAGGATTCCTGAATATTGTGTAAACAGCACTGTAAGGCTCGCATGTTAGAGAAAATTTCGATCTGCAAATGAAATTATGCATGTGCAGGAAACTAAATTTCCTTAGGAGTCGAACTTGCCATGTTTTTCCCAATGAGCACACTGTTTTCCTTTATTTGACATCTGTTCCACATGCAGAGGAAGATCCTTCATCGAAGGTGGCCAAAGTGGAAGTGCCACCAATACGGCCTCCTGTTATGCCTAATCCGATGGGCATGGGATTTCCTCCACGGCCGGCTTATGGTGTAGCCCCACCAATGTACTCTCTCTTTTCCTTCTACTTATTTTATTTATTTATTTTGAGAATCGGTCTACTTCACAAAATTGTGTATTACCCGTTGCTTGTGTGATCATAGTGTAAGCACTCGTTTTGGAACATTTTCAAATTTTTTTCACATTTGTTGGCAGCTATAATCCTGCATTCAATCCATTGATGGCCCGACCTCCGCTTTGGCCTGCTCCACAAGCACAAGCTTGGTTTCCACAACAACCAGCAATTTCAGTTCCAATGGCTGCTGGACTAGCACCACAACAGCCACTATTTCCCATTCAGAATATGTCTACGCCTATGACATCAGTGCCTGCTAATTTACTTCAGACATCATTCCCTATGGCGCCACCTGGAGCACCTTCACCTGTTTCTCCTCTGGTTTCCCAGCCTTTGTTTCCTGTCAACACTTCCGCTGGCAATGGAGCAGCAAGTTCCCCATATGTAGCTTCTGTTGCACCTGGAACTATCCCAGCAAGCTCTCCAGCATTAGTTGCTACTACAGGAGTTGGATATGCAGCTAATAACCAAGGTATGTTGATTTTCTCACAGCTTACAACCCTACCTATATCAACATTTTGAGATGAACTAGCTTTTTATTGGTGATTGGTGAATTTGATGATTTAAGCACATGTACGGATGTACCATTGAATTTATCTAGAGGAAATTAAAGAGGAATATTTGCATAATATTTGCTGTGTTCTTGAAAAAAAAACCCAGTTCAAGAGCAAATGTACTCTGTATTGCCCATCTTTGTGTAGAACTGCAATAGTGCGTGATGGAGGCATTTATAGATGGCGGTTGTTCTATCTGATATTTATGTTTTCTCTTGGTATTAGGTATGCCCTTCATGAATTCACTTGTGCATTCATCTGTTTCAGGTACAGGAGGTCCAGTGGCTGGACCTCCACCTGCTGTATCTAATGATAAAATGTCCGCTATCCAACCAGCTACAAATGAGGTCTATCTGGTGTGGGATGATGAAGCAATGTCAATGGTACTATTCCCTTCTCTTTGGTTCTTGTTCTTCTGGGGTCACTTATGCATTTGGTACATTATCCTGATACGAGTTTCATAGTTGTCTGAAAACGTTTGTTGACTTATGTAGGAGGAAAGAAGGTTATCACTGCCCATGTATCAGGTGCATGATGAAACTAGCCAGGTAAGTTGTGATTTTTATGTTTCTAATATTAATGATCCTGTGAAAAAATAATTTTATTTATTATAAGGAAGCTCTTAACTGCGAAGATCTGTAAGTGTTCATTCTAGAAAGATTTCCTTTTTGTTGCAATTGTTGCTGGATTACCTCAGTTATTGCATTTAATTTAATGACATCAAAGGCATAACTTGCTTTGCATGTTTGTGCATGAGTAGTGAGTAAACAGCTTGGCAAATCTCACTATTCTTAAATTGGATGTGGTTTATCAGCTTGCTTTTGCGCTAGTCTCTACCCTGGTGAGTCAAGTTCGTGTGTGAACCTATATAGAGAAATATGACACAGTAATTGCAGTTTGCAAACTCAGCAGTTGGTAATATAAACAATTCTTGAGCCTATTACTGGAATATGAATTAAAGATATTATCTCTACGTCCACTCCTCCGATCACCATTTTTCTAAAGCATGTCAGGTTTCAAATCCAACAAGCTATTCTCTGCTTGTTCGTCTTATTTTATGTTATGTAGCACCTCTGTCCTATGATGGTGATGGACAAAAATGCATCCCAATCTATTGTAGTTTTGCACACCGGCGATCAATTTATGAAGCAATCTTGTGAATACATCACTGTTTGGCTATTTTCTGCTCATTGGATTGTTGGGAGCACAGACATAATTCTTGTGTGATGAACTGTAGGCACCTGTAGAACATACTGAATTGTGAACTTTAATCAGAGGGGGGCATAAAGTTGTCATTTTTGTCAGAATATGAAATATGCTCCATCAGTAGTTGCATATGTGAGATGGCCCCTGCATTGTACCTTCCACATTTTCATGATATCTCCTTGGTGTTTATTTGTTTGATCATCTATATGTTGCTGATTTCGCGCACATCAGGAGTTCCAAGTAGGTATTTACATTGTTCTTCCTGCTAGTAAGTTTTTTACAATCTGACAAATCTCATGGTGCTAATGACTTGAGGGTTATCGACCAAGCCCTGGACAGTTCGCAAATATGTATGTATTAATTTCAATTGAAGCATCACTTTTATTGCTTACTATTCACCACGTGCAAATATGGGTTTGTAACAAGAACTAGGTGGCTGAGCTTCTGCCAATACTGTAGCATTTATTGTAACTTAATTTTGGTCGAGAATGTGCCAAGAATTTGGTTCCAGGTTAGCTTTCGTTTGGCCCGTGAGCCTGATACTTTTGTTCAAAGAGAGAAGTTTAAATGCTTGATTATTTGTTCCTAAATTACAGAGATCAAATCTAACATCATCTTTCTTGTTTCACAATTTGTGTGAACAGATGAACTCGGTTGATGCAGCGATTGATCGGAGAATATCAGAAAGTCGGCTTGCTGGACGCATGGCCCTGTAAACAAGCTGGGCCCATTTTTGGTTAATTGCCCAATGCAATTCACGGATGGATTCACCTGTGCGTGCATAGGAGTAAAGCCGCACAGTTTGGTGGTCCCGGATTCCCTGTTCCTGATTTATTTAGGTAGTGAGTGGAGCTACTGAACTTAAAGGAATGTGTTGATCTGACTTGGAGAGGTTTCAACATCATTTGTCCTATCTTCCGACCTGAGTGAAAAATGTTAGTCTAGAAATCATTTGTTCCATTGTCACCAGAAAATACGATGTGTTTTCAACTCGGGAAATCTGATGATGAATTAGCACTATCTTTATACCGACTGTAGCGTGATGTGTATTCACTAGTAGCAAAGCAAACGAGGAATATGTTACTTGCTTTTAATAATTTCTTCATGGGAATGTCAAACAATGTTAGACTTGGAAGTGTCTCAGCTACTGCTCTGATTATCCTTTCTTCTGACTTTCTAACAGTCGTCTAGATTCTAGAATGCTACTGTTGAGTATGGTATGCTCCAACTTCTTCCACGCCATTTGCTCTCGCTTCCTCAATTTTCGATTTCCTTTCTTTGTATTAATTCAGTAAGCTAGTGGTGCTATTGCTTGCTTCTTTCGTAGGTTTCCTTTTAATGTCAGTTCATCTGACCATCTTAAGCAACAACTAACAACCATATACCGCAACTAATAACCATGACTTGTTGATTGAACGGGAGCAAGAGTATTCTTCCGATCAGGGATCAAAACCCCGATGGTTACCGGTAATCCCTGTGGGACCGGTCGAAATTTTTTAAATTCAAATTTAAATTTATGACTGTATAATGCACTTTCTAAGTTGATTTAGCATTTTTTTGTCAGATTATCTATTGTATGAGCTAAATATGCTTAAATTGTTGTTTCGGGCATTTTGCACTTCATATGAGCTAAATATGCTAAATGAGCTAAATATGAACTTCATTAAACACTTTCTAATTAATATTTGCATTATTCCCATTGTTAATTACCTATAACTGGTTTTATCTATTTTTTCGGTTTTGGTTCCGGTTTTTGGATGGTAACCGGTTTTTAAAATCATCAATTCAAAATTTAGTTTTCAAACTTTGGGTTTTTTCTGGGGTTTTGGGTAACCGGAGTTACGATTTGCACCGAGATTTTGATCCATGCTTCCGATAATCTCCCTACGGCGACGTGTTTGCACCACCAAAACCGCCACCGCCTCCGGCTTCTCCCAACTGCGTCCTGCCTCCGAGCACACCATCGTCGCCGTCCACCATTCCGGCACCGACATTCACCTCCACCGCCGTTGCCGTTTTACTTTCCTCCGCCGTATCTCAGCCCACATCCACCAGATATCGGCCCACCTAAATCGCACCAAATCCGAGCCCACCTGAGGTCGCGCCTATCTCGCCAGAGATCGCACCGTTCCCGAGCCCACCTGAAGTAGAGCCCAGCCACCCGAAATCACGCCTAGTCCACCGGAAATTGCAACGAGCCCACCGGAAATTGTGCCGAGCCCACCCAGCCACGAACCCAGTCCGCCGAGCATTGTGCCAAGCCCACCGGAGTACGCGCCAGAGCCCGCCGGAGTACGCTCCGGAGACATCGGCGTACGTCCCGAGCCCACCCGAGTATGCGCCGGAACCACCAGGCGTCTTTCCGAGCCCGCCGGAGTACGCGCCGGAGCCTCCAACATACGTGCCAAGCCCACCAGACTACGCGCCGGAGCCTCCAACATACGTGCCAAGCCCACCAGAGTACGCGCCGGAGCCTACAGCGTACGTGCCAAGCCCACCGAGTATGCGCCGGAACTGCCGGAGACCTTCCCGGTCCCGCCGAGCTTCCTGCCGCCGGTGGTGTTCCCGCCTCCGTTCGGGCCGCTATCACCGGTGACGGTGGGTGCTGAGTGGTGCGTGGCGAAGCCGTCGGTGCCGAGCCCGATCATCCAGCAGAACATGGACTACGCGTGTGCTCCATCCAAGACGGGCCGTGCTTCCGGCCTGACACCATGATTGCCCACGCCTCCTACGCCTCAAGTCCAATGGCGCTTCGGCGGCACGGCCATGTTCATCACCAAAGATCCAAGTAATCACACACACACACACACACACACACACACACACACACACACACACACACACACACACACACACACTCATGCAAACAACCAGCAACCACCATCTCCTCCTCCATGCACAAGTGTTTGCGTTTCAGTAACCAAATAGTGTAACAATTCTTTAGCTACATGTAATGCAATGTAACAACTTCTTTGCTTTGCTTTCAGGTTATGATGGTTGCCATTACAGTCTGATGTGATCCAACCAACATGGCAACAGATACAGCATAGCTATGCAGGGCTTTGGAAGTTGGACATCATTTCTGAAGTTCAGAGGTAATAGAGGCCGGTTGTTCTGATGTGACTAAGGGGAACAACCAGCCTATTTAGAGAGGGTCTTCTAACTTTTCTCTTTGGTACTTGATATTGTTTTGTTTTGTATTATCCTGTATAAGTTATGTAATTTCATAATGGCGATCGCGCTAATAAGTAATAAATCTCCGATGAAGGCGCAGCTATCTGATAGTCAGTCAGCAGTGGGAAATGTTCTGCTGTATGGTCAGCAGTTTTAAGAACCAGATGATACAGTTCACTTAAAGTGGGGAACATAACAAACACACACACTTGTCTGAGTTTTATTTACGCTGTATTAATTTTTTACAGATAGAAGTGCATAAAACTGTTGGATGAAGAAGGAGAGTGCAAGCAGGGTGGCGGCAGGGGGGTGCCTGTGGTGCATAGGCACCTCTAAAAAAAATTGAAAATATTTTTTAGGTATGCTGCAGTATACTCAATTTTGGCCTATCTCAACCCAATTCAGCTCCACACCAACACACACACGGCTCAGCACAAGTTGCATCTCGCCTTCTCCTCCCGAGCCTTGCTTCACCTCCTGGCCCGGCGGTGGCGACTGCTTCTCCGGCTGCTCTGAGCTCCTCCGAGGCTCGACGACCGCCAACCGCCCAGACCTTGCCGCCGAGGACGCAGCCGAGGACGCCACCCGACGCCAGGACCAGCAGTCCAACTCCAACACGGCTACACACCAAGGTAAACTCGGGATTGGATTTGGGGAGGGCGGCCTTGGCCAAGAGAGGTGGCCGGCCACGAGGCCAAGCTGCCGGGCCTGCGGGTGAGGAGCAGCGCCGCCGGCAGGCGTCATCTGCACTGGTGGGGAGCCGGGAGCAGAGGCGCGGATGGGCCGGCCGCGCGCGGTGAGGGCGAATGATGAGGGCATCTCTACTACTACTACATCTTCCGCTCCAAGTGTACATGAGGATGCTCATGAAGCACCAAAAGGTCCAATGACTAGAGCAAGAGCTAAACTAATTGATGAGGATATCCCGCCGATTGGACCTATTACACGAGCACGAGCTAAATTAATTAACCAACAGGTGAACTCGCTCTTAAATGATTTTAATCTTACTAATGAAAATATGATACTACCTAATAGTCACATATTGTGTATTTGCAGTTTTATATGTATAGAAGTATGGGAGACGACGTCAGACCGAATGAGCGAAGATGATGTGCATGCATTCGGGAGGAAGAAACAAGCATGCATGTGTGTGATAAATGCAAGGAATGTTTTGCATGCATGACATGCATGTGTGTGGCATGTGCATGTGTATGTGCATGCATACGGGAGGATGCTCAAGAAGACTTGTGCATGCACATGCATACGGCAAGGCCAAGGCCAACATGCAAGCTACGTCAAGCCACATGTTCGGCCATGTCAATCAGCATCCAATAGGTCAAGCAAGCCACGGTCTGGCCAAACCGACTTTGAAGCTAGTTCGGTCATGTCATTAAGTGATTAGTGGTTGAGTCAAACCATAAAGTAATGAGTGTGTTTTGGTTACTTGGGCTCTGGCCAAAACCGACGGAAAGACCCATATGTGTGCATGTCCTGGGGGCGCTCCATAAAAGCCGCCGCCGCAACATCTTGTAGGAGGAAGATTTTGATATTAAAACAGAGAGAACAGATTGTTTTGTTCTGGAGAGTTCTTCCATGATGATCAAATACATCATGAGGGGAAATTGATAGTTCGTCTAAATCAAGATCGTTCAACCTTTTTGCTGGGAATTGGGAGCACGATAGGGCTTCGCTTGGTGGTCGTGAAGTCCAGCGCGTGTGTTCTTGCGAATTATAGAGTGTTCGTTCTTGCATTGGCAACGGAGGATCACTACGATTCGAGAGGCCACACGTGAGTATCTTGATCCTACGGTTATGGACTCTAGGTATTAAGAACAGCAATAAAATCAATCTAATCTAGGGATAAGTAATCCTACCGAGTCAACCGCGCTCTGATACCAGATGATACGGGGTCCTCCGATCTTCTCGACGTAGGATCAAGATACTCACTGGGAGAGAGGCCAGCGGCGGCGAGCGCGAGAGGCGGCACTGGCGGCGGCGCCAGGCCACCAGGCTGAGCTAGGAGCAGGGCGGAGAGGAGCCGTCTGGCGAGGCGGCGGCTTCAGTGAAGCCGCTCGGCCGGAGGGATGAGGCGACGGGAGAACCACCGAGGAAGAGGGAGAGAATGAGTGGGTGAGGAGGGGAGATGAAGAGATAAAGGGAGACTGGGAGGTTGGGTGTCGGCCGGGGAAGGGAAAAGAAAAGAAGAAAATGGGGAAAGAGAGAAAAGGAAGAGGTGGAAAGGAATTAGGGGCGCACGCCTAAATTTTTATTCGCAAGATTTGACGGCTCGATCTCTAACCTATTATTATTTATTTTTGGCACCGGATTAGTGGAATAATGCCCGGTGAGAGGGGTTTGTTCATGTCGTTTGTGCGTAGGGATCAATGACGTCCATATGTGTACATGTATTGCTGAGTTTTTGGACTCACCTTTGCTTATCGTTGGTTTTTAGGTGAACGTCGCTGATGACATGCTTCGGAAAGGGAGAATAGATCATCCACGTCACATGTAGTTACTCATGCAAACCATTCTCCCTATATGTTTTACAAACTTTTGTTGTATTATATCTAATTGTTAAATTAGCTGCGCAAAGTTTGTAATGAATAATGTGTAGTGGTAGTATTCTAGACCCATATGGCGGATCAGGGTGTTACACATCCTGTAAAATTAATGATTGCTGTAATGGATACTATTAGAGATATTAGAGATTAGGAAAGAGTCCAGAGTTTAAGTAAGAGTCCATGTCGTGTTGGAGTCGGACTGTAATATTTGGCACTATAAATAAAGGATGTGGGGATCCTAAAAGGGGCACACAATTATTCCTCAAAAGCCTACATGGTATCAGAGCCAATCCTAATCCATTGTCCCGAAATCTAAAACCCTAAGCCGCGACTCACCTGCTGCCACCGCCACCCCCCTCAATACGCCCATCACCGCCGTCACCACTACAATAGGGCGCCACCACCGTCGGCTCGTGGGCGTGCGCGGGCCACCGCTGCCGTGCCTTGTAGGAGGAGGCGCGGTGGCGGCGGACAGCCTGGGACGGATCGGCGAAGGAGGTGAGGAAGGTGAGGGAAGGCGGCGGTTACCGAGGGAGAAGCAGATTATGGTGGGCGACGCTTGGTGGCGAAGGCCGGGCTGTGTATGGCGACAAGCGGCGGCGGCGCACACAGATTTGTGCCGCACATCGGGTGCTTCAACGGCTGACCCGGCAAGCAGGTGGATCCGGGCCGGTCCAGTCAGAGGGAGAGGACGGGGAGAAGGAGGCGGTGGTGGAGCTAAGGCCGTGCGGCGGCCGACGGAGGCTTGAGGCGACGCAGCGGCGGATCCGGGCAGCTGGAGCGACGCTGAAGAGGGAGGCGACAGCTTAGGTGGCGGAGGTGGCGGGATCCAGCAGCCACTAGCCGGATCTGGACGATCTGGCGTGGCGGTGGAGAGAGGGAGGCAACATGCAAAGGCGGCTCTGGCCGGTGGTGCAAGAGGAGGTGCGGTGCGGGTCACGGGCGAGGAAGAGGAGCGGGCTGAGGGCCTCGGGGCAGCGCAGTGTCGAGGGCGCCGGTGGAGACGACGGGATCTAGTGGATCCGGGGCGGCTAGGTCGGAGGAAGATGGAGGAGATCCGGCTGTGGTGGCGGCAGGAGTAGAGGCGTCGGCTTGGCGGCGGAGGAGAAGGGAATCCGACGCTCGGACCAGGGAGGAGATGTGGCCGAGGCCGGTCGGTGCTAAGCAGCAGCTTGCATGGGGGCGAGGAAGAGGAACGGGCCGGCTGGAGGCAGTGGAATCCGCGGGTGAGGAAGGCGAAGGCGAGGACTTGGCGCTGCGTCGAGGCTGGCAAAGGCGGCGACGAAACCAGGAAGGTGGCGAATCGGTGGGGCTGACTTGGCCGGGAGCCGGAGAGAAGATCTGGGGGAGGAAAAGTGTGTGCGTGTGTGCTCTGCTGCCGGTGTGTGGAGAGAAGATCTAGGGGAGGAAAAGTGTGTGCGTGTGCGCTCTGCTGCCGGTGTGTGCGCAGAAGTAGGGAGGATAATGAGGAGAAAGGAAGGTTGTGCTACTGTGTTAGATGGTAGTGGTACTCTCCTCGCTGTGTTGGACGCTTGGCTAGGTGCACAAAACAGGGGGAGAAACAGGAGGGAGGAGGTACGGTCTAGTGCTGATTTGCGTGGAATCGGTGTTGGTGAGGAGGTCTGATCTGGTGCTGTGGTGTGGTTAGATTCTTTGTATGGAATCGATTGGTATTCAGGCTTGAGAGAGAGAAGGGGGAGAAGGAAGGTTTGCTGTGTGCTCTGATCTGAAGGATTCGTCGATGATTAGGGAGAAGAGTGCTCCGGTGTGGTTTGAGGATCTGGTATGGAATACAGGGGGAGAAGACTATCGAGGTGGTGATTTGGTGGTTGTGCTAATGGTGGAATTGGATGATGGTGATGAGCTCGATGATGGTGAGGATGAAGTAGGAGCTAGTGGTAGCTTCAGTGGAGGTTATGTCAGTTGACGGTGATGGTATTGGTGTCGTGCGGTTGTGGTGGTATGGGTGCCGAAGATTGTGTTGCTAGAGATGTTTGGGAGGTTTGGGACTGGAATCATGCGTAATGGTCTGTGATAGAGGTAGAGGTGGTGGAGGCCGAGACTGGGGGTGTGTGGGTAGAGTGGTGGAGGCCGGGGGTGGCCGGGGGTAGGAGGGTAGATGAAGATGAGGTTGAGGTCGGGCAGCTGGTAGATGGTGGAGATGGATTTGGTGACGTCCCTGGTAGTATTGGTGGTTAGCAACTATTTTTGTGGTATTGGTTATGGAGTCGATGGATGGTAGTTTTTAATAGATTCTAGTAATGATATTGCATTATGTAATAAGATGGTCATGATTGCTATCTCATGCCTATCTTAAGAGGGAGTGTTAGAGATATTAGAGATTAGGAAAGAGTCCAGAATTTAAGTAAGAGTTCATATCATGTTAGAGTCGGACTGTAATATTTGGCACTATAAATAAAGGACGTGGGGATCCTAAAAGAAACACATAATTATTCCTTAAAAACCTACAGATACCCATGCCAAGTGAGAGTCGGTCGGGTGTTGGTTGCCAGTCTTCAGTGAATGCCCCTGAAGGCATCTCCACGTCGGTCAGCGCGAGTTTGGGCTCCACCCTCTGGGTGTGTAGGCTCTCCCTTTGGAGTTCACCACCGTCCACTGTCGATCCTCCCACCTGAACCCTGCCCACCAAAACGCATACAACAAAATTTTAAAATGAAACAATAGAAAGAAAAAGCTAGGTGCATCTTTCTGCAGAAAAGAAATGTTTCTTTTTCTTCTTCTTCTTCTTATTATTATTATTACGGCAAGGAAGAGAATGCGATCGAATAGCACAATTAATTACCAGTGGAGACGATAGGGGGAGTTCCCCGGCGCCGCCGCCGCCGCCGCCGAGGAGGGAGGATAGGAAGGAAGCGGCCTTCTCCATTGCAGAAGCTCAGTTTGCAAGGCTGTGGTTCTTGGAGGCTTATATATAGCTTAGCGTAGGATGTAGCTTGGCTGTACCAGGTTCCAAAGATGTGCCCTGGTGTCAGCGCCCGCAGCGCGGTGTACGGTGTACCGTGCACACAGCTACTGGTCCTAGCTAGTAGGCCAGTGCTACTCGGTCTTCACTACTGTCTGATATCCCTAAATCAGCCAGCAACATATCACCTGTGGTAACTACACTTAAACAGGATAAAAAATCATTGAAGTACCAGTATATTGTCTACATTTTCTCCTTAGTTTACGCTGTTGGGTGAACCGATGGATACATGAAACTCAACGGTATCAAATACAAGAGCCAAAGAGGTCATTAGTTCAAGATTTGGCTGTTGCAAATTTAAGAAAAATCATTGCAGCTCACTTCTCGTTCACGTGTCAAGCCTAAGGAAGTCTAGACGTGAGAGGGAGTGGCTTTCATCTGTGCATTGCAGTGGCTTTCCAAAAGCATTTATCTATTTCTATTTTGATATAACAAAAAGTTAAAATATCTTTTAATTATGTAACAACAAAATTTTACTATAATCAATAAATATTATTCTAACTCACTAGATTTCACAGCACAATGCACCACACCACAGCACAACAATCGCAAACTGGCCCGAAGTATGAGTATATTGTTGTCACGGTGTCGACTACAATGTAGCTCAGACACCACTGCAGGACAAGGAGGCAGAAGGAAGGCGTCGAGCGGTAAGGCCTGATCATAAGTATCTGGGCCAGGAGTGTGCCGTGTAAGCTCGGGGCTTGTCCTACGAGCCATCCGTTGTATTTGTAAACCTTGGAATTAAACTCTACTTCTCCCCAATGTTCTAAACCTCCCCCCAAATTCCCTAATTCTCTTGTTATCTCCCCCCAAATTCTCTGATATTCTACTCGGGCTCGTAACAATTGCCCATGTTCTATCTGCTTAGTCTGTTGAGTGGACTGATTGGCGCATAAACTCAATAATTGCGAGCTATAAATAGCTTTTGACCATTAACTTTGGATGGCTGCAGATTAGGATGCATTATCCTTGTCTAGGTGACCAGAAGGTGCACGGTAGAGTAAGTTGGAATAATTTTGGGAGGACTTCTGAAGAACTGAAACACCTGAAAAATTTCAAAGTTTGAAAATTAGTTTGAATTCAAAATCGAAATTCAAAATTCAAAATCAAAAATCAAATTTCGGCCAAATTTCGCCCAAATCCAAACCCTAACCCTAACCCGCCTTCCCCTTCCTTCCGCTTTCCCTCACGGCCGCCTCCACCTCGCCACCTTCAAGTGGTCGCGCCTTGATCCTTCTTGCCTCCGCCTCCGCGTGCTGGCGTGCCATGGAGCACCCCACCACCGCCTTGGCCACCACTGCCGCAACAGGCCACCGCCACCACCCGCCTCTCTTGCCACTCTGCGCCCACCTGCCACCCCAAGACTCGAGTGGTGGCGCCTCCTCCAGTTGCGCCAGTGAGGGGGCAGCCGCCTTCTCGCCTCGACCCCGCCTCCCGTACCTCACCCGACCACCACCGCCTTTGCCCTCGCCCTACCACCTCACCCCTCCCCTCTGCGACGCCCATGCCGTCGCCCAGACCTCCCACTGCTCCCACCGCCTCGCGGGGGCTATAAAAGCCGCCCCGCTCGGCCTCTTCAACCCGCACCAACCCAACCCCCTCCCCTCCCTTCGTCCCCGACGCCGGTAAGTCGTCGCCGTCACCTCGGTTCCCCACCCGAAAAAGCAAACCCCTCCCCTTTGCAAATCCCACCCACCCGAAGCAAAACAAAACCCCAGAGCCTCTCCTACCCTCTCAGGTCCACAATACATGGGATCTATCTTGCGCGCCGCCGCCTCACCCCTAAAACCCTAAAACCCGACGCTAAGTCCCCAAAAACCCTAGGGTTTAGAGGACTTACCAAGTGAGCCGCTTGCGCTGCTCTCCCAGCCGCCGCCGCATGCCGCCGTCGCCGTTGCCGCCGCCGCAAGCCATGCCGCCGCTCGCCTCCTCGCTCAAGACTCAGGCTGTTGCCGCATGGGGGCGCTGGTCAAGGTTAGCGCCCCGCGTTGCCCTAGCGGCTTTTGCATACAGGCGTCTTGGCGTAATGGGCCGTGGGCGTTTGACCCATTTTCTTTTGGGTCAAGATAAGTTTCATTTCTTGTGTAGCCCAAAGACTGCTCACTTAAAACGCCCAAGATCTTGTTCCTTTGCACAAAAAAAATAGGTTTTATTTCCAAAAATTCCAGATTTTGCACAGTAATTTCTAATTCTCGTTCTTAAGCCTAAAATGGTGATTTATTATTGTTTATATCTAATTAATAGGTATGAATAATAATGTGATCATGATTTCTTTGAAAACCCTAACTTGAGTTTAAATAGCCTTTTTGATCACCTCGAACTCCAAAACCTAATCCTAACTCTATCTAGCCATTTCCAACCTCCTTTATCTCTTTAAGTTGATTTCCTTTCTTCTTTTATATTTTTGTTGTAGTTGGATCTATTTTCTGGGCTCGTTCCTTGTTGAGCCAGGAGTTTTATTGGATCTTGTGTCTTGCGCTAGGTTTCGACGCCGACGAGCCAGCTCAGGACTTCGCAGGGCAGGACGCAGGAGTAGCAGGACAGTTTGAGGACCTCGAGACAGGAGGCAAGTTGCATACCTTGAACATATTGAACCTACGTGTCATATATTAATATTGTTATCTTCATTAAAATATTTTAGCCAAGTATTTCAACAAAGAAATAATACTTTGGAATGCCATGTTGAGTAGATATACATCCTTAAACCCCACATATTAAACCACCCATTCTTGTAAGCCATATTCACCTTAACAAACTTGGTTCACATAAAATATTAGCAAATATTCTGTTAAGTCATATAAAACTCTGTTCTAAATACTGTTAAGGAAGGTTGGCTTCAGGCCAATAGGTTTTGGGTGTGAGTTGAGGGTTGAGACCAAAATGTTGGACAACCCAAGATACTTGGTAAAATGAGTCATCAGTGAGATCTAGAGGTGGGCAACCGTGAGTTGGGCCATCGCCTCACTGGGTGACAAGTAAGGACAAGAACCTTGTGCTAAATAATGAACCAAGAAAAGCTCAACCACATGCGTGGTCATTACTCCCTAGCTTAGTACCTTCGCTCATCCAATTGAATATCTACTGATATCAAAGGTGAGGCAGGGTGTACCCCTAAGGACACTCGCTGGTTCTTGCAACGGTATGGGCCCGTCAGCATCGGGGTACAGAGTCCACTATTGGCCGGTGGTCTCCCGAGGGCTGTATGGATTAAGATCTACCGGGTAGAGGCTAAAAAGGATAAGCAGTGAAAAGGCTTTGTTATCCTAACTCAGTTGTACGCAAACGCGATGTGTGTCAATGTGGGTTTGTGATATCGTGTGGGTAAAGTTGGGCAACTCTGCAGAGTGTAATCAATGTTATTCGAATACACCGTGCTTCCGGTTAATGAAGCTGTGTTCATGGGTGATTCCAACATACAAAGCATAAGTAGAATTTTACAGATGTTAATTGGTAATTTCAGAAGTTGTTGTAACCCCTGAGACTATATTTATTACTGTTTTACTGTCTTTAAATTATGGTTAAGCTTTTAAAGTCAACTATTGCATTCCATATATATACCTGTTTGGTAAAACTGTACCATTCCTTTGACATTTCCCAGCATATAGTTAAATAGCATTTCCTATGCAATTTGCTGAGTACGGTAGTTGTACTCATTCTTGCTTAAACATCAAACAGAAGAGTTTTGGGAAGATCCAGGTGTACTTTACGAGCAAGAAGAACCGGTAGACTTCGACGACTACTGGTATTAGGGTCTCGTTTACGCTCAAGCTTCCTGTGGTGCTAGCTTTCTTTTGAAATGTATTATATTACTTTCGGGCTCAGATGCCTGCTTCCGCTTTAAAACTGGCTGTTAGGCCCTATCTGTTGTAATAAAAGTCTGGCTTTTGTTGTAATCGTTTGCTTGCTTGTGAAACCACGGCTTTACAACTGTACATCCTGAACAGTTGTAAAGATTCTAGCGATCCCTAGTTTCGGGGTCGTTACAAGAACGCAGGTGACTTTTTAATCGCTGATACGGGCCATCTTGATCCGATTCAGTGGCTTAAACAGTTAAACTGTAGCTCCTATTGATCTCCTATTTTGGGGCTCCTATGTGTCATGGATTTTTTTTAAATACGCGGAAGGCGGAAAAATTGCGCATCTTTGTATCGAGAACAAATGAACGTTTGATACACGATAAAACAACGCGAGGCAAGCCGCCGGCTGCTCGCAAGATGCAATCAAAGAGGAATTGAGCCCATGTTTGGCCATGTATGTGTAATGTGTGTATGAGTGTTGAGTAACTTAGTTTAGTCCTACCTTACTAGTTTAGGGTGAAAGAAACCAACATATACCCTAGAGGTCCAAGGGTGACAACTCTTTGAATTTTTGGCTCTCTTGGCTTGTTTTGTCAATGAAATAGTAAGACTAGCCCTCTCCCCGCATAATTGGCTCTCCCAGCATAATTAGCAGAAATAACACCACGGTTGGATAGACAAACGATATATGTCCCATGTAGTCTGTAGTGCTCTAGGAGCCAGAGTACTGCAGGACCTATGGCGACAAGGCGGGTGTGTGGTAGGTCGCCTACCGCGGTCCCAATTTGTGGCAGATGGCCTTCTGCGATGGCTTTGCACGGTAGGGGTGCCAGTTTTGTCATTTCGTTTGCACGGGGTTAGTTTTGCTATTTCATTTCAAAATGATGCTAAATGAGCCAAAAACTACTCTTTTGCTAAGGTAAGGATCAGAACATCTACCTGAAAAATTGCATCTCAGCTGAGGAAAAGATTAACATGTTTCACCTTCCTCTTTCTCGATACAAAAGAGGAAGCTAGTTTTATCTAGTCAAACAGTGTATCAAATACACTGTTCTTTTCGTGACGAAGCCATTCAAAAGGGGAAGCAGTATTATCTAGCCAAACAGTGCTTCCTTTACACTGTTCATCTTATGGCAAAATTCAGAACTCTGAACTTCAGAGATTCTGGCTGCTGGATCCGATGAAGTGACACTCGTTCAGTGGATAGGAGATGTTAGGTCCGCTGAGATCTCGGTTTTGGAGGTCTGCTGATGGGGATATCTCAGAGAATGAAGAGGATGAAGCAAAGGCTGTTTTCACAGATGTGTGGGCGGAAGTATTCTCGGAGGAGGAGGCTCGTCAGGCTGCCGTTTTCACAGATGTGCGAGCGGCAGGATACTCGAAAGAGGAGGCTTGTCAGGCTGCCGGCCTGGTGCAGGTAAGGGGTAATCGTGTTTTTGCAGATCATTGCTCCGGTGCAAGTGATGAGGCATTGCCGTCGTCGGTTGGTTTGCCGCTGCCGCTAGTGGCTCGTGGACATAAGGAATTACACAATTTTCAGAAGAAGCAAGTGGGAAGGCCTTGGCAGGGCCATCTGCCACCACCAAGATCATCGTCGAAACTTTCTTTTGGGGATGCTTTGGCGCGGGCGGTGTTTCGGTTGTCGGCAGCATCCATGAAGCATAGAGCAAAGCTTTCCCCTCCCATCATGGAGGCGCTTTCCAAGCCGAGAATTCAGCATCGGATTCAAATTTTGAACCTTGTGGGGCCTCTGTCTGAGACGCCACATATTGCGTCACCTGGGCTTAATTCACAGCCAAGTTGGTCAATCAGGCCGGTGATTCCTCCAATCAAACGTGCATGTGCCCACCTCTGGAGAAGCGATTCCAAGGGGCAAGATAGGTTTTCGGTTCCTATATCTCCTGGTCAGCACACATACGTAGAAGTTGTTCTTCGGCCGGCTGCTCCAATGGGTCGTGGAAGTGGAGTCTTTGGCAGATCGTTCGTCGACAGCAAGGATGGTGGATGTGGCAACTTCAGGGGCGTTAGGGGCAGATTCGACCGGGGACGGTGAACTCCGGTGGAGCAGTGGGCAATGCTGGTGTGGGACGAGGCCTACCCCAGACCGGAGGTATTACAGGCTTCAACGGCAATTCAGGTATCAATCCTGGTCATCCTGGTTCGGCTAGCAAGATGGCGTCGCTGGTTCTAGCTGGGCACCATGGTCAAGGAGATTTTGCGCAAGCGTCGACAGGGGGGTTGGCACAATCTGGTGTGGCCCGGGTGGTGGTCGATGGGACAGTGGGCATGGCCTCAGCGTCGTTTGCTGGTGCGACCGCAGTGATAGGGCCGAGGACGTTGGCTCAGGTGGTTGTGTTGGCGCAAAGTGGCGGGCCAATTGTTCATCAACATGTGCAGTCGGTGAAGGACGGGGTTGTTGACCAGATTAAGAGGTATTGCTTTAGATGCAAGGAGAATGGACATACCATTGCTGCTTGTCTAGTTGTGTTGTACTGTGATATTTGTGACTATACCAATTATTTGGTACCGAGATGTCCTCTACTCAAATTGCCAAAACCGGTGGCAAATTTCTGTGGATATGGGGCTGAGGGTCTAGGGTTCTATATGGTACCCTCTGTAGGGCCGTCGAGGTCGAGGGATGAACAGGGCACGCTGGGGGTGGTAAGGATTGTCGGTGGGCAGCTGTCGGTTGAAGGGGTCATTGGAGAGTTAAGAAGACTCATCCCGATTGATTGGCAGTGGGACGTGAAAGAAAATGGTCAGAATTCCTTTTTGGTTCAATTTTCGATGCCCATCGAATTGGCAAGAATGGTTCAAATTGGGGATATACAATTCAAAATGCAAGGGGTGGTACTTCGTTTTGAGGAATGGAAGCCTGGCCTTACTCCGAAGTTTCAGCTTCGTCCAATCTGGGTGCAAGTTTTGGGGGTTCCTTATGAGGTTAGAGACTACCTTAGTCTTTGTGCCATTGGTTTTATTGTTGGCGCTACCCTCAAGGTGGACATGATAAGTACAAGGAAGAAAGATCTAGTCCGACTGTAGGTGGGGGTTATAGATGTTTCTCTAATCCCTGCGAGTGTTGATATTGTTGTTGAACACAATGTATACGATTATTTTTTAAAGTTGAGCAAGACTTAGATGGACATATGGGACAAGGCAATGTGGGGGGTGAGCAAAATAATAGAGGCGGCCAGGATAAAGAGGGGGACAAAGATGAGGACATGAAGGACCGTGAGATGATGGACCGTGATGCCAAGAGGGCAAAAAATTCTGTAGCAAGGACAGGCCCGAATTCAAGTGGTACCACCTCGTCGCCTCAAGCTAGTGATCCGGTTCTTGGCAATAGTCTCGTTTGTGTCATTCCTATGTCACATCAAGAGGTTGTCAAAGAGAGATTAGTTGGACTGAAAATAGCAGAGGTCAAGGTTCCCACGCTAGAGGGGGCAATGGTGCTATGGCAGCCGATGGTACCGGTTGAAAGGGCCCTGTCGACTGGTGATGCAGATGTGGAGGTGGACTCGTCAAAGGCAGCTACGCCGCCGGCCCAGGAGGTGAAACTGTCTCTAGGAGGGCCTAAGGGTGCAATTTTACCGCTGGTGGATATGCCCAAGAAAAGAGGGTCGATTGGTGCGGCGTAAAAGATACCGCGAGCACGATCGACGGGGGCACCACTATCCAGTGCTTTGGAGTGGATAGTGGTTCAGAAAAAGGGGAGGTCACCGGGGGCGGTGGAACACGAAGGGGGGACGACTGGTATGGTTTTGGAACAAGAGCCAAGGTGGAGCCGGCGTCTCACAAACAAAGTTGGAGCGGATGAAGACTCCTTGGTGAAGGCTGTTAGAAGGGCCAAGTATAGAAATTTGGAGGAGGGCAAAGGTACTAATTTAAATAATGCATTTTCAATTTTGAATATTCTAGATGAGGTTGCTATTTTTAATTTGAATCAAGTAGGAATTTCTTTAGGAGTTAATAATTTGGAAAAGACCTCTTCTTTAGAAGCTATTAAAAAGGCCGAACTTGGTAGGTTGGCTTGTAGATTGGCTTGTTCAGGCAAAATTACTAAAGAACATACCTCCCAAGAGGATTTGGATGAGGAAACCGATAGCCTTGATTTATCCTCTCTAAATAGCTTATGTAGCGATTTGTGTTATGAGAAACTGGCTGCGGGTGATGATCATGATTTGCAATTAGTCTAACACATAAAGAAAAGAACGGGTGTTAAGAAAGCGCTTGCAAAAGTTGTTGAATCTCGCATTAAAAACAAACAAAGAAAAAATGAAAGGTGGTTTTTGGAATAGTAGGGGTCTTGGCGACCCCAGCGAAGCATAGATTCATTGCGGAGTTGGTTTGGGAACAACATTTGGATTTTGTTGCTATTTTAGAAACTGTTAAGAAGGAATTTTCCAATTCACATTTAAAACATCTTAGCGGTGGTATGGATTTTTTTTTTGCACTGGCTACCACCCCATGGTCGTTCTGGGGGTATTTTACTTGGTGTGAACATGGTTGTTTTTGAGGTTGGATCTATTTTTGAGGGAGATTTTTTATTAAGCTTCATTTACATAATAAGGAAGATGGGTTACAATGGATCCTTGTGGCTGTGTATGGTGCTGCACAACTAGCTTATAAAGATAAATTTTTAACTAAATTAATTCAGGTGTGTAACAAGGAAACCTTGCTTATCCTAATTGGTGATGATTTTAATATCATAAGGCGTAGTGAGGAGAAAAATGATGATAATTTTGATCGGCATTATCCTTTTCTTTTTAATGCTGTTATTGAGAGTCTAGACTTAAGAGAACTTAGGCTTTCGGGTAGACAATTTACATGGGCAAATAATTTGGATAGTCCTACTTTTGAAAAACTTGATAGAATCCTTGCGAGTACAGATTGGGAATAGAAATACCCTTTGACCACTGTAAATGCTTTGGAACGTGTTCTTTCTGACCATACGCCTATTGTTCTTAACACTCGGGCTGCCTCTGATACTGGGAACCAACATCTGTTTAAATTTGAGTTGGGCTGGCTTAAGAGGGATGGGTTTTTTTGATCTGGTGGATCAGGTGTGGCAACAAAGTAATGTTGATAATTCTGCAATTGACCGATGGCAAAGCAAAATTAGAGCGCTTAGACAATTTCTCAGAGGGTGGGCTAAAAATACTAGTGGTGCTTATAAGTTAGAGAAAAAAATGTCTTTTGAATATCATTGATAATCTTGATAAGAAAGCTGAGTCTATAGGGTTATCTAATTTTGAAACTAATCTTAAGCACAGTTCTAATGAGCGTCTTGTCCATTTATTGCGAGAGGAAGAAATCAAATGATATCAATGGGCTAAGTCAAAGCATTTGCTTGAAGGGGATAGTAATACTCGGTATTTTCATTTGATAGTCAATGGTAAGAATAGGAAACAACAAATTTTTCGGTTGGAGCATAATAAAGTTTTTTGGCTGAATTTTATCAAGTTTTTTGGAACATTATTAAAAATGACTTGATAGCTCTCTTTCGAGATTTTTCATAGAGGCTATTTACCTTTTTCCAGGCTCAATTTTGGGGGTCATTTCTTTACTTCCAAAAAAAAGAAGAAGCACGACAAATTCAGCAATATAGGCCGGTTTGCCTATTAAATGTGAGTTTTAAAATTTTTACTAAGGTAGGTACTAATCGTCTCATAGGCATTGCCCAAAAGGTTGTTCGATCATCTCAAACGGTTTTTATGCCGGGGAGAAATATTATGGAAGGAGTAGTTGTTTTACATGAAACAATCCATAAGCTTCATAAAAAAAATAGATAGTATCATTTTTAAGATTGATTTTGAAAAAGGCTTATGATAAGGTCAAATGGCCTTTTCTGCAACAAACTCTTAGAATGAAGGGTTTCTCTCCAAGTTGGTGTGCTTAGATTGACAAATTCGTTGCAAGGAGCAGTGTGGGGATTAAGATTAATGATAACATTGGGCCTTATTTCCAAACTAAGAAAGGACTTAGGCAAGGAGACCATCTGTCTCCAATTCTTTTTAATATTGTTGCGGATATATTAACCATTTTGATTGGAAGGGCTAAGAATAAGGATCATGTCAATGGGATCATACCACATTTGGTTGATGATGGTCTTTCTATCCTTAAATATGCTGATGATACTATTCTTTTCATGGATCACAATTTTGATCAAGCAAAAAATTTGAAGTTTATTCTTTGTGCGTTTGAGCAACTTTCTAGTTTAAAGATTAATTTCCATAAAAGTGAACTCTTTTGCTTTGGAGAAGCAAAAAAATTTGAATCTCAATACCTAGAGTTATTTGGATGTAAGAGGGGTTCTTTTCTCTTTAAATATTTGGGCATTCCGATTCATTTTAGAAAGTTGAGGAATAATGAATAGAAGGGTTTGGAAGATCGCTTCGAAAAAAGGTTGAGTAATTGGAAAGGGAAAAATTTATCTACTGGTGGTAGATTGATAGTGATAAATTCGGTTTTGAGTGGCCTTCCTATGTTTATACTTTCTTTCTTTGAGATACCTAAAGGGGTCCTTAAAAGATTGGATTTTTTTAAGTCCAGATTTCATTGGCAGAGTGACAACCATATAAAAAAAAGTATAGGTTGGCTAAATGGAATATTCTTTGTAGGCCCAAAGAACAAGGTGGCCTGGGAATTCAACATCTCGAGATAAAAAATAAGTGTCTTTTGGCTAAATGGTTGTTTAAACTTTTGAATGAGGAAGGAGTTTGGCAGCAATTGCTTAAAAATAAATATTTGAATGATGAGTTTGTATCTCAAGTTGAGAGTAAACCTGGGGATTCCCATTTTTGGAAGGGATTGATGAAGGTAAAGCATGATTTTATTCAATGTTGTTCTTTTAATATTGGGGATGGGAAACAAATCAGATTTTGGAAGGACATTTGGGTTGGGCATCGACCTCTTTATGAACTTTATCCAACTTTGTTTGATGTAGTCCGGAAGAAACTGGCTTTGGTTGTAGATGTTGTATGAACTACGCCTTTAATATTGAGTTTTAGGAGAGCGATTGTTGGATCAAATTTGCTTGCTTTCAACAATCTTATGGTGAGAATAGCCAATGCTCATCTTACCATGGATAAGGATACGGTTCGTTGGAATTTGCATAGGAATGGACAATTTTCCGTCAAATCTATGTATGGTGTTTTGGGTGATACCAATTGTCGATTTCGATGTCAAAAGTTAAGAAAAGTTAAAGTACCCCCTTAAGATAAAAATTTTCTTGTGGTATCTTTGTAAAGGAGTTACTCTGACTAAGGATAATTTATTAAAACGAAACTGGAGAGGTGACACAAATTGTTGTTTTTGTGATAAAAAAGAAACCATACAACATTTGTTTTTTGATTGTCGCTTTGCCCGTTTTACTTGGCACATAGTCCAAATTGATTTTAATCTTAACAGACCTAATACTATTCGCAATATCTTTAGGAACTGGTTATTAGGTATTAATTTGGATTCAAAAGCAACTATTTTTGTGGGGGTGGCGGCGCTTTGTTGGTCTATATGGTTATGTCGTAATGATATCATTTTTGATAAGAAAATTGTTGACCATCCTCTGCAGGTTATATTCAGATGCATCCATTGGATCCACTCTTGGTCAGCTTTGCAATGCCAAGGAAGACAGGAGACCTTGGTAGCTGAGAGCAAAGCATTGGAGGTCATTAAAGGGAAATCTTTAACAAGAATGGGCAAAAGCTATGTAATAGGCTTCAAGATGTTTGAAACATTTTTATGTCATTGCTTCTCTTCAGAAGAATGTTTACTGTTTTTACGGCTTTTGTTTGGCCATTGGTTTATGTTTTTATGTCGTTTGTTTTGCCTCATCATTATGGTTTATAGGGCTACTGTTTCGCCTGGTTAAGAATTCTTAGGTATTTGTAATAAAATTTGGGCTATTTGTATCCTCGGATACAAAGACCGGGAGAGGTTTTCTCTTCCATTATCTGAAAAAACCTTCCTCTTTCTCAAGAAGCTTACTCTGATTTCACATTTTCCAAACGATATTTTTGGCTCATTCTGAAAGCTGTCTTTAAACTACAAGTCTATTGAGAAGGATGAACTATCACAAGTCTATTGAGAAGGATGAAGTATCACTTGTCTGATTATTATCATTGTGCCTTTGTCGACAACAGGTTGAGGAAACTATTCAGCACCACTCCTTTGACTGCCCCTTCCCCATTTCCTGCTGGAGAACAGGACAAGTATAGGTATTAGCTGGAATCAGAACACCACACTTGAAAGACAATCTATTAGCGCTGAATCGATCTCTGAAGCTCAAATTTCTCATGGAAATTGTTATGGTAGCTTGTTGGCATATATTTGGATTTTGGAATATTTGTAATAACAGGATCTTCAGTGGAGTCTTGGCACATGTGTCAACATGGAAGTCGAATTTCTTACAGGACATGTATCACCTGGCTAGTTCATAGTCTCTTTCACACACCAGGAAAAAAAGAGAGCTCTTTTACTGTACACTCAATTTAATATGAGTCGTTCATTCTTTTTTATCTAATGGTTCAGATTAGTTAGGATTTAGTTATACTACATCTGGTAGTATGAGTAGTAGAATTCCGAATGAGGTAGAATTGTAATTGTCTATGTGAGAATCACATGCCCCGAGTAATATTTTCAACCCTAGTTGGAAAAGTCCGTAATACTCTAAAAAAATATAAATACAAAGAAAAGTCTATTATACCCTTAACAAATCAATGGTCAAATTTGATTTATACTACCACCATATACTACTAGTAGAATGTACCGTAAAATTTCTCAAAAAAAAAGTTTCTACTTAGCCCTTACTCAGGCAGGAGCTTCATCAGAAGAAGGGAATGCCTGCAGAACATACACTGGATCACCGACCTTGATCTTTCCTTTGCCCTTTGCTGACAGGGATTCCTTGCAGACTAAATTTTGCCCAAAGTAGACCTACAGAACGCGAAAAAATGGTGAACCGTAATGAGTTAAACCGTTCTGAGCCAAATTCCTGAACATCTTGCAGTTGCAAGGTCAACACATATACATTCAATAACGGTGTGATCCAAGAGATGGGTTTTGTACCAAGAGACAAGAGTAGAGTAAGTTGCAGGAGAATTCAGATGATTACCTGCCTTTTGTTTTTGTGGCTTGGACGCAATACTTCATCGGACCGGAATGTCAGTAGAGTTTCTGTTGGTTCAGTCCCATGTATTCCATTGTCTTGATTAATGTTAGGCATCTGAATCAGCCAACACAGAAACTAAGAAAACAGTACATACATATTGGCTTGTCAAAGTAAAAGGTGCACATGATACCGACAAATTCTGGTGACATGAAATTTATGTCAGACTATCCATTTCACATCACAAGTTTATAATTACCGATTTCGGTTTCATGAAAATTATTCCCCGCAATCATCCGTTGAGTTAGTTGCATGATTCATAACTATTTTTCAATTTCATGAAGGCTGGAACTAAGAGTTAACTTTAACTCTTTAAGGCTAAGAGAGTAATAGCCACAGTACCAGAGCTGTTTGTTAAAAAAAAAAAACACAGTCCAGAGCACTTTTACCTTGCAACGGTTGCATAACTTCACACCTAGAAATGTTAACTTATTTATCTTTATGGTTTTCCACAGATCCTCTGCGTATGGATGGCACCCATCCACTAAAATACTGCCAAAAGAAGTCACCTTTGTAAGTAAGCAAGCACAACAATTATTTAGGATAGGTGAATACACCACCAAGCAACTAGTTATCATAATTTAATAACCCAACAAAGAAGTTGTTCACAAAATATAAGCGCACAAATGTGCTGCTCACTTTGGCCTGAAGCGGTTCATTGGTACAGGTTCTTGAAGAATCTCATTTAGTGCATCCAGTGAACCCTGCAATTGTGTGAACTGTCAACTAAAGTTTTGGGCAAAATTTGATATATACCACTCAGAAAAAGATATGCCACCCAGTTTAATGAAATTGGATAAATGCCACTTGAGTTTCTTGCTCTTTTGAAATTTGCCACTACCTCTACTTTTCTCCTATTTTCTTTTCTTTTCTCTTATTTTCTATAGTAAAGTTCCTCTTTTGCCCCTCTTCTGATCGGATTCATCCCCGCCGGTCACATGTTCAGTTTTGCCGATTTTGCTTTGATTCGGGGTCGCTGAGCTCGAGCACCCCTGGTCTTGATCCAGTCCATGGGTCTCTGCCATGGCAAGCCCACGCAAATCCCGAGCCCAAGGCGGAGGAGGAGCCCCATGTAGCCTCTGGCGCCGGCGATGCCCTCGGAGCCGCGAACGGCGTCTCCTCGCCGGCCCCAGCGGTCGTGGCGAAGCCGGGCACGCCAAAGCAGCCCAAGTTCCTATTCTACCTGCCGAGCCCGCTCCCGCTGTCGAGCTACAAGAGCTCGCCGGCGAACTCGAGCGTGGCGTCGACGCCGGCGCCTTCAAGCGGCCGTTCCCGCCGCTGTCGCCGGCGAAGCACATCCGCGCGCTCCTGGCGCGGCGGCTCGGCTCGGTGAAGCCCAACGAAGCATCCATCCCCGAGGGTGACGAGCCGGAGCTGGGCCTGGACAAGAGCTTCGTCTTCTCGAAGCATTTCTTCGCCAAGTACGAGCTCGGCGAGGAGGTCGGCCGCGGCCACTTCGGTTACACCTGCGCCGCCAAGGCCAAGAAGGCGAGCATAAGGGTGAGGACGTTGCCGTCAAGGTCATCCCCAAGGCCAAGGTCAGACACTCTCTCCTCCCCTCGCCATTGCCATGCCCTGTTGTTGAGTTGCTTGCATCGTTTGCTCCCTGAAGAAACGTCTCTGATCAATTTCTTGTTGTCTCTGTCCAGTTGCATTCTCTGTATTTGACCATTTTGTTGTCAGATTCCTGCATGATTGGAAACCAGCATGCCTAAACGATGCTGTTTCTGCTCATTTTTGTCGTCAAGATCCGGTCTTTTGTTATGTTAGATTCATCTCGAGTGGTGTAGGTGTTGACTGATACATGCATTTGGATTCTGCATTCTTTCAATTTGGTCAGGTTCAGATGCTACGCTTGTGATTCTGGATCCTAGCTCTGGGAGCTCGGGGGAGGCGGCCCTGGGTCGCGACGGCTGGCTTGGGGACGGGACCGACGGGGAGCTAAGGGGAGGCGGCGCCGGTCTTGCGCTCGGGACCTGGCCACCAGTCCATTGTGCTCTTCTTCTAAGCGGCGCCTGTGCTTTGCTAATCGGATGAAGTGGATGAATCCGATCAGAAGAAGGGCAAAAGAGGAACTTCACTACGGAAAATAAGAGAAATGAAAAGAAAATAGGAGAAAAATAGAGGTAGTGGCAAATTTTAAAAGAGCAAGAAACTCGAGTGGCATCTATCCAATTTCATTAAACTGGGTGGCATATCTTAAAGTGACATTTTTCTGAGTGGTATATATATCAAATTTTGCCAAAGTTTTGTGTTCAGCAACAAGTGCACGCAGCCTTCATCCAGAAAACAGTGAACACTCTGAACTGTACCTGGGAGGCCAGCAGGAAGGGGAAGCAATGTGTAAACATGATTTTGTAACCTTGAGCATAGTCAGGATTAGTCGGTCTGATTTCAGACTCTGTCAAAAATATCAAAAACAGACATTCTCCATAAGTAACAGAGAAATATCATCAAGCCAACTTTTTCAGGGTAATGGAAAGGTCTCCAAGACAGGGCAAAAATACCACAAGGTATTATACCTTCTTTAAACCGCACGAGTCGACTTGGGTTCCCAAAATAAGTGGAAAACCACTTGGCTACTTCAGCTCCTTCATCATATGCCAAACCAGACCACTCCCACACAGAGACATCATCAACCGTGGCGCGTTCTGCTCTAAGAGGGATCTTCAATGGGTTCATTCCGGGTGCTTTTATAACTGTAATTAGCAGCAGCTCAAATAAGAATGATATCTTTAGGATTGTCCTCTGGGAAAAAGAAGAACAAATGGCACCACATTGTAGGTTTCAGCATGCCCTGAGTTTAAGACCAGGTAAACTTTGGAAACCATACAGTTACGACTTTTTTTAGGAAGGAAAAAATCAACGTTTTTGAGGCAATTTACTACTACTTATTTATCAACTATCAGTATTCAGCAGCACATCAAGATAAAAACATTTCATAGGCGACTAAATTAGTTATACCAATTCAAATGTTATACAATCACACCCCACCTTGATAGAATCAATGGTTAATCAACAGACGGTTGCTGCTTAGGGTACTGCAGAGTGCAGAAGAAGATATATGGTGTGATGGACAAATACCCATGTAAGAGTCGGGCGTTGGCTGCCACTCCTCAGTGAATGCCTCCGGCGGCATCTCCACCTCGACCAGCGCAAGCTTTGGCTCCACACTCTGGGTGTAGGCTCTCCCTTTGGAGTTCACCACCAACCACTGCCGATCCCACCGGAACCCTGGTGATGGAAGCCGCAGGCATCCATCAAATCAAATACAGCAAGACACCAAGAAACGGTGAGAATGCGAGAGGTGAGCTAGTACCAGTTGGGGTGATGGGGGCCTAGGGCACAGAGATGCCCCTGCAGGACTTGATGGGGTACACGAGGATGGATTTCACAGACCCCGCCAGCTCCGGCGACCCCCCGCCGCCGAGGAGGGAGGAGAGGAAGGACGCAGCCTTCTCCATTGATCGGTTCGGTAGTGGCAGAGAGCAAGGCGATGGAAGGAAGTGACAAGATCTTGCGGTGCGGTGCTCGTGCTTACCTATAATCTCGCCTAGTGAAGTGTGTGTTTAGCTTGGCGGCACGTGCGGTCAAGTTACAAAGATGCCCTGATGGCGGGAGCGGAAGGGGTTGGGTACTTGGGTTAGTGTTCTAGTTTTGATATTTTGTTTTGAATATTGTGTGTATATTTATGTAATTTAATGGATAATATATATAGAGTAATATTAAAAGAAATATGACATATATATATATATATATATATATATAAATACAAAAGATATATAAAGAAATACAAAAAATCATATTCTAACGGAAGTGAAGTGATGCCTCCTACGTATAGTACCACTGCACACGTGCAAATTTAGGCTTGGTTTGGTGCTGTGACAGTAAACTTCCAGTCCACGTATTCACTCTACTAAATAAATTCTAGTTTTTGAATGCACGGTCAAATTTTCTAAAATTTTGAATTTGACTCTGTTGTAATGCTGTTTAAAGATTTAATTAATTAGTGCCCTTTGTGTGTCACTGATTGTGATTTCTCACGAAGATAATTATTACTGGCATATGGTTCTGAACTTAATTGTGACCTCTCGCACACTACTAGAAAGCTAGGAAAACCTGACGGCCACCAATTTTGCTGACGGGCCCGCACTGGCCGTCAAGGATTACTATTTTGGTCACGGGAATAGTATCCCTTCAGCAAAATTCAAATTTTGCTGACGGTTTTTATATAATTCTCAATAAAAACTATTTTGCTGACGGTTAGAACCGTCAAGTTAATTTCTTTAGCCTGACATGGGAAAGGTTCTTTGCGGCAAAAAAATTTGGCATCGCGCCACCCTGAAAAAATTCCCGCACCGTGTTTTCCTGTACAGCGTCCTCTCCTCTATCTCCCAAAATCCCTAGCTCCAACCATTTCCCCACCGCCTCCCCATTTCCTGCCGCCTCCACGCCCCCCGCCGCCTCCCCATTTCGCCGCCACGCACCTCGCCGCCTCCCCATTTCGCCGCCGTCTCCACGCCCCCGCCGCCTCCCCATTTCTCCGCCGCCTGCATGCCTGCTGCCTCCACCACACCCGCATCGCCTCCTCAACGCCGCCACCTCACCTTCCTCCACCGGAGCTCCTCTCCGGCTCCCGGTCGAGTCACCTGCTACCTCCACCACACCGCATCGCCTCCTCACGCCGCCGCCTCACCTTCCTCCACCGGAGTCGAGTCACCTGCCGCCTCCACCACAGCACGTGACCCTTCCTTCTCCGAAAGCTCCTCCTCCCGAGAGCACCAGATCCAAGCGCCACGCTCCTCCCCTAAGCTTCTTCTCCCCGCAGCCTTCTCTTCGTTCCGCAAGGACCAGCACCTCCTCTTCCCTTCCTCTCCCCCAAGCACATCTCCTCCCTCCACCTTCTCCACCGTCGGACCGAGCGCCCCCGAGCCCGCACGGTCCAGATCCGGGCGTAGGCCAAGGATCCGGCCGCCTCAAGCCGCCTCCACCGTTCGGTGCCGCAGCCGGCCCCTGTTGCCCGACCTTTGTCTCCACTCCGGCCGTTCCATAAAAGGTGGTGGTGCACTGCTCTGGTGGTGGCAGCGTCCACGGCGATTCGGGCCTCGGGGGGACTCCAAACTCAAGACTCAGTGAGTGAAGTGAGGCACAGAGGCAGGCAGTGAGGGTGAGGCAGTGATGTTTCATGTTTGTTTCTCTCACAAATTCCCCATTTTGCTTGACTACTTTAACTACTTATGTCTGTCATTGGATATTTGGATTCAATCATCACTTTTCTCAGGGGAAAGGAAGAGCATTTTGTGCTGGAGGTGATGTTGCTGCAGTTGTCCGGTCTATAAATACTGGTACTTACAACTTAAGCTTGCTTCTATGATTTTGAATGTCAAAAGCTGATTACTTCAGCTGTTTATAGCAAACCTCAGGTGAGCTGCATGCTTTGAAATTGATTCTCCATGTAATCATTCTTGTCACTGTTCTGCACCACTAAATGCTACAACAAGCAATTATAAGTTTGTTGTCACCTTTTGGTTTGTACATGCATGCCTGCACAAGATTGCTTGTGGTCGGCACTAGGCACATAATGATATTTGTGATCCACCATGGTTTTCCAATTAGCGTTGTCCAGGGTTATGTTGATAAATGTGGGTAGTTTCCAACCTTGATTGGCTAACATGAGTGTATTTTAAAGTAGAGTGCTTGTGCATATCTTTTTTGAAGTCCTGAACTTGCTCTCATGAATGATAGATCTCAAGCAAATGTAGGACAATGTTTCCCCATAGCATCTGATTTTCCCAAATGCACAGATGTATTTTGTGATTAATGAATAATGACAAATATGCATGCCCTCTTTTCTTGGAGGTTACCTGTTTGTCTTTTCTGATATTAAACTATACAATGTTATTTTCAGCATTTGGCTGATAGCCTGACACTGAACTTAAACATGTCTTGGCTAATATGTGGGATAGCTTTCTGGCCTTTTTTACAAATAGACTACATATACTTTATAATTTAGTTGGGATTTATTTTCATCATACTTTTTATTTTGAGCAGGAAAGAATACCTTGTTGAACCAACTCTTCAGAACTAATTTTAGGGAGATCCTCCAATGATGAAAAATGAACTTAACCTGCTTTCTTAGTACTTATGTTTAAAAAGGTGCCCTTACATGAGTTGAAGCAACCTGAGCATGGCTTGTGGATGAGTCGAGCTTATTAGACATATTGCTGTAAGGAAAACCAGTGGGTACACATCCTTTTCTGACACATCTGTATTTTTGCCTTGTTTTAGGACGACACTGCATTTGAGAAGCAAAGTGTGTTATTTGCTCTTGCAATTTTAGATATAGTTCTGATTAACATGTGAGTCATTCTCTATGATCCAACTATATGTTACTGAGCTAATATTTTGATATTATGAATTATGATAACTTTCTGTGATGGCTTTATTGGTTTAAGCCTTAGTTCGTGCACTGTATGTAGCATTTTCATGGATGTATGTGTTTCATAGTTATTGATTTTTGGACCATGCTAGCACACAACCCCCCTTTTGTCTGCCATTGAGAATGTTTGATAGGTAATTGCTAGCCAACCTGTAAGCCAAAAGTTTGTTTTGTTTTAGTTTGTGATATGACATTTAATATATGGTGATCTAATTTTGTTTCTTTTGTTCACCACATATCTGATGTTCTCATATCTGATTTATTGCAATTTACTTGAAACCCAGAGGGATACATCTGGGTTAACTGCTGAGAATAGAGAGCTGAAATTGAACATTCGTATTTTCCTAGTTTTGGAATCAACATACTGAAATATTTCCTTTCCACCAAATGCAGCTCTGAATGAAGCCCTACGAGAAGAAGTTCAACGACTTAAGATAGCTGCAGGGCAAGCTCCAAACATGTATAATCTTTTGACATGTTAGAGTGGAACGGTTGTCTGATTGCAAGGATCTATTATGATGTGCAACAGTTCAAGTCAAGAACTACAGGCCTAGGAATCGTAGTACTGCCTCTAGAAAAATATATCATAGTACTACAACTTGCTACACCAGCATACTACTGCTTATTACGGAGTACCTTCTCTTGTCGTCTCTGTCCTCTGCTATTCATCCAAAAATTCAAGAGTATAGTTATTACACTTTATATCTATGCTTTTGTTTTGTAAAAGATGTTGAGTTGTTGTATTATGACATTTTAAAAGGGTATGTGTATGGTCCAATATCACTACCTATTTACTTAGATGTGGTGTAACCTTAGTCAGGTTACATGGTAAAGTTATACTTATATTACGAAACACCCTGTATATCACAGTCTGCTAGTTAATTTTCCATATGGAAGTACTAATTAATAAATTAATTAAGCCATAAGGGGCGACTTCGTTGGTCTCTCACACAGCAATGACAAACTAAAACATTGGGTTTGGGTCTATTAGAGCTCAGTATATCTCATATATATAAGGCACAGATGCACAATTGTGTTTGAGTTTGAAGCCCATATTTTAAAGGTAGATACAACATACTATAGGCAACATTAGTGTCTTTTTAGGAAATTTTTATGCTAATTTGATGCCCAAACTAAAAGTTTGTGCACTTGTACACGAAATTGTTGCGCAATTAATTAATACTGTAGATTGCTTTCACAGTTACCATATGGAAGAAGAAAAGAATGTAGGGTTTGCCCCAGTTATAAGAACATATATATGCCCAGTTATAAGAACATATGCCCGTAGGTCTTTCACGGTCACTGGGACCATATTGAAATGCTGCAGAAAACTATACTAGTAATGGATATTTATTACATAGCATGTTCAAAAAATCATCGATAACATAGGCCCTGAACTGGCACTTTTTCTAAAAGGACCAGCTAATTTTCACCAACTTCTTGAGTCCTGATTTAGAATACTTACTGAATGATTATTACAGGTTCTATCTCAATTTTTTCACAATGTTTTTTTTATCATGCATCTGGAATTCTCGTAGTGTCAATCTTGAAAACCGGGCTTTTACAAGCTCAGCCATAAGCATGAAGTTCATCCAGGACCATTCCGAACCAGATGCAAATTATAATCTAATGTTTCATCTCAAAGGCTGTTATGCAGTACACTGAAACAACAATTCGAAGCGAAGTAAATTAACTTAGGATTAATATATCAGAAGAGTTAATTAAAGACAAATGCCCAGAAATTCAATGATTAACAAATCTGGACCAAAATTTAAACTACAGGATTGGGTTTACAGAACAATCGAAGTATATATTTCGATCATTCCATTTACTCTCATAAATTTTAAAAGAATTTATGATCCAATCAAAACATCACATTAACTACCTAAATAGAAGCTAAAAGTATAGAGGCGCTACATGCTAGGATGTAACTAAGCTAAATGCAGACTCAATATGAGCAGGATGTAACTTGGCTTAGGGATATCATTATCAAAATTCTTCTGTATTTTCTCTTGAACTTCTCCAGTGTACATTTCCTTCTAGTTGCAATTGCTTTAGAGCCATTTTTGACATTATTATTCCTCTTTTTGTGTGTTATATATCTTCTTCTGGTTGTAGTTTAGATGTCCATATTATTTCTAGAATTTGGACATATTTTAAGTTTCAGTGGAAATTATTTTATAGCTAGTATCTAATTGGTCAAATCTTAGGGTAATGCATGTTTTGGTCTCAGAATACTTTCCCTATTTTCAGGAATTCAATAGCTATCTGTTTTGTCAGATTTTGATCTTATCTTTCTAGCGGAGTAATTTTGCTTCCATTCAGTTTTTTTTTCAAGAAGGCAGGAGCTCTGCTAATTCAATTGGTGCCATTCAATTTAGAGGACAACTAAATTCAGTTCTTCCATCATGTTATTTTTCATCAATGTGTGCAATCTTTTAGATTATTAGGTCTAAAAGGTTGCATACTTATACTCTTAAGTCTTACCACTGAGTTCCCAGTGCTGCCTTATGTCACACTTTTACACATAAAAGGAGAGTTTTTGTTACTGAAACACTATTGGGCCAATGAATAGCTCCTTTTGTCGCTTTTTTCCTTATCTACATTATGTTATGATTGCACTAAACTTGTCTTTCTTCAAACTTGTTGCTTCCATAAGCAGTTTGTGGAGTAGATTCAAAATATTCCATCGGATAATAGTTTGGTTTTAATTTATTGTCAACTCAAGAATCGATTTTTTTTCCTTAAAAAATTTCGGTGAGCATTTGATGAGTTCGTTGCAAGTTCCACCATTTTGGTTGTTGGATTGAGAAAGAGCCTTCGGCGTGTAAAGAAAAAAGTTTCATTTATATAGTTGTGGTTGCTCTTAGAGTCCCTCAGATTCTCAGATATGTTGAGGGTTTCCTCAAATTGGTACTTGTCGGTCCATGTGCTTTCATAGTTCATAGCTTGAGTGGAGACTTCGAGTGTTCATGCTTGTCAGGCTGCTTGCTCTTATCAAGTCGGTTTTACATCCGATGGGTTGCCTACCTTCTAAGGGTTGTTCTTGTTCACATTTTAAAGGTCGCTTATGCCCAATGGGTGCCTTGGGCAAACACATGACTCCCTAAGAGAGTCAAGGGAAAATCAAGTTGGGGAAGGGGAAAGACAGATTCTAGTGCTTCAGATTCCTCTTCTGATGAATGTAATGACCCGACCTAGGGCACACCCGGGAGGTCCCTCAGGACCTCCTGGGAGGTCCAGGGAGGAGCCCCCAGGACGTCCCGAGAGGTCCCTCAGGACCTCCTAGGAGGTCCGCAAAGGACTTCCCAGGACATCCCGAGAGGACATCCCGGTGGGACCGCACAGACCTCCCGAGAGGTCCGAGAGGACCACTCGGAGGGTCTGGGAGGTCCTGACCCGCAAAGGTCGCTGGACCTCAGACCTCCCCAAAAATCCACGCCTCCACCCGAGGGAGGTCCAAAGGGAACCACCCCGAGGAGGTTGTGGGACTTAAGGCAAGCCTGAAGTCCTCTGTGATCCAAACCAGCCCCCAGAGATCATCGACTGGTTCTCACAGCAAACAAGTGATAACACAAACATCCACAAGACTTTATTAATAGCAAAAGGAGGTTTGTTACAAAGGTTGCTTACAACTCCAGCAACAGGGAGCACACAAACGCAGCGGAGAACAAAAGACAAAGTCCACCCATTACACCACAGGTAACTGGCTGGAAGGCGCGGCCTAATTGAGCTGGTCATCTTCATCATCATAGAAGTCTTCATCTGCTCAATATATGAATCAAGCAAGAGTGAGCACAACAACCGTGCTCGCAAGTTACACCCACAAATAATGTAATGACATGCATAGGGGTATATCAAAGGACAAAGATATTAGGGTTGGTTTGCATAAAGCCAATTTTATTTCAAATACAATTATTAAGTTTCAAGGCAGGTTACAATAATTAAAATTCATTTTTGTGAAAATCATTTTCAGCTTGGATAGCATTCAACATAGAGATGGTGAAGGATATCCTCCTCGCACAAGGCTTCTGCCCACACCCATTTTGGTTAAGCCACCAAAACTATTTTCATAACCTTTTGAAAACCAAAACCAAAAGCTAACTTTGAGTGACATTGCCAGCATGTCCATAACCGTGGACACGGCTAGTCGAATAGATTTACACTCTGCAGAGGTTGCACACTTTACCCACATGACATGAATTCTCTAGTTTGCTTGGCATCCATCGATGCCACCTCACACTTCCTTTGGTGAGAGGTCTAGAGCACATGACAAGGTCATTATAATGCATTGCTCCACCGCAATTTCACCCCCATTAAGGTTTCGCAATCCCCTTTGGGTAGAAACACCGCCAAGTTAATGGGGTGCCCCTCTTATGCCAAAGGGACTACAACTAGTCTTAACATGACAAACCCATCAAGGTCATGGATGAACCACGATAGAGCTTTGCAAATTAGTTAGCCAGGTCCCACGCCACATACTGGAGACATGTGGTTGCACAATTTTGGCATAGCCCATTATAGGCTTAGCAAGTGGTGTCTCAAAGATCGGTCCTTAACCAACTTGGGCGACAAACCTCAACCCTGGGGCATCGGATCACACGATCCCCGTGCATAGACATGCAACAACCATACAACCAACTTCGCCCAAGTCAAAACCATTTTCATTTACTTTGCTTTACATTTCTCCATGGCACACCAATGCCAAGGTCACAAGTAAAACATCCACGACACACCAATGTCATGGCCGAAAGCTCCATGGCACACCAATGCCATGGCTCAAATCATTTTATTAATTGATGTTTTTGGTCAAGACTTCCCCAAATCAAGATTTTGGTCTAAGCATTACTAAGCATGTCATTTTTCAAGAGCTTCAGGTCCTCACTATTGCAAGAACCAATTTTTATCTAAGGTGACAATGAGGTTGATTCAATCATGGATAAAGGTCATACCAAACAGTAGGTTTAACTATGGATTAAAAGATTGGCATTGAAATACTTAGTAAAGTAAGCATGCATATATCTTTGAAAACGACATAAGTAATTTGAAATATTGGGTGCAACATGTTGAAGAGTGTAACTTGCCTTTCAAGATCTCGAGCTGCTTCCTCTCCCTCACTGAACTCAGGTTCCCCATGGTCTTGACAATCTACACGTGAAGAACCAAACATTCAAACAAAGCTCAAACAAGAATACAAAGAACTCCAAATAAACTTGAAAACAAAACCAACAGAGAAGCTGGGAGGTCAAGAGGAGGTCCAAGGAGCTTGCTGGTGAAGTATTAGGGTTCCAGAGGGGATGTCCAAAGATCTGTTGGAGGAGGTCCAGAGACTTGAGAGAGGAGGTCTATGGTGGCTCGGTTGAGATAGAGAGTAGAAATGAGGGAGAAAGTGATAAAGGGGGGGCTCTCCCGAACTATATATAGGGGAAGCAAAAGCACGTGACCCAGGTTAGAGTCAACAAGGGTTAGTAAATAGGACTAGGGAGTAGGTAAGGAATGTGACCATTGGTATGACATGAGTACCGGGAAGGTGAGGGCATTTAATGCGATACAACATGCATTAAATGTCATGGAGACTTCCTTGCCCAAAGGACATAGTCAAAGGTAAAAGAACTGGGTGCTTGATCGCCAAGTGGGGCAGCCAAGACCCGCCAGGAGGTCTGCAAGGACCTCGAGGAGGTCTTGCAAAGGAACAAGGGAGGTCCTCACCCACCGGGAGGTCTGACGGTTGGATCTCCAAAGGGAGGTCCAAACGGCCAAGATCAAGTGCACCAGAGGAGGTCCGCAAGGGCAAGGAGGAGGTCCTTACCCGCAAGGGAGGTCCTGACAGTTGGATCTCCAAAGAGGAGGTCCAACGGTCAAGATTTAAACACAAACGGGGAGGTCCATAGCAATAAAAGGAGAACCTCACCGGCAAAGGAGGTCTAGAACCGTAGGATCCAATCCAGGGGAGGTCTGGACGGTTAGGATTCCCAAGGGGAGGTCCTAACGATTCAGATCTGCCAAGAAGGGGAGGTCTGGATGGTCAAGATTTCCAAAGGGGAGGTCTTGACGGTCTAGATTTACAAGGAGGAGGTCTGGACGGCTAAGATCTCCAATGGGGAGGTCTTAACGGTTCAGATGTGCATGGAGGAGGTCCAGGCCGCTGGATTTCGATCGGACCGTCCAGAATGGTTGGGACGTTCGGACCGCCCGAACGTCACAACAAATCGGACCGTCCACTGGAGATCCAAAGGCTCAGAGAAGGTGGGAGGTTCGGACTAACAGAGCTAGCGCTGGATCACAGCCTTAGAACTAAATCGGGTGGTCCAAAATAATTGGGACGTTCGGACCACCCGAACGCCACAGCAAATCGGGGCATACAATGAAGATATAAGGGTTCAGAGGAGGTGGGACGTTCGGACCACCCGAACGCCTCACCAGGATCAAGCCGTCCAATGCAAATCGGACGACTCACAATCAATTGAGATGTAAATGGGTAAGGAGGAGGTCCTGGAGGATCCAGGGAGGTCCGGTAGGACACAGGGAGGTCCAATAAAAGGTAAGGGGAGGTCCTAGAGGACATGGAGAGGTCCTGAAGGACACGGGGAAGTCAAATAAATGTAAGGGGAGGTCCTAGAGGACATGGAGAGGTCCTGAAGGACACGGAGAGGTGAAATAAATGTAAGAGGAGGTCCTAGAGGACATGGAGAGGTCCTGAAGGACACGGGGAGGTCAAATAAATGTAAGGGGAGGTCCTAGACGACATGGAGAGATCCTGAAGGACACGGGGAGGTCAAAGGAGTTCAAATACACACAAGGGTGACACGGACTCAGGGAGGTTGCAAGTCAGAGAGGACCTGAGAGGGAGAAATGGGGCTCGGGGAGGTCTAAGCGTTTGGGAGGTCTTGACCTAAGGAGGTCTGGACCATAGGAGGACTGCACAGAGGAGGTCCGAACCTCTGGATCCTAACAAAGGTGAGGTCTGGGCTGGAGGTGGGTAAAAGATGGACAGAGAAGGAAAGACCAGCAAAGCTCCAATAACTCAGCAACCAACAAGGAACTTTTAGTGGTAGTTTGAGTTAGTCAACTTAAAGCCATTATGAAATTTCAGGTTAAGCTTTGAATTCTCATCAAAACAAAATGGTTCTTTTTATTTTGAAAATTCCAAAAAGATTCTAAAATAAATTCAGGGTGTCACAAACCTACCCCCCTTAAGGGAATCTCGACCCGAGATTCAAGCTTGGCCAGCAAAGAGATATGGGTAGTTTGCTCTAAGGTCTTCCTCCTTTTCCCATGTGCCTTCACTCTCTGGATGGTGGCTCCATTGCACCTTGTAGGTTCGAAGAATTCTGCTCCGGGTGACACGCTCTGTGACGTCCAAAATTTTGATTAGTTTCTCCACATAAGTGAGGTCTTCTTGGAGGTCAATGCTTTCCAGCGAGGTGTGGTCTTCAGGTACCCTAAGGCACTTCCTCAATTGTGACACATGGAAGGTGTTGTGCATTGCCGAAAGAGAAGTGGGCAGCTCAATTTTGTAAGCTACTTCACCTTGTCTTGCCAATATCTTGTATGGTCCAACAAATCTTGGAGCTAGCTTCCCTCTGGTTCGAAATCTTCTAACTCCTTTGAGTGGGGTTACCCGAAGGTACACAAAATCTCCAACTTTAAAAGATAAGTCCCGGCGTCGAGTATCAGCATAGCTCTTTTGTCTTGACTGAGCTTCTCTCAAGCGCTCTCTTATAAGCTTCACCTTTTCTTCAACTTCTATGATGATCTCCGGCCCATAATATTGGCGCTCACCCACTTGATCCCATAGGAGAGGAGTTCTACACTGCCTCCCACATAGAGCTTCAAAGGGTGACATCTCCAAACTGGCTTGGTAACTATTGTTGTAGGAGAACTCAGCATAGGGGAGGTTCTTATCCCAGCTATCCCCATAGTCCAAAGCACAAGCTCGAAGCATGTCCTCAAGTATTTGATTCACTCTCTCTATTTGACCATCAGTTTGAGGATGGTAAGCCGTGCTGAAATTAAGTCTTGTCCCCAAGGCTTCATGGAGACCTTCCCAAAATCTTGAGGTGAATTGGGAACCTCTATCCGACACTATACTCTTGGGTACACCATGTAGACATACAATTCGGGCTAGGTACAACTCAGCCAACTTGTTGCTTGAATAGGTGGTCTTGACCGGGATAAAGTGTGCCACTTTAGTCAACCGATCCACAATAACCCAAATAGAGTCATAACCCGATAGGGTTCTTGGTAATCCAGTGATAAAATCCATACCAACTTGTTCCCATTTCCACTCAGGAATTGGTAAGGGTTGAAGCAAACCAGCAGGTCTTTGGTGTTCGGCCTTGACCCTTTGGCACACATCACAGTGTGTCACATACTCGGCTATTTCTCTCTTCATGCCAATCCACCAATACCTCTCTTTGAGGTCTTGGTACATTTTTGTGCTCCCAGGATGGATGGAGTAATGTGACTCATGGGCTTCCTTAAGTAGGAGGTCTTTTATGTCCTGGCAGTTCGGCACACACAGCCTTTTGCCGAACCAAAGGACCTCATGTTCATCCATTAAAAATTCAGGAGCTTTGCCTTGTCCTACGTTGTCTCTTATCTCCAGGAGGTCTTTATCCTTGAATTGCTTCTCTCGGATCTGCTTCTGGACCACAGGCTCCATTTCAAGCGCATGTACAAAACCTTTCTCCACAATTTCCAGATTAAGGCGCCTCATCTCTTCATATAGTCTGGGCTGATTTTCTTGGACCAATAGGTGATTGCAATAGCTTTTTTGGCTCAAAGCATCAGCCACCACATTTGCTTTACCTGGGTGGTAGTGAATCCCAAGGTCATAGTCTTTAATGAGCTCCAACCATCTCCTCTGCCTAAGATTGAGGTCCGGTTGGGTAAAGATATACTTTAAGCTCTTATGGTTTGTAAAGACCTCGCAGCGATTCCCAATAAGGTAATGACGCCAAATTTTTAGAGCATGTACCACAGCTGCTAGTTCCAGATCATGAGTGGGGTAGTTGGCTTCATGAGGCTTTAATTGCCGAGAGGCATAAGCTACTACCCGACCCTCTTGCATTAGCACACAACCAAGACCTTGTCTTGAGGCATCACAAAAGACTTCAAAATCCTTTCTAATGTCGGGTAAAATCAACACTGGAGCAGAGGTCAATCTTTTCTTCAACTCTTGAAAACTATGCTCACAAGCTGGAGTCCATTCATACTTGGTTTCCTTTTTGAGCAGTTGGGTAAGAGGTCTTGCTATGCTTGAGAAACCCTCAATAAACCTACGGTAATACCCTGCCATTCCAAGGAAGCTTCTTATCTGTGGCACTGACTTGGGTGATTTCCAATCTAGGATGTCTTGGACTTTACTAGGGTTAACTACCACCCCAGCAGCTGACATAATATGACCCAAAAAGGTAACTTCACTCAACCAAAAGTCACACTTCTCAAACTTTGCATAGATCTGGTGGTCCCTTAGCTTGTCTAGGACCAACCGAAGGTGACCTTCATGCTCTACCTCGGTTTTAGAGTACACAAGAATGTCATCTATGAAGACAATGACAAACTTATCTAAGTACTCCATAAACACTTTGTTCATCAAGTTCATGAAGTATGCAGGAGCATTAGTTAGTCCAAAGGACATGATTGTGAACTCATAAAGTCCATACCGAGTTGAGAAGGCTGTTTTTGGAATGTCCTCTTGTCGAATCTTCAATTGGTGATAACCGGACCTTAGGTCAATCTTGGAGAAAACTGCTGCTCCTTTGAGTTGATCAAATAAGTCATCGATCCTGGGCAAAGGGTACTTATTCTTGATGGTAACATCATTAAGAGCTCTATAATCCACACACATACGTTGTGTACCATCCTTCTTTGCCACAAAGATCACAGGAGCTCCCCAAGGAGAGGGACTCGGCCTTATAAAACCTTTACCTTGCATTTCTTCAATTTGCTGCTTTAGCTCAACTAAGTCATTAACAGGCAACCTATATGGTCTTTTAGAAATAGGTGCTGTCCCAGGGACTAGGTTAATGACAAATTCTAAATCTCTGGCTGGAGGCATTCCAGGTAGCTCACTGGGAAACACATCGGGGTACTCTCTAATGACAGGGAGGTCTTCGAGTCTCACTTCTCTTAAGCAAGACACCCTCGGACCTGCCTTAGGAGAGGTCTCGGGGCTGAATTCCACTTGCACCCCTTGCTCATTGGTGAGCACAATGGACTTGCTGGCACAATCTATTCGGCCTTGGTTTTTAGATAACCAGTCCATTCCTAGAATCACATCTAACCCTTGGGAGTGCAAGACTATCAAGTCCGCATGGAAAGGTACTCCCAAGATTTCCAAGGAAAGATTTGGGCACAAGGAGTTGGTTCTCATTTCCAAGCTCAGGGAATGGATGAGCATAGGGTTTAATAAAGGAGTAATAGCTAACCCATTGCTACCCACAAACTTTGAAGAGATAAATGAATGTGAAGCTCCGGAGTCAAAAAGAACTGAGACTGGAACAGTATTAACAAAGAACGTACTAAGGACCACATCTGAAGCTTGTTGAGCTTCCTCAGCTGTGAGATGGTTCACTCGCCCTTTGTTGAACTGCACTGGAGGTCTTGAGTGGGTGTGGCTGCCATGAGCTGAGGACCCTTGAGTCGATCGGGTGGGAGTTGGAGCTGGAGCTTGAGATTTCTTCGGACATTTATTTGCATAGTGCCCAACTTCATGACAATTAAAACACGTCACCCCTGCGGCTGGGTTTGTGGCTGGTCTTGCCTGAGATTGACCTCCTGGGGAGGTCTTTTGAGAGCTGGAGGTGCCAGACCTCTTGACCTGCATGGAGGTCCTGATGGGGGAGGAGGTCGCAGACCTCATAGGTTGAAACTGGGAGGTCTTTGGCCTGAAAAATCCCTCTGATCTGAACTGCTGGGCTGCCTTCCTCTTTTTGCGATTTTCCATCTCAACATGTTTGGCTTCTTGCCGAATGGTCTTGCTCACCAGATGCTGAAAATCTGGGTAATCATGAGCAAGGAGCTGGACTGAGAGGTCATCATTAAGGCCATTCAGAAACCGTTCTTGTTTGGACTCATCTGTGGCCACATCCTCAGGTGCATACCTTGCCAACTGATTGAACTTATGTAGATACTCGCTGACTGTGTAGTTCCCTTGGCGCAAGGCTCTAAACTCATTCTTCTTTAATATCATCATTCCATGAGGAATATGTGCACGTCTAAAAGCTTGAGTAAATTCCTCCCAGGTGATGTCTTGAGCGTCGGGGTGGGATTGAGTAAAGTTTTCCCACCAATCCGAAGCTGATCCTTGGAGTTGATGGGAGGCAAACATAACTTTTTCTCTGTCAGTGCATTGGATCATGTCCAATTTCCTACTCACAACCCTAAGCCAATCATCCGCTTCAAGAGGCTCAGAGGTGCTGGAGAACGTAGGTGGCCTCATCCTCATAAACTCGGAAATATTAGCTCTAGGAGGAGGTGGAACATGCACAGGAGGTTGAGCTGCTGCTGCGGCTTGGAGGTTTTGAGTATTGGCGATGGACTGAGCCAATAAGTTGATCAATTGTGCTTGATTGGCCATCATTTGGTTCCAGTCTGGGCCTTGAGCTGGAGGAGGAGGTGGCTGCTGCACTGGAGTGTCTCTGGATCATTCCCAGGGGCTCTACCTTGGCCACTGGCACAGCCACTACCCCTTGTGGTCACCATCTGCTAAGGTCCAAGAGGTAAGAAAAGATAAGAGATCTAGGAGGTAAGGCTTAAGACTTAAAGCAACTAAACCCATGATAACCCCAAAAGCCAAAAATCTCAACGATCAAACTCACACTTTCTACTCGAAGCTTGCTGCCCTCAGGGCTGCAAGTAAAAGAGGTCACGACATGGAGGGAAGGTCTTTTGTAAAGTAGCCCCAGAGGTAACCTTTACAAGAGAGTCGCCACTCATGCCACAACAGGGAGGTCCTTAATGCTACCACAACCAACTTAAATCGGTCCTATAGACAATCCAAGGAGAGAATTCCATTTAATTTTATAAAACGTTGAGGCAAGCAAAAAGATAAGGAGGAGATAAGATGAGATAAAGCACAGTAGAGGGGTAAGAATAGATAGATGACTCAGGTAAGAAGAGAACAATTTCATTTCTTTTGTTTAATAAAGCATGTTTTGAACTCTTTCTAATGGCCATTCTAATAGGCTGCGTCCTGCAGTCAGAATGCTCTGATACCACCTGTAACGACCCGACCTAGGGCACACCCGGGAGGTCCCTCAGGACCTCCTGGGAGGTCCAGGGAGGAGCCCCCAGGACGTCCCGAGAGGTCCCTCAGGACCTCCTGGGAGGTCCGCAAAGGACTTCCCAGGACATCCCGAGAGGACATCCCGGTGGGACCGCACAGACCTCCCGAGAGGTCCGAGAGGACCACTCGGAGGGTCTGGGAGGTCTTGACCCGCAGAGGTCGCTGGACCTTAGACCTCCCCAAAACTCCACGCCTCCACCCGAGGGAGGTCCAAAGGGAACCACCCCGAGGAGGTCGTGGGACTTAAGGCAAGCCTGAAGTCCTCTGTGATCCAAACCAGCCCCCAGAGATCATCGACTGGTTCTCACAGCAAACAAGTGATAACACAAACATCCACAAGACTTTATTAACAGCAAAAGGAGGTTTGTTACAAAGGTTGCTTACAACTCCAGCAACAGGGAGCACACAAACGCAGTGTAGAACAAAAGACAAAGTCCACCCATTACACCACAGGTGACTGGCTGGAGGGCGCGGCCTAATTGAGCTGGTCATCTTCATCATCATAGAAGTCTTCATCTGCTCAATATATGAATCAAGCAAGAGTGAGCACAACAATCGTGCTCGCAAGTTACACCCGTCAAATAACAGAATGACATGCATAGGGGTATATATCAGAGGATAGCATATTAGGGTTGGTTTGCATAAAGCCAATTTTATTTCAAATACAATTATTAAGTTTCAAGGCAGGTTACAATAATTAAAATTCATTTTTGTGAAAATCATTTTCAGTTGGATAGCATTCAACATAGAGATGGTGAAGGATATCCTCCTGCACAAGGCTTCCTGCCCACACCCATTTTGGTTAAGCCACCAAAACTATTTTCATAACCTTTTGAAAACCAAAACCAAAAGCTAACTTTGAGTGACATTGCCAGCATGTCCATAACCGTGGACACGGCTAGTCGAATAGATTTACACTCTGCAGAGGTTGCACACTTTACCCACATGACATGAATTCTCTAGTTTGCTTGGCATCCGTCGATGCCACCTCACACTTCCTTTGGTGAGAGGTCTAGAGCACATGACAAGGCTGTTACAATGCATTGCTCCACCACAGCCCACCCCCATTAAGGTTTCGCAATCCCCCCCTTTGGGTAGAAACACCGCCGGGTTAATGGGGTGCCCCCTATTATGCCAGGTGGGACTACAACTAGTCTTAACATGACAAACCCACTACGTCCGCGGGATGAACCACGATAGAGCTTTGCAAATTAGTTAGCCAGGTCCCACGCCCCATACTGGAGACATGTGGTTACACAATTTTGGCATAGCCCATTATAGGCTTAGCAAGTGGTGTCTCAAAGACCGATTCTTAACCGACTTGGGCGACAAACCTCAACCCTGGGGCATCGGATCACACGACCCCCGTGCATAGACATGCACCAACCATACAACCAACTTCGCCCAAGTCAAAACCATTTTCATTTACTTTGCTTTACATTTCTCCATGGCACACCAATGCCAAGGTCACAAGTAAAACATCCACGACACACCAATGTCATGGCCGAAAGCTCCATGGCACACCAATGCCATGGCTCAAATCATTTTATTAATTGATGTTTTTGGTCAAGACTTCCCCAAATCAAGATTTTGGTCTAAGCATTACTAAGCATGTCATTTTTCAAGAGCTTCGGGTCCTCACTATTGCAAGAACCAATTTTTATCTAAGGTGACAATGAGGTTGATTCAATCATGGATAAAGGTCATACCAAACAGTAGGTCTAACTATGGATTAAAAGATAGGCATTGAAATACTTAGTAAAGTAAGCATGCATATATCTTTGAAAAGGACATAAGTAATTTGAAATATTGGGTGCAACATGTTCAAGAGTGTAACTTGCCTTGCTCAAGATCTCGAGCTGCTTCCTCTCCCTCACCGAACTCAGGTTCCCCATGGTCTTGACAATCTACACGTGAAGAACCAAACATTCAAACAAAGCTCAAACAAGAATACAAAGAACTCCAAATAAACTTGAAAACAAAACCAACAGAGAAGCTGGGAGGTCAAGAGGAGGTCCAAGGAGCTTGCTGGTGAAGTCTTAGGGTTCCAGAGGGGATGTCCAAAGATCTGTTGGAGGAGGTCCAGAGACTTGAGAGAGGAGGTCTATGGTGGCTTGGTTGAGATAGAGAGTAGAAATGAGGGAGAAAGTGATAAAGGGGGGGCTCTCCCGAACTATATATAGGGGAAGCAAAAGCACGTGACCCAGGTTAGAGTCAACAAGGGTTAGTAAATAGGACTAGGGAGTAGGTAAGGAATGTGACCATTGGTATGACATGAGTACCGAAAAAGGTGAGGGCATTTAATGCGATACAACATGCATTAAATGCTGCGGAGACTTCCTTGCCCAAAGGACATAGTCAAAGGTAAAGAAACTGGGTGCTTGACTGCCAAGTGGGGCAGCCAAGACCCGCCAAGGAGGTCCTGCAAGGACCTCGAGGAGGTCTTGCAGTGAACAAGGGGAGGTCCTCACCCACCGGGGAGGTCCTGACGGTTGGATCTCCAAAGGGGAGGTCCAAACGGCCAAGATCAAGTGCACCAGAGGAGGTCCGCAAGGGCAAGGAGGAGGTCCTTACCCGCAAGGGAGGTCCTGACAGTTGGATCTCCAAAGAGGAGGTCCAACGGTCAAGATTTAAACACAAACGGGGAGGTCCATAGCAATAAAAGGAGAACCTCACCCACAAAGGAGGTCTAGAACCGTAGGATCCAATCCAGGGGAGGTCTGGACGGTTAGGATTCCCAAGGGGAGGTCCTAACGATTCAGATCTGCCAAGAAGGGGAGGTCTGGACGGTCAAGATTTCCAAAGGGGAGGTCTTGACGGTCTAGATTTACAAGGAGGAGGTCTGGACGGCTAAGATCTCCAATGGGGAGGTCTTAACGGTTCAGATGTGCAAGGAGGAGGTTCGGGCCGCTGGATTTCGATCGGACCGTCCAGAATGGTTGGGACGTTCGGACCGTCCGAACGTCACAACAAATCGGACCATCCACTGGAGATCCAAAGGCTCAGAGAAGGTGGGAGGTTCGGACTAACAGAGCTAGCGCTGGATCACAGCCTTAGAACTAAATCGGGTGGTCCAAAATGATTGGGACATTCGGACCACCCGAACGCCACAGCAAATCGGGGCATACAATGAAGATCTAAGGGTTCAAAGGAGGTGGGACGTTCGGACCACCCGAACGCCTCACCAGGATCAAGCCGTCCAATGCAAATCGGACGACTCACAATCAATTGAGATGTAAATGGGTAAGGAGGAGGTCCTAGAGGACCCAGGGAGGTCCAGTAGGACACAGGGAGGTCCAATAAAGGTAAGGGGAGGTTCTAGAGGACATGGAGAGGTCCTGAAGGACACAGGGAGGTCAAATAAATGTAAGGGGAGGTCCTAGAGGACATGGAGAGGTCCTGAAGGACACGGGGAGGTCAAATAAATGTAAGGGGAGGTCCTAGAGGACATGGAGAGGTCCTGAAGGACACGAGGAGGTCAAAGGAGTTCAAATACACACAAGGGTGACACGGACTTAGGTAGGTTGCAAGTCAGAGAGGACCCGAGAGGGAGAAATGGGGCTCGGGGAGGTCTAAGCGTTTAGGAGGTCTAGACCTAAGGAGGTCTGGACCATAGGAGGACTGCACAGAGGAGGTCCGAACCTCTGGATCCTAACAAAGGTGAGGTCTGGGTTGGAGGTGGGTAAAAGATGGACAGAGAAGGAAAGACCAGCAAAGCTCCAATAACTCAGCAACCAACAAGGAACTTTTAGTGGTAGTTTGAGTTAGTCAACTTAAAGCCATTATGAAATTTCAGGTTAAGCTTTGAATTCTCATCAAAACAAAATGGTTCTTTTTATTTTAAAAATTCCAAAAAGATTCTAAAATAAATTCAGGGTGTCACAATGAACTAGAGGAAGATGATGATGAATTGAACCAAATGATCACGGCCACCTTTGTGATCACTTAAAACTGGAAAAGTAGAAGATGATCTTGTCAGGACCGTAATTTTGGTGCTCCGGCTCTTTCTTGATCTAAGTTGACCCAGCGTTTGTGAACCTGAGAACAAAATCGGACTAGAAGAAATGACTAGGAGGCAACATGAGAATTGGGGAAGGAGAGTTTGTATTGGTGAAAGTGGGGCATTGCATTAACTTGTTCTTTGTCAATTGACAAAGAAGAAGCATGTGAACACATATTGAATCATCAATTTTGAATATTTTGATTTGTCGATTTATTATTGTGACAAATAATTTCCATGAGCATCATGCCCGTGCTACTTTTTTTATTGATTGCTGTCTTCTCTAAAACGCTTTTCTTGACCATGTTGTCTGTTGTCCGCATAGTCACATGAGGTCAGCGATTCATATGTCGATCCTCGCTAGAAAGCCAAAAATCTAACCTTGTAAAGTTTTCAAATGTAGATGCTTTTCCGAAGATGGGTGAAGAACCACCACCGGAGAGATGTCATACCGTGAAACATCTCGCACAATCACATGTAAGAATACTTAGCAACTAAAATTATTCCCAATACTACAAATAATATCTCATGAAAGTTACAAGGTTGTCCAAATCTCTATCATTTGGAGGACTAGTTTGGACTAGACACTAATACTTTTGATCTGTTAGAGTGACAACAAGCAAAGTCAAAGAAGGTGGCGAGTGGAGTCATGTTGAGTGTTCTATCACATGGGTTTAACCTCAATCCCAATTAGTTATATATTCATGGTAAGATGGTATTAGGCTTGTTTAGAATTTTTGTCCATGAGTGCAACTGTTTTTTTTTAAAAAAAACAGGCTTATCATAGATTTCGATTGCTCTAGCTCTTCTTTTACCAATTATAATGGTTCTAATTGTGCTTAGGAAGACTTATAATGCTAGTGTTTAGTGGGTTGTTTTAGCTCTTCTGTTAGCACTTCTAATGGTTTTAATTGTGCTAAGGCAGACTCATAATGTTGGCCTACTCTATTCATCTTACAGGAAGGGACCAAGACTGGGACTAGATCCTCCCATGTGGGCTCAGCACCGGACGACAATGCCATTAATGGCAACGATGCTAACACTGATGGTGACAACTGCAATGCTGACATTAATGGCGGCAACAACCATGATACCAAGAACATCGACCGTGACAGATGCAACTAATTGTCTACATGAACTTTGATGATGTCTTGCTAGCTCTTTTGAATAGTTGAACATGGTATTGCTACACTTTTAGATGTACTTACATGACTTGTATGTGATATTAGTCTTTAGGTGTATTGTGGTAGTACTGGACTTTTAGATGTCTTTTGTGCGGATTGCTTTCTACAAGTGAACCTTATGGATGGTATTGGGCTTCAAATGATAAGCTTGAACTTCTTATTTGTGTATGGAGTAACGTGTATTGTGAATTATATGATGTATGGATGTATATTGTGAATTATATGATGTGTGAATGTGTATGAATATGTGAATTGACAATTTCTGCTAGTGGGCTGTTAGAATATTAATTTTGTTGACAGGAATGGAGTCATTTTGGCATTGGTTTTGACACCGCGAAAACCAATTTCCTGACGGACCAAAACCGTCAAGAAAATGATTTTTGTTGACGGTAATGGAAAAAACCGTCAGGTTTAATATACTTGACGGTAACGGTTGCCCTGTCATGTAAACTAGATACCTGACGGGCCAAAACCGTCAAGAAAATGATTTTTGTTGACGGTAATGGAAAAACCGTCAGGTTTAATATACTTGACGGTGATTTTGCCTTTGTCATGTAAACTAGATACTGACGGGCCAAAACCGTCACGAAAATGATTTTTGTTGATTTGTAATGGGAAAACCGTCGAGTTTAATATACTTTGATGATAGCAGTTGCCCGTCATGTAAACTAAATACCTGACAGGCCAAAACCGTCACGAAAATGATTTTTGTTGACGGTTATTGCTGAACCGTCAGGTTAATGTTTCTTGACAGTTATCACCCGTCTGCAAATATTTTCTTGACGGTTAATCGTCAGACAAATTAGATTTTTCCCGACCACCCAGACCTGAGGGGATTTTCCTGACGGTTAACCATCAGGAAAATAAAACCTGACGATTTTTTCTATTTTCCTGACGGTTTTCGACCGTGGGGAAAAACCCCTTTTCTAGTAGTGGCATAAAATAAGATGATCTCAACAGCTGAACAGTTATTAACAATCGTCTTCGAACTTTTAAAAGGATGCATATGGAACTCGTGCTTTGCAGACGTCAGTAAGATATACATTGCTTGATGGATTGAGACTTCACTCACTGTATGTTTTTTTTTCCGAGAACACGACAAAGCGAATTGTATATTAATATGTTTTTTTTCAAGAACACAACAAAGCGAATCCTTATATTAAAGATGAAGAGAAAAAAATACAACACAATTAAAGGTTTAGAAGCGTCAATAGAAAAGACAACAAAAAAAATCATAAGCTATGGTTAATGCAAACAAGATGATAAACTTCAGCAACGAAGCTCATAGCTTCTACTGCACAACAAGGAAACCTATGTTCTTGTTAATTGCCACAAACCGCGAGTGCCGAATGCAACTTATGATAACAAACAAAGGGTTGTATTTATTGTTGAAGACTTGTATTTTGCTCCTGTATGTTCACTGTTCGGTTCCACGGGTGTTCTTCTTTATATTCCGAAGTGATATATCTTAATAACCAAAGAAATCAGCATAATGCTCAGATTTAGATTGTTTGTTTATTACTCTCAGATATCGGGCTGCTCAAGATTAAATCTTAGCCTCCTCACCACTATTGTCTAAACGCTTCACAAATTGAATATGACAACCAAAAATCAGACTTTGAGCTCAAAAGACTGGTTTACTAATATGTCAAGAATTATCTCAAAACAGCAGGTTGAATTTTCAGCCAACAGAGGATATAAATTACTTAATAGTGCAAGAGAATCACAATTCAGCACTTTAGTCTTTCGGCCAGTAGGACACTATTTATATAACAATGCACATAATTAGTCACAAACTTCACAACCAAACCATCTAACAGTGCACATAGATCACAGAACAAGATCAAGTTCAATTAATCACAAGACTCACAACCGAACTACTGAAAATGACAGCCACCAGAATGAGATGAACTGACAACAGTAAGCAAAGCAATAAGCTCAAGTCTGGTCTAGCTATCAAATAAATTTCATTATATGACAATCATCCTCATTGAGCATTAATTCAAGCCCACAAAATCACTAAACAATATCTACAAAATCCACAACAGCATCAATCCAATTAATCACAATGTCATATTTTGACTAGTACAGTACATATGCATAGTGAAGCGCAAAATGAAAAATCAGAAAACTCACGAAGCAGATAGCACTCGAAGCCACCGAGTAGAACCAGGTAAGGCACGTGAATTGTGCTGTCTCAGAAAACCAATCACGCCACTGTGCCACGAATACCAGACGAGGTTGACGGAGATACAATGCTAAATTCACAAACCGAGAACGCATCAATGTGCGAAGACGAGGTACAGAAAATGCCGCACAAAAACCACAGTCAAGATGCACCACCCGAAAGCACCAACCACCAAAAACCAAATCAACCACCGCACCAAGATCAAGCCAGTACCGACTGGAACCCAAGCTCCAATTGTACAGGCGCCAAGTCCACCCATAGCACACCCAACAGAAGAGAGGGCGCAAGAAAGGAACCAACTCGATGCGCAAGGAGAAAGTCCGGAGCTCACTACCGACGACGCCGGGATAACCACGGCGGTGCAGGAGCTCCAAAGCTGAAGCCGAAGCCAAATCCAGAAGAGGGGAAGAACTTCAAAAAAGGGGAAAAGCTCACTAATCTTCAGGTGAAGAGAAGAGGAGGCGGCCTTTTGAAGAGGAGAGCCAGAGCGGGCGATGCGGTGACTGCAAGTGGCCGGCGCCCGAAGCACCCGGGCCAGCTCGCACCTCCTGCACCGCCGCCTTGCTCACCCTCCCAGCCGCACCCCCAACTGCCACGTGAAGATAGGGTTGGGGACTTTGTCTCCAACCTTATCTCTTCCTATCAAAACCGACAGGGGGGCCCCATCTCCAATTTTTTCCATTTATATTTATTCTTTTCTCAAAATGAGAAATTACCAAATAGTCCTCAAAGATCCAACAGTTGATAGCAAAAATCTAGCTGTAGTATTTTATTCCGATTGAGTGCTACTGTTGCCTTCGCCAAGAACACCAGGCCTACATGAAATGACTGCAATTTTCCCCTACTACAAATACCATCATATTCATATCGAAGCAGGCACTGATTTCTCTCGGCAAGCACTGATTTCTCTCGGCAAGCAACGTGTCTGAAATTTATATATTGACAAGCAGGTTCAGTTACAAATCGCACGCATGTATAGTACTATAATCTGTTGGATATATACACAAGTATAACTTAGAACAATTACCAATGTTTGGTCGAAAAAGAAACATTACCAATCAGAATCAGGGGGGAACTACCACTACCATAGTACCATACCATGCATGCTCATCGTACAACTCGAGCCGAAGGGTATCGCAGCAAAAGATGTTCCTCTTTCCTGCATAGAAAACGAGAATATTAACAACACTGTGTTAGCCTGTAAGCATATTGAGAATACGCATACACGTTGCAATCTCATCAACGCAAAAGAATCTATGATAGGAAGAAGGTGTTGCTACTTGCTAACACTCACATTGGAAAGATCACGCAGAGCAGTGTAAGAAGCAGTGCCAACAGGAAGCAGGTCATGCCGACAATCACGTATGCGCGGCCAAGGAAGGTGTTCTTCCCTCCTAGCCAACCGGTGGTGGACAACACCAGCGTCTTCTTGCCGTCGAAGTTGTAGGAGTTGTAGTTGTTCTGCATCGTCACCGTGATAAGCTCGCCAGCTTGGAGATCCACCTCAATCCTTCCATACAGCTTTCTGAAGGTTGGGAGCGCCGCGGTTCGCATCCAGACGATCAGATCTTCCTGTTCGCTCAGCTGTTGAAATTGCTCAGTTAACACTTGTTGGCAGCCAATTCTGAATCTTACTTATTAAGTTGAACTGGATTTGAAATGTAGAAGTAAAACTCGCAAAGCATACAGTACAGCAGTGCCATACTGAAAAGTAGACCTGAAACTCAAAAATTGACTAGCTATTCTGCTTAACAAATGAGTCTTTTCTGATAAACCATTAATAGTGGTTGCAGGAACAAGTTCCAAAAAACTTACAGGTTTGCTTGGATCTAGCTGCCCACCACCAATAAGAGTCCCATTCTGAAAGTTCTTTGGATATACATGCTTGCCAAATATGTGCTCCCTTTCACTCCTCCATGAAATGCCTTGCTTGTTCACTTTCAACAACTGGTTGCCACGAGCGAAGCTGTATGTGTCGTTGAACAGGCTCCAAGCTATGAGTCCACAAGGGACAATAGGACCTCCATTTGCAGTAGCTTCAGGTTTGCAGTATTGTGTGTCGTTTACCATCTTAGGATTTCTCAGCTGCATATTGTTACGGCTCTTCACATACCTGCATTCCCAATCTAATTTCTTCAGCTCAGACAAAGTAGTATTGCTTTTGTATGAATTGGTCAGTGAATTAGTAGCCACATTTTTACCTTCTATGGTTCTGGTAGAACTTATCGAGCTGATAATATATGTAGATTGGCTTCTTCATATCCTTAGGAACCTACAAAGAAAAAAATGCCCTCGTCATACAAAAATCCTCTTCATCAATTGAACACACAAAATAGGTTGCGTTCTAGTACCAGATGGTACCTGTTTTACCTTGAGAATTCTTGTGCAGGTCTTATCCATTGATGGGTTTTGGATATAAGCAACTTTGTTGTGAAGCATGTTCCCCGGTACACATTTTGTATCGTATTGATCAACCACTTCGACAACCTATTTGAAAGCAAACTGTTATTCCGAACTTGAATTTGAAGAATAAACGGTTTTGAGTACTGATATATACATAACACAAAGTGTAACTCAAACGTACATTATTTGAAGCTGCGATGCAAGCAAGGCCAATTGGAATGAAAATTAAGCCCACAAACACAAGTACAGGAATAACCTGATTGTCCAAAGTTATGCAGATAGATATCACATATCCAATCTCTAACCATACCCATATTGAGAAAAATGTGAAATAATGAGCTATGAGAAAACTGTTGGACTCACTGTATAGGGCGTCAGTATAGGCTTGCATGCTGGAAGTTGCTGCTGAGTAAATGGATGATCTTCAAAACCAACAGAATGGACGCAAATAAGTACTTGTTTCAAATTTTAATTACAAAAATAACCAGTACATAATTTTCATTAAGTAAATCACTTCTGGCTACTTGAAGCTTTACTAACTACACTCCTCTGATTTGGGGGGAAAAGAAAGGTTGTTCTTCAGTTTGCAGTATATCAAATTATCAAAAATGACTTGTACAGATGGAGGCCACATTCCTGTCAAATATGTCAATGATTTCTAACAAAATACGGTAGACTTCTACATTCTACTAATGGGAACAAAAACAGCTTTGCCCTTTGAAATCATCTCCCTAGTTACATTGTACTAATAATCTCCTCCCCAGACTCTGCAAGCCTTTCCAAAATAGAGAAATTGCAAAAGCTACTAAGATGTCATGTCATGCATCCAATGCTATACTGAACACCCACATACAACAGTTCAAGATCCAAAGTAGGTAAAAAGGGCTATGCTTCTATAATCAAGTAACTGCAATTTAATTAGAACAGCTCAAGGAGGAGAAAGAAATATGAATTTGATTCTCTGGGGAGAGATTACACTGAGGCTTGTTGCGCTTCTTCATGGTGGCTACCGAGTCACCCCTGCCATAGCTTGGTCCGGCAGCGTCACCGTTCACCAGCGGCATTGCTATCTCCGCTCAAGCCTGCTACTGCTTCAAGAAATGCAAGCGAAAAGGTGGGAGAGGGCCTAATGTCCCAAATGTCAGACAGAAATAAATGGTGATGTAGTACTTGCTTTCAGAAAAGCTTCATTAGGAAAGTACTAAACAAGGGAAAGAAATAAGAAGGTTTAGGAGTAGAGACGAAGCAATCAAGCAAGGAACTGAAAGGTTAGAGAGACAAGCGGTCTTCAAAGCGTGTCTTGGAAACCAGAAAGGTAAGCATCAACTACCAAACCGTATGCATGACTTTCCCCTTTCCTCAGAACATTTTTGTGTTCTGCTTTGGATAGCATTCGCTCTTTTTTCAGACGTGTTTATCAACAACCCAGTGAAGAAATTTCAGCTCAGCGTGTGGGGCCCACATGATAGCTCCAGTTTGCTCATTACAAAAGGAGCTCATAGTTTGCATAACACGAAGCAAAAAAAAAGGCTACATAACTTACAGCATCACAGGATATACTCCAGAGCACGAAGGTAAAATGATGCAAAACATTAGCCGACCTCATAACAAAATTTCCAATCCCAGCAAAGCCAATTTCGTCAAAGGTTTGGAACAAACAACTCAATTTACCTATTTCAAGTTTTCAACCCCACAGTGGCGGAGTCAGGAATTTAGTAATAGTGGTGCACACTTTAAGAATGAAAAAAAAGCCTTGTACGACACATAAGTAATTTCATAAGTCCAACACAATTACACAAAAGAGTTCGAAATTAGTTAATAGTGCAATACAAATAGTTCAAATAAAATCTTACATAAATAAAAGAGTCATAAATAGCTAATAGAAATCACAATACCATACGACGCGATCTCATTCCTTGGAAACACTTGATTATATTATCATCACTAACCTTCGAGAAGATATCTCACTCTATAAATGTGACTAAACAATCATTCAATACTTGATCATCCATACTATTTCTCAACTTGTTCTTCACAAGATTCATCGCCGAAAATACTCTTTCAACGCTCGCCGTTGCCACCGGTAGAAGCAATACCAATTTGAGAAGCAAGTACACCAACTTGTAAATATCGTGCTTCTTTATTTCAACAAGCTTAGTAGAAAACTCACCGAGATTCTTCAGGCCCTTAAATCTATTATCGCTTCGCATATCATCAATGAAGTTATCAAGTTGGAAAGAAAGTCTCATTAAATCCGTACTTGAAAAATCTTATACTACCCACATGCTTGTCAACTGAGTCATACCTATTATAATTTCTAAATCCTCTTTTAGCAAAACTATTGCCTCCCACAAATTTCTCCTTGAACAAATAACAGACAAAACAAAATGCAACATCCTTCTCGACACTATATTCAATCCAATTATACTTATCAAACCAACTAACATTGAAGTGACGTCTTTTACCTGATATTTCCCTTACAGGAAAGTCATGTTAATGAGGTTGGCAAGGCCTTTAAGAATAAATCCTCTCCGAACCGCATCTTGATCATTGATAGCATAGCTCGTGATAGGTATTCTTTTGCCGGGATCATGTGAAAGAAGCTCAACATCATAACCCAATTCATCACTGTCATTACCGGTTACTTGTGCTTCACTTTGCGGTTGGTGTTGAGATTGAGATGGTGCATTCACAAATAGAATTGAATAAGCCACAACCAAAGTCAATTCATTTCTATTTCTACTTGCTTCAGTTCCTCCTCCTCCTTGAGTTTGAGTAGTTTCCACTTCAACATATTTTGGCTTGATTGCCTTGCCATCTCGAGAAAGAAATGGTATCTCTATTTCTTTTCATTTCAAGGATTCAACTTGCCCTAGCTCTACATATATAAATCACAGGAAACATTCAATTTTGCAATCCCTAATTGGCCAAACCCCCAAATCAGAGTTGGCCTACATATACAAATCACATGACTGCCGATGTATTACCTTCTGGGCTTCTGGCAATCTGGCCGCCTCCCAGCTCCCCTGTGCCTGCGATGCTGCACAGCTGCCGGGTCGGTTGTAGGCGTGCGGCGCCCCGTGCCTAGGTCACCTCTCGGCTCTCGCCTGCAGCCTGACCCTGACTCAGACTGTCTGAGTCTCTTGCCGCCATCCGCCTGCGCCCAACGCCCTCCTTCACTGCTTGTCGCCTACAGCTTGGCTGAGACGCAGAGTTGTAGAGTGGCCGGCGCCCGACGACTGTCTGTTCTTTGTGAAAGGTTGAGAGCTGAAAGAAAAAAGATTAGAGACTAGGTCACTTGAGAATTTGAGATAAAGAGTTGAGGGCGTAATTGGTGGGCCACTAGGCAATCTGAGCTGAAAGATCACATGATGGCTATTGGGTTTCAGCCTTCAGGGCTTGGCTAGTTGGCCTGGACGCCTAGTTGCTACTTACTAGTTGTGCATTACAGAGTATTAGTCCATAATAATATACTATTGGTATACTAATGATACCTCATAACAACCCCCCCCCCTGGCGCGCACGGACGGCGCCACCGCAGGATTACTTCGCTACCTTTGAACCGAACAACTTTTGAGACCAACGTTCAGTACAAACTATTGTTGTACAAAACAAATCCTGAAATGCAATGTTGACATGTAATCCTCAGTACGAGGAGCTAGCTTAATGGAGCTCCTGACGAATCTCCTCCCATGTCCTTTCTATACCTCAATATCTCAACACCCAGATAGTCGACAATTCCCTGCACAGCAACAAGAGGTTTCCCAACCTTCACTCTGACGGCTGAGATTTGGGGGAACTTAAGCAGTGCAGCTCTTGCAATCCGGTGAGCCACTGACTCCAAATGATTATGCGATGGGCCTTCAACTACATCCTTGACGATCCTGTCGAGCATGGAAATACATCAATGGTCAGTTAGGAACCGGTAAGAATAGCTAGCTACACAATGAAATATGAAGTGAACAATCCCCTGGAGAGCTGCAAAAACGGATAAAGAAATTTAATGTCTTAAAAATTAATAAATCTAAACTTTTTCTATTATGACTGTATGAGTTGGGGAAGGTAAAATCCTGTCTGCGAGAAAATATGGCAAAATAAAATCGGAGTCCCTTCCCTCTACTCGTTGATCATACATACACAAACATTTGTTACCTGTAGATATCCGTGTAGCTAACTGTATCGGATATGCTGTCAGTTTCACCAGCAGCACTCAAATCCATCCATTACTCGTTGATCATACATACACAAACATTTGTTACCTGTAGATATCCGTGTAGCTAACTGTATCGGATATGCTGTCAGTTTCACCAGCAGCACTCAAATCCATCCATGCGTCGACGTCTACAACAAACTTTTGGCCTAGAGTCTTTTCTTCTTGTTTCACTCCATGGAAACCATGGAACTGCCAACCCCGAAGTATGAGTTTATCCTTGTCAAACAAACTTTTGGCGTAGCGTTGCTAACTCTTGTGCCGAAGAAACTCGTAGGAACCAAGAGACTTCCGGCCCATCAGCTTGCTCCACAGTATCTTCAAAATCTTCTCAAAAGTTTTGGCTCGAAGGCTTGCACCGGAGTTGCCATAGGTAGTAGCGCCAAACCAATCCGCTTTCACAAAAGGTCACTCCATTCAAGACAATTTCTTCTTGGTCAGGCAATCCGCGCACTTTCTCCATCACAAAAAACAATCGGCTATCCTTCTCAAACTGGATATAGCCCAAGCCTTTAACTCACTATCCTGGACCTTCCTATTGAAATATTGCAGCACAAAGGATTTGGCCCGAGGTGGTGTGCTTGGCTGTGTACCTTGCTCAGTTCATCGTCCACCAGGGTGCTTGTCAACAGCCAACAAGGACAACCAGTTTGGCATGGTCGCGAACTTCGTCACGGAGATCCTCTATCTCCATTGCTGTTCATTGTCGCCATGAATGTCCTCAACAACCTGTTCAGCCCGTGGAAAACGCAGATTTGCTCCATCCGATTGGCGGCAGGCAAGGGTTACCACATCGTCTATCCTTATATGCGGATGATGCGGTCATGTTTGCATCTCCGGCCACGACAGACCCGCTCACCATCAACGAAATTCTTCAACTCTTCGGCGAGGCTTCGGGCTTGCGAAACAATTTGGCCAAGAGTTCCTTCGCTCCAATTCGGTGCAACGATCAACAAATTCAGCTCGTCACCGACTGTCTACATTGCATTGCCACGGCTTTCCCTTGCAAATACCTTGGCTTGCCTCTCACTTTGAGAAAACCTTCCAGGGCAGATTTCCAACCTCTCTTGGATATGGTTGCTAACTGTCTACAAGCTTGGCAAGCCAAAATGTTTTCACAAGGGGGACGACTTATTATGGTTCAAGCAGTGTTATCTATGATGTCGGTGTACACTTTCATGGCCCTCGATCCCCCCATCTCGGTAATTAAAGAAATCGATAAGAGGCGGCGAGCGTTTCTTTGGAAAGGTTCGCAAAATGTCGCGGGTGGGCAATGCTTAGTGGCATGGTCCATAGTCTGCCGCCCTCGTCATCTTGGGGGGCTAGGCCTACCCAACCTGGTCATACTTGGACGGGCCCTTCGCATCCGCTGGCTTTGGCTACAGCTGTCTTGGTCGGCGAGGCCTTAGGGGAGACTGCATACCCAGCTAAGCCGAATGGAGGAAAACATGTTCCAGGCTTCAACTTTGGTAACAGTCAGGAACGGGGAGAACTCTCTCTTCAAGGAGGATCACTGGCTGGACGTCTGATCCATCCACAGCCTGGCGCCTACCATTGTCAACATGGTCAAACCATCAATTCGGAAGCATAGAACGGTAGCTTGCGCCCTCACAAGCAATGTTTGGGTCTCGAACATTTTGGGCCAGCCTGAGGACATCAACATGTCGGAATTGCTCCAGTTGTGGGATGCTTTGCAGCCAATACAGCTAGCACAAGGTGTGGTCTATTAGATGTATATTATTAGCTGTGTATTTTCCCCATTGTATAAGGGGTTACCTGCATATATACCACACCTGTACTTGTATATATATTGGCCCATTGGCCTCATGATGAATACAAGCGCTATTCATAACATGGTATCAGAGCAAACCTAGGGTTTTGTTTTGTCAAGCCACCGCTGGTTTTCTTTCGGCCGTCGCCTGGCTTTGCTCGTTTTCCTCTCGACGTCCGTGCTTGTCGTCTTCATCACACCGTCGCTTGCTAGTCACCTCGCCACCATCTGGATCCGTGAGGTGGCCACCCGTGGGCTCGCCTCGTGACGCTAGCTGCCGCCTCACCTTCACCGATGCCGACGTCGTGCCTCTGCCTCGGCCACCGCCGTTGTTGCCTCTTCACCGATGCCTCGCCCGTGGTCGCTCGGGGACACCTACATCCGGAGCTGCCACCGGGAGCCGTTCGAGCCATCGCCGCCCTGCTACTCGAGCCCGGGCCACCACCTTTCCTCACCCGTGGCTGCTCGAGGATCAGATCTGACTGCCCTCGCACCGGTGCTTCACGCGCTGCTTCCCTCAACTGTGAGGTCACCGTCACCGCCACTTTTGCTTGCGTCACCGTCACCGGGGCTGCCTTCAACGCCGCTGCCGCCAGGGGGAACCCTAGTTCCCCCCTTGTGCGGTGCTCTCTCGTGCGAGCCGAGTGCTTGCTCTTTAATTGAGCTAGCCCGTAAGAAAAAAATCAAAAAAGAAAAACAATATGTCGTTCTAACCGCCGCGCCGTCCAACGCCGCCTGTTAGACTTCGTTGTCTTGGTCACTGCACCGTCCAGCGCCGCCTACCAATGGGCACTGTTTCCATTCCTCGCTGCCCGGTGATTTTCGATGGTCTCAATTATTGGGACTGGTTTCAGCACATGCATCTCCATATGCGTGGTCAACACCTTTGGGAGTTTCTTACCAGTGAGTTGCCTTGCTCGCCTCACCCTGCTCCACCTTCTGAGCCTGTACTCCCGAAGACTTCTTCCGAAGACGCTTGTAAGGAGGCATATGATGCTTTTGAGGATGCTATGGAGACTTTTTAGACTCAGTATGTTGCCTACAAGACATGGATTGATGAGGATGCTCGTGCCTCTACTATTCTGGTTACTAGCATGGAGGTGCAATTCACTGGAGATGTTGTTGGTTTGGTTTCAGCGCAGTTGATGTGGATACATCTGTGCAACCGCTACGAGCCGTCTGGTGATTCCTTGTATCTTTTTGTTGTGCGTTAGGAGCAGTCACTACAGCAGGGAGATGCCACTATAGACGAGTTCTATGCCCAATTGTCCGTGGTATGGTGTCAGATTGACTCTTTGGGACCAGATGTTTGCCACACGTGTCAGTGCTGTCAGCGTCAGTAGTCTCACCTAGAGCTTCATCGTATCTATGATTTCCTGACCTGTCTCTGGGCTGAGTATGAGCAGACTCGTGCTTAGTTGCTGGCGCGCCACCCTCGTGTGACTCTATTGAAGGCCCTTGCATCTGTTCGTGCTGAGGAGATTCGCCTTCGTGCTGCGAGTCTGCTGTTGTCACCGTCGTTTTCTTCGATTCTGGCAGCTTCTACACCTGCTACGTCTCCAGCTACTTCTTCACTAGTGGTGCCTTCACCAGTGATAGCTGCTGTTGGTAGAGGACTACACTGCACTTACTGCAACAAGGATGGACATGTACAACAGACCTGCTACAAGAAGAAGAAGGATTTACGTCGTGGTGGCCGTCCTCTACAAGGAACTAGTGGTTCCTCCTCTCAGAGGAGCTCTAGTGCTTCTGATTCTCAAGAGTTTCTCACACTGCTACGTCGCATGGCTGCTCTTGCATCGTTCGGTTTTGTTGGTTCTGCTGCACAGTCTTCTAGTGAGAGACTGCCTTCTACTTTTTCCTCAGGTATATCACTTTGGATTCTTGACTCTAGTGCTTCCTTTCATATGACATCTGATTCCACCAGTCTCACTTCCATTCGTCCTTTAACTGCTCCAATCACTATTCAGACAGTAGTTGGTACCTCTCTTTCTGTCGTAGGACGAGGCACTCTTTCAAATTCCTCTTTTCATATTCCTGTTGTTTCTCATGTTCCCAAACTAACCATGCAGCTCATATCTGCGATCAGCTCACTGATCATGGTTGTCGTGTTATTCTCGATTCTGATTTTTATTGTGTTCAGGATCGATGCATGGGGACTCTGGTTGATACTGGCCCTCATCGCCGTGACTCACAGCGTCTCTGAGAGCTTGACTGGCTTCATCTTCCTTCTACTGCCCCTGCCAGTCTTGTCGCCTCCACTGTCGTCGTAGCTTCTGCTGCATCCTCCACTACGTCCTTTGCTCAGTGGCATCATTGTTTGGAACATCTTTGTGGGTCGTGTCTATCTTCTTTAATTCGTCGTGGTCTTTTAAGGTCTGTGTCTGGTGATGCTTCTCTAAATTGTCAAGGTTGTAAGCTTGGTAAATAGCTTCAACTCCCCTATCCTTCTAGTGAGTAAGTGTCATAGCGTCCTTTTGATCTTGTTCATTCTGATGTATGGGGTTCAGCTCCTTTCGTTTCGAAAGGAGGCCATCAATATTATATAATTTTTATTGATGACTTTTCTTGACACACATGGATATACTTTATGTCATCTCGTAGTGAGGTTCTCTCCATGTACAAGACTTTTGCTACCATGATTCGTACTCAGTTTCACTCTCATATTCGTGTTTTTCGTGCTGATTCTGCTGGGGAATACTTGTCAGGAGTCCTTCGTGGTTTTCTTGCTGAGCAGGGCACTCTCTCTCAATTTTCTTACCCTGGTGCTCATGCCCAGAACGGTGTGGCTGAACGGAAGCATCGTCATCTTTTTGACACAGCTTATGCTCTTATGCTTGCTTCTGCTGTCCCACCACACTTCTAGGTGAAGCTGTTTCTACTGCCACTTTCCTGATTAATATTCAGCCTTCTTCTGCTCTTCAGGGTGGGTTCCCAGTTGAGCGTCTCTGTGGCAAGACTCCTGATTATTCTAGTCTTTGCCTCTTTGGGTGTGTGTATGCTATATTCTCCTTGCACCTCGTGAACGCACCAAGCTGATCGCTTAGTCTGTGAAGTGCGTTTTTCTGGGCTATAGTGTAGAGCATAAGGGATATCGTTGTTGGGATCCTGTTGGCTAACAGATACGGGTTTCTCAGGACGTCATTTTTGATGAGTCTTGTCCTTTCTACCCTCATCCTTCTCCTTCCACCACTCCAGCTTCTCTTATCGAGCCACTTTCTTTCCTGACTTTTCCTGCCACCCCCATAGTCACCACACCTCCATCACAACCTTTGGCCTCTTCGGTGCCTCCTTCACCATCTCCTTCGTCACTGCCACCCTCACTAGTGACTCCTCTTGGACTTGGTCCTTCTTATCCTCTCTACTGCACTCGTCGTCCACGAGTTGAGGATTCTTCTAATGCGCCATCTTCTTCTGATGGCTCATCTTCTTCGGCCTCTCCTCGATATGCTCTTCATGATTGCCAGTCTATTCGGCCCCTTGCGCTTTTGTTTAGCAGCTCTTGCCGAACCGACTTCTTATCGTGATGTTGCTGTTCATCAGGAGTGGCATTATGCGATGGCAGAGAAGATTGCTGCCCTTGAGCGTACTGGCACGTGGGATCTTGTCCCTCTTTTCGTGTGTGCTACTCCTATCACGTGCAAGTGGGTCTACAAGGTTAAGACCCGCTCTGATGGTTCTCTTGAGCGCTACAAGGCCCATCTCGTGGTACGTGGTTTTCAGCAAGAGCATGGTCATGATTATGATGAAACATTTGTTCTTGTGGCTCACATGACCACCGTTCGCACTCTTCTTGCTGTGGCGCCTGTTCGGGCATGGTCCATCTCTCAGCTTGATGTTAAAAATGCTTTTCTCAATGGTGAGCTGCATGAAGAGTTTTATATGCAGCCACCGCTAGGGTATTCTGTTCCTGAGGGTATGGTTTGTTGCCTTCACTGATCTCTTTACGGCCTCAAGCAAGCTCCTCGTGCCTGGTTTGATCATTTCTCTTCTATTGTCACTGCAGCTGATTTATCTGCCAGTGCTCGTGATCATGCTCTCTTTATTCACACTTCCCCTTGTGGTCGTACGCTTCTCCTTTTATATGTTGATGATATGATCATTACTGGCGATGATTCTCAGTACATTACTTTTGTGAAGGAGCGTCTTAATGAGCAGTTTCTCATATCTGATCTGTGTCCTCTTCGCTACTTTCTTGGGGTTGAGGTTCTTTCTATACCTGAGGGCTTCTATCTGTCCCAAGAAAAGTATATTCAGGATCTTCTTGATCGTGCTTCTCTTACTAATCAGCACACCGCTGAGACTCCTATGGAGCTGAATGTTCATCTTCGGCCCACTGATGGTGAGCCTCTTGCTGATTCTACTCACTATCGTCACCTTGTTGGGAGTCTTGTTTATCTAGGTGTCACTTGTCCTGACATTTCATACTTTGTGCATATCTTGAGTCAGTTTGTTTCTGCTCCCACTCAGCTCTGCTATAGTCATCTTCTTCGTGTTCTACGATATCTTTGTGGAACCTTCACTCATCGTTTGTTTTTCCCTCGCTCCAGCTCTTTATAGCTCCAGGCATATTCTGATGCCACCTGGGCTAGTCATCACTCTGATCGTCGGTCTCCCTCTGCTTATTGTGTTTTTCTTGGTGGTTCTCTCATTGCTTGGAAGACTAAGAAGTAGACAGCAGTTTCTCATTCGAGTGCTGAGGCTGAGTTGCGAGCTATAGCTTTGTTGACAACGGAGGTTACTTGGCTACGGTGGTTACTTGAGGATTACCCACTCGTCTTTTGTCTGACAGTACATGGACTATTAGCATTGCTGCAAATTCGGTGAAGCATGAGCTTAATAAGCATATTGGTGTTGATGCTTCCTACATGCGGACACAGGTGTAGGACCAGGTTGTTGCTCTTCAGTATGTGCCTTCAGAATTTCAGTTAGCAGACTTCTTCACAAAGGCGTAGACCAAAGCCTAGTACAGCTTCTATCTCTCCAAACTTCATGTTGTTGATCCACCATAAGTTTGAGGGGGTGTTAGATGTATATTATTGGCTGTGTATTTCCCCCATTGTATAAGAGGTTACCTGCATATATGCCACACCTGTACTTGTATATATATTGGCACATTGGCCTCATGATGAATACAAGCGCTATTCATAACATGGTCGACGCTGTTCGTTGGAGATGGGAACCCTCGGGATGTTACTCCTATAAGCCCACTTACAGAGCTTTCTTCAGTGGCTCGATGAGGTTCCCTTGCGCTGAGGCCATTTGGAAGTCACGAGCACCACTCAAATGCAAAATCCCCATTTGGTTCGCGATCCGCTATCGGTGTTGGACGGCTGATCGCTTACAGCGTCGAGCATTGCAAAACCAAGGAGTTTGTGTCTTTTGCGGGCAAGGGCATGAAACCATTGACCATCTTCTAGTGGGGTGCGCGGTGACAGCACAAGTTTGGGGGCGCTTCTTATCTCAGGTCAGACTTTCTTGCACCATCCCCGTCGGCCAGGCCACACTTCAAGACCATTGGATTGATGCCAGGAACTCTCAACCAAAGCATCACAGGAAGGATATTGATTCTAGCATAATTCTGGTTTCTTGGATGATCTGGAAGGAGCGCAACTAGAGGATTTTCAATAATGTCGCCTCTACTATTGATCAACTCCTTCTACGTGTTCTTGACAAGAACCACCATTGGTCCTTGGCGGACACGACTTTGGTGGAGGCGCCCAGTTAAGCAGTAGTAGTTTTGCTTTTCGGGTCATCACTATTCACCATCAGGTGTTTGTCGGGTAGCAGCGGCCCCCTGTTTGTTTTTCTGTAAGTCTGTTCTAGCTTTTCCTCTTGGGTCATGTTAGTTCTCATTGCCTAGCATGCCTTTTGGGCATTCTTGTGGGCATTCTTGTTTCTTTTTGCCTTGTTTAGGTCTTGCTTTAATCTTGTCCAGAGTTTCCCTTCTTAATGAAAAGTTGTGCAAAGCTTTTACACTTTCTTTTAAAAAAACTCCCTTTCACCCAAAACGAAACCTGAAACACAGAACAGTTTAGTCAGGTAGCAAATGAAAGAGGGTGACATGTGTGCCAAGACACTAAGATTGTGGCCTTGTAGGTGCAATCCAGTCATCAGATCATTTTGATCAAGTTGGTGATACGAGCCGAGGTACTGCTCGAAGATGAATGCAGTCGGTAGTTATGTGTAGCCAGAACGAGACAGAGAAAAGAAGGACTTGGGAAAGAAATATTTGTATTGATTCTTCATGCTCTCAAACGATTACAGGGCATCGTCTTATATAGAGATGGCTGGAGTATCCTAAAGGGATACGGAGTCTACTTCTCCTTTCTTAATACAATAACTTACCTGTCCAACGTCCTGAAGGGACAACTAATAGCCGAACCTACCATAACCAAAAAAGGTTTCCGAACTGAACTCGTAACGCATCAGGCGTTCTGTCATTCGGCCTCAGGAGAAACAGCCGAAGGAACATGACGCTTTTGTTTGATCGACGCTAATACTGAATCCCCACAAAACTATCTGTAACCCTTCCCCCTTCTTTTTGAAAAAGCTCGTCAGTGAGCTTGTAATTAGGAAATTCATGGCTAAAATCATCGCGCATGACCCAAGTCTCCTCAGGTTCATCTAGAGAGTCGTAATGCCACCGAACGCGTAACTCCCAAATGCCGCGGTTCAGTCTAGCACGAACAATACTCTCAGGTGAAGTTGCACTTGACCATGATGAAATGGAGGTAGAGGCGAAACATCTTCAGGAGGAATACCATGGAAAGGTTTAAGACTGGAAACATGGAAAACATTATGAACGCTGGTCTGCGTCGGAATCTCCAAACGATAAGCAACCTGACCAACTTTAGAGAGCACCCTGTAGGGACTGAAAAAACGAGGGTGTAATTTGATATTAAGACCAGGAGCAATCGAAGAAAGTTGGCGTTGATGTAACCTCAACCACACCCAATCGCCTTCAGCAAATTGTAACTCTCTTTGTTTATTATCTGCCAAGCTTTTTATATGTTGTTGAGACTGAAGTAAAATCAAACGGATCTCCTGAATGAAATCATTGCGTTCTTCCAACAGTTTCTGAACCTCAGGAACTACCTCAGATTGTCCTTCATGCTGGATCAGTGGAGGTGGTTGCTGCCCATAAACTACTTCAAAAGGAGTGGCTTTAAGAGCAGAATGATATGAGGTGTTGTAACAAAATTCAGCCCAAGCCAGCCATTGAGGCCAATTACGCACTCGATCTCCACATAAACAATGGAGATACATTTCAATCATCATATTAACCACCTCAGTTTGCCCATCGGATTGCGGATGATAAGCGGTACTCATTTGCAATTTGACTCCGGCCAACCGAAAAAGATCTTTTCAAAAATGACCCATGAAGATTTTGTCACGATCACTCGCAATAGACTCAGGAAACCCATGTAAACAAACAATGTTGTCAAAGAAAACCTATGCCACAGATTGAGCCGAAAAAGGATGACTCAAGGTGAGAAAATGAGCATATTTGGAAAATCGGTCGACAACTATCAATATGACTGATTTGTGAGCCACTTTGGGCAAACCCTCGATGAAATCCATGCTAATATAAGCCCAAACACGATGAGGCACCGGAAGTGGCTGAAGTAATCCGGGTGGTTGCAATTGGTCAGACTTGTACTTTTGACAAGTGATGCATGAACGAATAAATGTCTGAAGCAATCGGCGGGCACCCGGAATGTAAAAACTAGACTGAAGACGATACCAGGTCTTGGTGACGCCCTCATGTCCAACTAAATGGGCGACCGAAAAGAGCTGGTGAATACCCGAAAAACCAGCTGGCACAAATATGCGGTGGCGACACAACAACAGACCATCCACGAATTCCCAATTAGCCAAAAGAGTACCATTACACCAAGAAGTATTGTCGGTGTTTTAGAACCGAACTTACGTAAAGATTGTTTGATTCCCTTAATCAATAAGACCCACTTGTCTGCAGGTTCATTTGATTATAAGGTGGTCGTGGCTGACCTAGTCGTAGAGGAATCTACGACTATGAGGTAGTCGTAGCAAGACTTACGACTATGGGATAGTCGTAGCATAACTTACGACTATGGGGGTGGTCGTAGAAGAACTTACGACCATCCATTTGGTTCTTCCTTCATAACATTAAGGGGTACACTCAGGGTTCACATGACGTCATATTTACCTATAATAAAAATTATAGATAAAAGGTAAAATGAGGATTATTATATCCTCGTCATCTAGCCCCCACTTCAAGTGAAAGCAACTTACTTGGTAAAGGGTTCTAGATGGTCTTACGATCATGAGAGGATCGTGAAAATAATCGAAGGAAAAACTCTTCGATTGTATACTACTCGACCGAAATGTGCTTGGTCAAGAAAATTGCTTACGACTATCAAGTGGTCGTAAAAGCATTTCTCGATCACAAGGTGGTCGTAGTATAGTGATCGGAAGAAGGAACTTTCCGATTATCATTTCCTTTGGTTGAAAAGATCTAACCAAGGAAGTAATTTAAGCTTGAGATGTAAACACAAACCTGAATTTCTCGAGCGGACACACTGGGAATCTCAAGCGGCGCCGTTAGCTTATGCATTGAAGCGGTTCGAGGCGGTGGCGACCCTTGGAATGTCACGCCTCGGCTCAAGGTGCTGTGATTATATATACTCATCGGAGGGTAAAACCTAAGATCTTACTTTTCCCCAAATTGCTCCTGCTTTGTTCTTCAAGCTCTTGCCTTCTCACGTAAGTCGTTCTTGCCTTCTCATTGCCACTCCAATTGTGCCCTCTTTTTCGACCCAAAATTTCTGTTTCCGAGAGATGGCGGAAAGTTTCGAGTGGGAAGAGTCGGAGATGGATCTTGGCGAAGATTCAAGCCCTAGTTGTCGTACGGAAGATTCGAGAGAAGACTATTGTGAAATGGCTTCCCAGATTTGGGCGACATTACCGTCGGGAGAATGGGCAAATTCCGTCTTCGGGCTTATTGTGAGTGTGGCCAACGCTGCTCACCCCTTTCTCACCATTGTGCTCGAGCATTTTGGGGTGGAGTTAGTGAACCTTGGTCCTAACTCCATCACCATCTTGGCGTTTTATATTTGTGCGAGGCGTGCACAGGAATTCCGCGGACCTTGAGCTTTTCCAATATTTCTATGGAATGTCTCGGCAAGCGGGATTCTTTGAAGTTGTGGTCTAAAACTCCACGACGGAAGTCGAGGGAGTATATTCAGAGTTTCACCCGGTCTTCGTGGCGGGATGGAGAAAGAGGTGGTTTCTTTGGAAAGTCACCTCGGAAGACGACCTCTCTTTAAGTGGGAAAGGTCAAAAAAAGAAATCTTCATGGGATTCGACTCACGAAGATATCGGTAGGATTGCCCTTATGTTCAAGCTATCAAGGACTTGAAGAAGGAAGGGTTGACCGGATGGCATGTGGTGAAAGATTTCATCACACGCCGAATTAGTCCTTTGAAGAAGCGAGCATCCCTATGTGGAGATACTGGGGCTATGAGACCCAACCGGGGACTACAACGAGGGTAAGTGAATTTTGACTTAGCTCTCGGTTTGGTCTTTCTGCAAAGTTGTTTAAAAGATGCCTTTATCTGTTTGAGCAGATCTTTCACCAATGGAGATTGGCGTTAGAGTCAAACTTCGTTTGTGAAAGTCTCGCCACTTAGTGTGGCGGTTCCTAAAATCCTTGCGGTCGTATCCGCAGAGGAAAGGATGGTTCGCCTAAAGGTAATCGAGAGTTGATTTTATCTTTAAGACTTTATAGTCGTAGAAAGAACTTCGACTAGAGAAATGTTGTAGAAAAAACTTACAACTTAGTCGTGGCCGTAGGAAAACTTACTATCGAGGAAAGGTCGAGAAAAACTTACGACTTGATCTTGGTCGTAGAAAATCTTACGACCGCTTAGTAATTCTTCTCTTCTGTTTTGCTTTACGTAAAGTAGGCATGGAAAATCGTCGGGATGATGAAGAAGGCATCTTGATAACCATCGGTGTAGGGTTGACAAAGGACAAAGGCTCGGCTCCTTCGTCCAAGAGGCGTCGACTTTTAAGGAGTGACGACAAAGGAGGCGAGCTCGAGTTCTAGCCCTTGACGGATCCTCTGCAAAGCTTGTGGCGGAACATAGCATAGCAATCGAAGCCGAGGCTAAAATAGTGAAGTGGAGGAGGTCAAGTAGGCTGAACCTCTAAAGCGCAAACCTCGCAAGGCCAAGGTACCCTTCTATTATGACAAAAAATCTTTCGCGATTTACGCCACTCCCGGTTTTGTTAAGCACTTGGAAAAGGAGGCTGGAAGGATTTTATGTCTTTAATGAAGGATAATACCGCTCGATGAGAGCCTATGGTGATGGCAATCTTTGCTCTTGGAGTGGTCGAGGCCGATCTCGGCCATCCAAAAGTCGAGACCAGAGAGATGGTCCTGTTCAAAATCCACGACCTGGCGTGGTGGTGGCTAAGCCATTCTTCAACTCGAACTTCACCGTAAGTGGTCGAGAGAAGAAGAAATCTTCCGTTGGGAAAGTGACTCCCAAATTCTGTTTAGGTCCAAGGTGCGAGGTATGTGAAATATACTAAAGTGTAAAACAGAATTTACCTTTTTCCTTTTCACAACCTGAATTGCTTTCCTTTTCTTTGTTTTAGCCCGACTCCTTGACCCAGAGAATGCTTCCGTTGAGAAGCCTATTGCTACCTCTCCATTTCTTTGGAGAGACAACAAGGAAGTGGTCGAGGATCATCCTCGGCCCGGTGGTAGAGGAAGTCGTGGCGCTGAAGTGGTTCGACAACCAATGAGGTACTGTTGTACCCGATGAGTAGCGGCTACAACCTCTGAAGTAGCGGCGGTGACCACGAGAGATGGTCGTGGAGACTCGGCGGAATTGCGACCACGAGATGGTCGTGAAAGCTCCAACAACAAATGCGACTCTTGAGGCGGTCGCTCGACCACTAAGATGGTCGTGGATAGAACAGAGGTAGCCGAAGCCTCTGGTCAAGATGGTGGCGATTACGTCCACCGTCTTGGGAAAGGAGATCGTTGCGAGCGTTCCTCCGGTACCCAAAGAGAAACTGAATTCTGAATCGGAAGAAGAAGAGTATTTCAACCTGCGGCGACTTCTTTGGGCTGCTTCCATCGTAGGGTCTTACGCTTTCGGATCTCGCGATCGAGTCCCCCATCCCAACGATATTCCCAATAGAGGGATACCTTTGATAATGAGCGTCTTGAGAAGGTTTGGTGGGACCAAGTCACGAGGGTAGACAAGTCAAGATCCGGAGTGGTTTACTCGATGTTTGCTCGATCAACCATGAATGTAAGTACTTAATCGTACTTATATATCTGGTATAATCTTCTCTTGTTTCTCCTTTGTCTTTTCATCTTGCGAGAAAGCCATAGAGCAAATTCTTTGTTGTCGGTGAATATCATCGACAACTTCTAGAGTCTATGACAGAAAAAGAAACTCTGCAAGCAGTAGAGAGGTGGTAAGTCACTTGCTATTCATAGTCACCTTGGATTTGACTACTTATATAGTGCTTACGGGATTTGTCATGGAAAAACTCACGACTAGGTAATGGTCGTAAAAGACTTATGACCGATGGCTTTGTCGTAGAAGAACTTCGACTAGGTCAATGGTTGTAGAAGAACTTACAATCGATTGACCCATGCTCATATCCTTTGTTATCCTTTGCGGGTTAAGCAAAGGGCGCTAAGACCTTAGCCGACTCGCTCGATTATGAAAAAGAGGAGTCGAAAAAGTTTAGGAAGAGGTATTAGACCTCCTAAAAAGCTTAAAAAGCTAACTCTGCAACCATGAAGTCGCAGGAAAAATTAAGCGATAAAGTCTTGAACTTAAGATCGCTTATATCTTTGATCTTTACCTAACTCTTGCTTCTTTTCGAGAAAAGAAGGCGAGGCGAAAAAGCTCGAGAATGAAGTTAGAGAAAACTTGATTATTCACGAGCTTACTCGTATGTCCAAAAATAAAGATCAAAACCTTGAGGCGCCGAGAACTTGAATATCAAGTAAGTAATTCTTTACCCGTAGTCCTTCTGAGTTATTTCCTTTTCTCACTTCCACTTCCTTTCTAGCAATGGGCGTTAAATTGAGAGAACTTGAGGCTGAAATCGCGGATAAAGCCGTGATTTATAACCGCACCGTCCTTATTGCAAAGAAGAATGTAGAGGATATTGTATCATGGGAGAAAAAGTATCTTTGAGACCGTTGCTTCCCATAATGAAGAGGTCAAGAAGTTGGATTCTCAACTAGTGGGTAAGAAATTCTTTTACCCGTGATTATTTTTGTTTTCTTTTTCCTCTAGGAGTTTATTTTTGTTTGACCAATCTTATTTCTTGAGCAAGTGGTGAAAACAAAAAGCTCATGAGCTTCGACTTGTACCCAGCAGAGATGGAAGCAATGAAGATTAAACTTCAAGGAAACATCACGCTCTGAACAATGTGCTTGGTGAGCTACATAGTGAGGAAAGACTCCTCAAGATGATACAATAGCTGCTCACACAAGTACCATTGGGGATCAAGTCGGGATTTTGCAAGATCTGGTGACCACTCAAGGCCAACCAAAATTTGAATCGATAAAGGAGGTGGTCGAAACTGCGATAAGTTATGCATTAGCAAAACTTAAAGCTCATGACCCCAACCTTAATGTGCAACCACTCGGCCGACTTCAAGCGCTCTGAAGCGAAAGGAAGGCGTCGATGGAGGAGATGCAATCAGTTGGTAGGAAAGTTTGAGAGGAGATCTGCATTGGGCTCTCCTCTTGAGTAGTCTGTAATGAACTTGTGAAAAACAGTCTTTTGTTGATGTAATCCATCTTGTTCCTGCAAATCATCTTGTCGAGTAGTTAGTAACTCAAAAGATAATTAACGAATTTAAAGACTAAGAAATGAAGTCAAATGTGATGACTTTATCCTAGCCCCGACTATTTGCTTAGTTTGTGAAAACTAAGTAAATAGTTTTGTCTCTACAAATCATCTTGTCGAGTAGTTAGTAACTCAAAAGATAATTAACGAAATAAAGACTAAAAATTGAAATCAAATTATCCTAGCCCCGACTATTTCTTTGAGTTTGTTTAGACAAACTAAGTAAATAGTCTGTAAAGGTTTACAAAACAGAGAGGTTTGTTTAACTTGTAGTTTTGGGTCTCAATTGTCATGCCTTTGGTCGAAAGGGTGGTAGCGAGTTGACACTAGGAAGTTCCTTCTAGTGGGCGGGACCACGTCTTGAGAGAGGAGAGAGCTTCGACTAGGTAATGTTAACATCTCCGACTAGTTTAATCAAATCGAGAACGGCAACTTGAGTTAAGCAAGCGTCTAGAGGACTTTAAAATATTTACTCGTCCTTCTCCGTGGACTCGATAAGTCATCTCCGTAGCAAGAGTAGGAAGCGAACAAAGCTAGGAAGCTCCTTCGATTAAGCGGGACCACATGCGAGAGAGGAAAGGCTTCGACTAGATGTGTCTCTTCCTCAGGCCAGTTGAGATGAAGCGAGTACACCCAAGGCGGTTAAGCAAATCGAGAAAGTCGCTCTTCTTAGAGTATTTTTCAAATTAATCGAAGAAATAAACTAAGGTGAAAAGAGTTGGCCTTCAAAAATATTTCGACTAAATAAAACCGAGTTCTTTGTGTTGGCCATAAAAGCGAGTAACGAGTCGACACTAGGAAACTCCTTCTAGTGGGCGGGACCACATGCGAGAGAGAGAGGCTTCGACTAGGTGATGTTATCGCCTTGACCGGTGTAAAGAAAAGCGGGTGTTTAAAACATAGTCGAAAAATAATGAAAGCACTACTCAAAAGTAAGACAATAGAGATAGAAAAAACTTGATTCTTTATTGTCCGAATGGCTGGTTACACATAGAACTTGCGTAACTGGTCAATGTTCCAAGAATTCGAGAGAACTGGCCGTCTTCCATTGCCAATCGTCATCGAATACACAGACGAGTAACCCGACCACCGTGTAAGGACCTTCCCACTTGGGAGAAAGTTTGTTCGATTAGACTTGGATTGGCAAAGCCTCAATACCAAGTCACCTCTGAAAGAAGGTCATGAGGTTGAACCTTCGATCGTAGTATCTTCGAGGGCTTGTTGGTAGATTGCCGAGCAATTAGGGCTGGTTTCTCCTTTCTTCAAGTAGATTAATATCATCTGCTCGAATTTGTTCTGGTTGGAGTCAGTGAATGTTTAGACTTCGTGTTGACCGTATCTTTAGTTAGGAGAAAGCATAACTTCAAAGACCAAGACTAAAAAGAAAGGTGTTTCTCCAGTGTCTGACCGTAGTTGTACTGAATCGCCCATATCTGAGGGTAATTCTTGTACCCAAGCCCCGGCGTTTGATGAGTGGTCCAAGACTCGAGTTTTAATTCCTCTCATTATTTGGCCGTTTGCGTTCATTGCCCCATTACTCTAGGGATGGGCCACGAAGCATAACATAACTTGGTACCCAACTCGTCATAAAATTCACGAAATTTTGCGCTCGAAAATTGCTTACCATTATCTGTAATTATTCGACTTGGTACTCCAAATCGAGTAATTACGCATCTCATCATAAACCGTTTTGTTTGCTTCGTTGTTATCGATCCGAGTTGGCTTCAATCCATTTTGTGAGCGTATCAATAGCCACAAAAGGAACTCGAAACCTCCCGGAGCTTTAGGAAGCGGTCCCGGGATATCAAGACCCCGGTTGCAAAAGGCCAAGATAGAGTATTGTTTGTAATGCACGAAATGGTTGGTGTATTTGCTGCTATGAAACCCTTTGGACACACTTTTAACCAACTCTTTAGCATCGTATAGGGTCATTGGCGATAAAACCTTGTCGAAAAGCCTTGCCGACCAGCGTTCAGTAGGAAGCATGATTTCCACAAATGCCACCATGTATGTCGTGAAGGAGTGTTAATCCTTAAGCTCTGCGGAATGCATCGCATGAGCACCCCTTGAAATACCTCGTTTATAGAGAACTCCTTCGACCAAAGTATACATTTTGGCTTTTTAGGGATAAGCGATCCGCCTCGAGATCGTCTTGGTCTGAAACCCTTACGAAGATAATCATAGATGGGCGCCATCCATGTATCCTCGTATTCTAGAGAGGCTTGTCTCAATAGGAGGTGTCTCGGCTCTTCGACGAGAGAAGGCTTCGAGTTGTTCCAAGAAGACTCCTTTTGGTACTTCAGATCTGGAAGAAGCTATTCGAGCAAGGTGAGTGCGAGAAATTATCCTTCGAGGATGAATTGTGCCTCGAAACCTAAAAATGCTTTTCTAGCTTATGTACTTCCGATAAGTACCGAGACATTGTCGGGTTAAACCTTGGTATTTACCGACTTGATTCACGACTAGTTGAGAGTCTCCTCTCACGAGTAGTCGGCGAATCGAGCGCTTTCGCTGCTTTCGTATACCAGCTAGCAAACCTTGATACGCCACATTATTAGTGGCACGAAAGTTTAATTGTATGGCATACTTTAAGGTCTCTCCGGTAGGAGATACCGGACCACCTAGCCCCGAGCCACTTAAAATGGCGACCGTCAAAGTACATAAATCCATTGGTGCGTGGGAATCGTCTTGGGGATCTGAGCAGGTTGAGATTTGTCCATTCGGCGACAAAGTCCGCCAAGATCTGAGATTTAACGGCCGTTCGGGACACGAAATGGATGTCGAACTCCCCAAGTTCGTGACCATTTTGCCATCGTCCTTTGTTTCCCTAATACGGAGGATCGCTCCCAAAGGAAACTCGAGGCAAGCCTGACTAGTTTGTGCGCTTGAAAATAATGTCGTAGTTTCCTCGAAGACATGAGGAGGGCATCTGAAGCTTTTGGACTGAGGGTAACGCTCCTTAGGTCGTGTAAAACTTCACTTACGTAGTAAACCGGTCGTTGTACATTTTCACGTTCTACAACGATCTTCTTGTTGTTACTGTGGCGTGGCGACTAGGTAAACCAAGCGTTTCTTACGGCCTCGGAGAGACGAATAGGAGCACTCAGTAAGGTACCTCTTGACATCCTCAAAAGCGGCGTTTGCCTCATTCGACCACTCAAAACTTTCGTGTCTCCTTAGAAGTTTAAAGAAAGGTAGTCCCTTTTCTCCCGATCGTGCGATGAAACGACTTAGAGCCGCCATGCACCCAGTGAGTTTACGGACTTCTTTCCGTGTAGTTGGAGGGCATTTGTAAAATGGCTTTTATCTTTTGAGGATTAAGCTTCAATTCCTCGTATAGATACTAGGAATCCAAGCAATTTCACTGAAGAGATTCCAAACACACACTTCTCGAGATTAAGTTTTAGCGATGTTTTACGAGATTGTCGAATGTTTCTTGTAGGTCGATAATATGATTAAGTTTCTTGATGCTTTTGACAACTAAGTCATCAACATAGGCTTCTAGATTTCGGCCTAATTGAGATGAAAAAGTTACTGCATCAAGCGTTGAAAAGAAGCGCCGGCATTTTTAGACCAAATGGCATTTTGACATAGCAAAATATACCAAATGGTGTAATAAATCGGTCTTTTCTTCATCGTCTAGACACATATTAATCTGGTGATATCCGAATATGCATCTAAAAACTTAACATTTCACAACTGCGGTAGAGTCAACCAAGCCGATCGTCTGAGGTAAAGGAAAATCGTCTTTTGGACAAGCTTTATTAAGATCGATAAAGTCTCACTTTATCGCCATTTGCCGTTTGACTTTCTAACCATTACGAGGTTAGCCAACCATTACGGATGGTTGACCTCTCTTATAAAGCTTTGCTTTAAGTAGCTTATCAATTACGATTTAATAGCATCTCGTCGATCGGGGGCAAATCTCCGCAATTTTTGTTTCTGGGTACTTTGTCGGGCCATAAGGCTAGCTTTGTGCTCGATCACCTCCACAGGGACTCGGGCATGTCGGATGCTTGCCACGCGAATACATCTGCGTTAGCTCGGAGGAAGGTGATGAGGCGTCTTCCTATTTGGGGTCGGAAGTATCCCGATCTGAGCGATCTTGAGGGCTCCCTGCGTCGGAGGAACCTCTTTGACTTTGTCGTTCGGCTTTGGTGCGACTTTGGCTTCGACTTGCTAGTCGAAGGTGACTTTCTTCTCGAGTTGGTATTTGTCCTACCATCTCAAGGGATCGGCGATCGCGGTATCGCCATCTTCTTGTCACAATGGATTGTAATTACTCCTTTGGGACTGGCATCTTAATACATTGATATCCATAATGAGTAGCCATTAGGAATTTTGCCAAAGTTGGTCGTCCGAGTATGGCGTTATATCTTAAATGTCGAAATCGACCACATCAAAGGAGATTTTCTCGTCACGAAATTACTTGTTGAACCAAATGTTAAAGGAAGAAAAACTTGACCAATTGGTTTGGCGAAGATCTGGTACAATCCATGGAAAGAGTATCGTCTGGTCTTACTTTGGTCCCGGGTACTTGCATGTCATCGGGGCACTCGTAAATAAAATATTTAACGAGCTTCCACCATCAACCAAAACTCGATTGACCCGACAATTGTTGATGGTGGGTTCGACCACGATTAGTATCGACACAGTCGAGTCGAAGGATCGGCGATCACTCTTCTCGAAAGAAATGGTGACTTGAGCCACTTGATAATTTATTGACGAGAGGAGGATCTATGGAGTTTACCTCGCGTTCGCTGACCTTGAGTTGTCGCTTTGATTCATATCTGATGATCCCGTAGATGTGTTCAATGGTGTGTTGCGGATCTGGAACAGCATCTCCTCTTCGTCATCTGAAGATTTATGACCACTTGTTTGACCTACCTTTCGAGGGTGGGAAGTGGTCCTTCTTGTTGTAGTAGTCTTCAAGCTTTCGTTGGAAGACCGGCGATTCTTGAAGGTCATGCCCTTCCTTTTTATGGAAAGGACACCACCTAGGCTTATCATTTTTCCGATCGGCGCTTACCTTTGCCTCTGTCGGTGTGGCTTGGATGTGCGTGGCTCTTTATCATTCCACACCAATACCTCCTTGGAACCGCTGGGTTTTGACCCTTCATCTTATTCTTGGACTTTTTGCTTTCTTATCCTTCTTCTTACCAACCGCTTTGGCTCTCGAGATGGATTGTCTTCACGATCGATTGTGTTGTTCCACTCGACCGCCTCGAGAAGCGAGCATATCGATCGGCCATTTGAAGAGTTCGGCGACAGTAGGAGGATTTAAAGCAATATCCTCTGTTATCTTTCTACTACGGACTCCTGGCAAAGCCCCGATGATGATGAATCGAAACTTCGGAATTGAGTTCTGAACTGGTAAGCGCTTGATGGTGGCGCAATGTCTCGTTGTCGTTCTGTCTCATCGGTGCAAGTCGTCCTCCTTTCGGGCGATTGTATGTGCCTTGGAAATTTGCGATGAAGATCGCGAGAGATGTTGCCAGAATAGATCGACTCGAGTGGTTGGTTTAGTAACCACGATCGGCGAGATCCTTGAAACCTTTGTTGGAAGGTAATTTGCCATCACATGCTCTCCTCCTCCTGCTTTCGAGCAATTTGTTGTGTAAATTTGAAGGAATTCGATGGGATTTTGGGAACCATCAAACTTCTCCATGTTCCTTTGGTCGAAAACAAGGTGGCGGTGAGCGGCTCGGAGATCGGCGAGAATGCCCGACATCGATGAATGACTTCTTGGCGCCTCCTTTGTAGAAAAGAAGGGTTGATATCATCGGTGGTCGTACTCGGCGATACCCGATGTGAGTTGACCCGACACATAATAGGTCTCGGTCCTCTGAGGAATACTCCTCGTAGTTTATCTCTTATTCTTGATTTCCATGTCGGAGTGGTGAGCGATCACCTTTCGAGGAGCTTGTTGATCATCGGTCATTTGGAAGACATTTCTTGAGTAGGAGATCGACCGACGACTTTATTATTGCCGATTTCTCGCGGTGATATGTTGGATTGATTGGTAGCGAAGAAGTCATATGGATGCGACTACTTGAATGATGTCGACGAGGAGCTTCCAACTTTTTCATTGTACTCGAAGCCTTTGTGCGATCTCTTGTTGAAGAGGTCGTAGCTGGCGTTCGGGCTAGCTCTTGAGTTGGATTCTCGAGCAAATCATTGATGTCTTTGGAGCTCTCGAGCTTCCTCGATTGATATTGAATCGCCCGAGCAAATTCTTACGAGCTTCAATCTTCTTCCTTGAATTGCCTCAAGATTTTCCATGTTAGACTCTTGAGATTGCCTCAATGAAGCGAGAATGTCGAGATTTCCTGGCGTTCATGAAGGCGTTAGTCGTGTCCGCCAGATGGTGGTGTCTGGCCATTGCCACGAGGGGCGCAGCATGTGTGACCTTCGGAAGGGTCTCCATCTCGGTCTCTAGAAGAGTGATCTTGATCGAGGAAGGGCGAAGACCTCCGTTGATGATTCTCACTTGCGCTCGAGGCCTCTCCGCTTGAGGAGTCGTCGAGAGACACCATCTGGCGACTTGGAGTAATCCTCCAAGTAGGGAAGTCCGGTTATAACCGTCTCCGTCGGCGAGTGTGACTCATGAGAGATGGTCGAATTTGCGGGAAAAGCATGCTTGATCCGCTCTCTCTGGCGTTATCGAGAGAGAGAATCACCAGATCTTGGTGAAGTCCTGCATTGTGGCTTCTAGAGCTTGCCTCACCAAGTCGGACCGCCTTAGGGAACTTTGACGCCGAGGAAAAACTCTCGTCGTGTCGTGAGTCCACAGGTGTGGTCTGGTCGATTGACCCTTGCCCTTGAGAGGTAGATTCCTCTCTTGGGCGTCTTGTTGTGGGGATAAGGATCCTCCTCAACTCCACCGGCGACATTGTCTCTGGATGCGTGGGAAGATCCCGGAGGCGGCAATGCCATAGGATGAGTCATCACTCGGTTAAATAACGAATCCGGCATCCATGTCGGCGTCTGCGTGTCTGCCAAGTCGAACCAGTTCTCCTCGTTCCATTCTCCTGCCATGAGTGCATGAGATTTGGAAAACAGAGAGAATGTTTGACAAGAAATTACCGGAAGATCTCCACGGTCGGCGCCAACTGTCGGTGTTTTAGAACCGAACTTACGTAAAGATTGTTTGATTCCCTTAATCAATAAGACCCACTTGTCTGCAGGTTCATTTGATTATAAGGTGGTCGTGGCTGACCTAGTCGTAGAGGAATCTACGACTATGAGGTAGTCGTAGCAAGACTTACGACTATGGGATAGTCGTAGCATAACTTACGACTATGGGGGTGGTCGTAGAAGAACTTACGACCATCCATTTGGTTCTTCCTTCATAACATTAAGGGGTACACTCAGGGTTCACATGACGTCATATTTACCTATAATAAAAATTATAGATAAAAGGTAAAATGAGGATTATTATATCCTCGTCAAGTATACTTGTCGCGCCAGGAAGGATGTGTTGTTAATTGACAACGGAGATCATCATAGTAAGCAAGATCAGCGGCCGATAATGCATGAAAATTGGATTCCTCATGTCGACAGGAAAGTGCATCGGCGACAATATTGTCTTTGCCAGGTTTGTATTCGACTGTAAAGTCATAGCCGAGAAGCTTTGTAATCCACCGATGTTGTGGTACTGTTGTCAATCATTGATCTAACAAATGCTTCAGACTATAGTGATCTATTCTAACTCGAAAAGTATGACCCCAAATATACGGGCACTAATGTCGGGCGGCATAAACGAGACCAATGAGTTCGCGCTCATAAGCTGGAAGTTTAGCTTGATACAGAGCAACCGCTTTACTGAAAAATGCAATGGGACGACCCCCTTGGTGAAGTACCGTGCCAAAACTAGTACCCAAAGCATCATAATCAATAACAAAGTCCCTGGTGAAATCAGGAAGTTGTAGGACGGGTGCTGCCGCAATTATTTTCTTCAGAGCATCAAAGGCCGCTGTAGCCTCCTTAGTCCAATGGAATCCTTCTTTGCAGAGAAGTTTGGTGAGAGGTGCCACCGTATGTCCGAAGTCTTGTATAAATTTACGATAATAACCGGCAAGTCCTAAGAATCTACGCAAACTGCGGATGTTACAAGGATGCGGCCAATCAAGGACAGCTGCCACCTTGGTTTGATCCATGGCAACCCCAGTGGGAGAGATGACATGACCTAGATAAGCAATCTGTTGTTGCCCAAAAATGCATTTCTTCCTTTGGAGGAACAACTGATGAGTGGTTAAAACCTGCAATACCTGACGAACATGTCGAAGATGTTCTGCCCATGTCCGGCTGTAGATTAGAATGTCATTGAAAAACACCAGCACAAACCGGCGAAGAAAGGGTTGTAGAATGGAGTTCATCATAGCCTGAAATGTAGATGGGGCATTGCACAAGCCAAAGGGAAGAAACAAAAATTCAAAGTGGCCATGGTGGGTGCGGAAAGCTATTTTGAGCACGCCATTGGGAAACATGCGAATTTGATGATAGCCTGAGAGAAGGTCCAGTTTGGTGAAATAACAGGACCCCTCCAATTCATCCAGTAGCTCGTCAACATGAGGGATTGGAAATTTATCCTTGATAGTGTGTTCATTTAGAGCTCAGTAATCCATGCAGAAACGCCAAGAATTATCCTTCTTGCGGACGAGGAGCACGGGCGATGAAAATTGGGAGGAGCTTGGACGAATGAGGCCCTGTGTTAGCATGGTGGCGCATTGTTGCTCAATTTCGTCTTTCTGAATGTGAGCATAGTGATAGGGACGCACTGATATATCTGGCGCATTGTGGACCAGATGAATACGATGATCGCACGATCTGACAGGAGAGAGTCCCGAGGGCTCCGCGAAGCAATGTTCAAATTCGGCCAAGATGGTCGCCATGAGATCATCCCCGACGGTTGCTTGTAACAGGGCGGCTGACAAGGGTGGAGAGTGAAGTCCAGTACATGTGATTCGTTGGTTATGCTCCCAATACGAGAATTGCATCTGGGCGAAGTCCCACAGGACTGGTCCTAGTGTGCTCAGCCATTGCATCCCCAAAATGATCAAACCCGGAGAGTGGAATGATGAAAAAGTCAACTTTGAAGTTGGACGGGGCGATGAACATTGGCGTATTCTTGCAGAGGCCGCCACATTCGAGCCGGTCGCTGTTGGCTACTTTGACACGAAGGCCGCTGTGAGGTTGGACAGGGCAATTGATGGCGGTAACACAGTCTTGGTTGATGAAGTTATGAGTGGATCCAGTGCCGAACAATGTCGTTCCCTCAAAATCAGCGATGCGTACCTTCCGTTGCATCGCTGCGGCTGTAAAATACCGTGACGACAGCGGTGATATCTCGATTCGATCGTGGTCACACCGTCGTCCATCTTGTCCCGGTTTAGGAGCATACTCGGGCTCCAACCAAAGCAATCGTTTACAACGATGTCCCCTCGCGAATTGTTCATCACAGTTGAAGCATAAGCCTTGTTGACGTCGGTCGGCCATCTCCTCTATGGACAAGCGTTGGAAGACCCCTATGCTCGTTTCGGTGGTGGAGACTGGTGCAATTGGCGGCGGAGCTGACGGGGGTGCTGAGAGAGTTGCCAGCGCGCGAGATGGTGGTGGAGGCCACACTCGAGCGCCTGTCTTCTTGGTGGAGGACGACCTGTTAGCCATTGTCGGTTGTGCTACAGTAATCTAAAGCCGATCATATGCGCGTGCCAAATTCATAGCATGTTGTAGGGAGGTTGGCCCTTCCAATTCCACATGTGTGTGCACAGGTTCCGTAAGCCCCGCTGTGAATAACTCGATCTGGTGTGTGCGTGAGAGGCCGGAGGTATGGCACAACAGGTCGGTGTATTCCTGCTGGTACTGTGCCAACGTTCCAGTTTGCTACAGGTTCTTGATAGCGCCCAAAGTATTGGTGCGCACAGCTGGTCCGAAACGCATGGTGCAGTAGTGTTTAAAGACCACCCAAGGTATCTGGCCTTCATCTCGCTCGAGCTGAAAAAACCATGTGTGAGCGACATTGGACAAATGAAATGCGGCCATCCAAACTTTATCTTTGTCAGGTGTTTGATAGGCGCGGAAATATTGATCGCACTTGGTTAACCATGTAATTGGATCTACAGAGCCGTCGTAGATTGGTAAGTCCAAATGTGGGAGGCGCAAGCGATCCAGCCGAAAACGGAACGCGTCTTGTCATTGGCGGTCACTGTGCTGGTCCTCATAGTCGGCCCCAAGGGGGAAAACAGCGATCGGTACCGGCCGGTACTCTGGGCGCATTGTGTCTGTGGGGCGGAAGAAACCAAGTATCAGTCGGTGCCAATAGCGCGTCCTCGGCAGCGGTTGGCATCGGCAGTAGACCTGCTTCGTTGTGCATGGTAGCGGTCGACCCGACAGGCAGAGGTGGGGAGGGGGGCAGTAGTTGATGCAATACGCAGAGCGTCGAACATCTGTTGCATCTCCTTGGCCAAGTTGTCAATGCGCTGCTCAGAGGCTAGTTGTTGTTCTTGAAAACATTGCTCGTTGGTAGTTTGGATGTTGGAGATGGCCCGGAGAAGCTCGGACTGGGTTTGTTCTAATCCGTCCAGCCGAACGTCGGCCGTTGGGTCATGCTTTGGTGGCATAGCGGGCGGGATCGGTGTCTCTGATACCAAGTTGATACGAGCCGAGGTACTGCTCGAAGATGAATGCAATCGGTAGTTATGTGTAGCCAGAACGAGACAGAGAAAAGAAGAACTTGGGAAAGAAATATTTGTATTGATTCTTCATGCTCTCAAACGATTACAGGGCATCGTCTTATATAGAGATGGCTGGAGTATCCTGAAGGGATACGGAGTCTACTTCTCCTTTCCTAATACAATAACTTATCTATCCAACGTCCTGAAGGGACAGCTAATAGCCGAACCTATCATAACCAAAAAAGGTTTCCGAACTGAACTTGTAACGCATTAGGCGTTCTGTCGTTGGACCTCAGGAGAAACAGCCGAAGGAACATGACGCTTTTGTTTGGATCGACGCTGATACTGAATCCCCACAAAACTGTCCGTAACAGTTGGCTAAGTGACCAAAATCATTGACAGCGGTCAGCAGATATAAGCTCTAATCTTACTAACCTGCTCTACCTGTACTCAATTGGTTTTGTTGAGAACTGAAGAATGCCCTGCAAAGTAAACTATGGGCCTATTTGCTTTGGAGCCTGATGCTACGCAGCCTGGCCTGGACCGCACCCTGGAGACTGCCGGCTCATGTTTGCTTGCGTTCCAGGCAGCTCATCAGGCCTAGGCGTAAGAATCCAGTGCCTGGGAGCCAGAGGAGACTGCCTGGAGGCTGCTCCATCTGCACCGTCGATAGCTCGATCTAACGGTCTATTTTTTATTCACTAATTCCAGGCACAAGCTTCTAACCAAACAACTCATCTTCAGGTTTGCTTAGCCAGGCAAAAATTATCTACTTTTTAGGCTACCTCCAGACACCACTTTTTTCCAGACATGAAATCCAAGACACCAACCAAACAAGCCCTATATCCAGGAGGTTGCTGCCTGACGGGAAGGAAGCAAGGGACACCAGCAGAGGAGCGCACGCAAGGCGTGTCTCCTGAATTTCTCCACTTAGACAGATGTGCAACTTGACCCCAAAAGCTAGTGCAGGAAGAAGAGAGCATAACAGCAGAAGGAACACCGCCTTATCTCGAATGCTGGACGCTGAGACAGAGCAACAGCTAGCACATCACACAGTCATTCGGAATGCTTCAGAGAAATAGTAAAAGCACAACAACCCAATCGGTCCGAATCAAAATCCAAAGTTTTTCACCGAAACTAAGTTACTGACTGATTATAAGCACTACTAAGAGATTGCTTATGAATTTCCGGAGAAAACTGAAACTTAGGGTTGCTATAATATGTAATACTATCAATACCTACATGCTGAATTTTATGGGATTGTAGGTTCTCCATTCTCCAAACATGGATTAACATTATACTCACTAGAATGAAATCGATCTCTTCCACGGAAAGATAGGCTTTCATGCAATCAACTCGCAACTCGGGGATATCTCACAGTCGGTTAACAAACTAGACCAGAACAATACTAACCAATTTGCAGACAAAACCTTGATCTTGACGAGAAACAAAACTAAGGAGGAATCTCTAGACTCCGTTCTTTAGGGAGGTGAAGAATACCTGAGAGAGAACCCTTGAAGACCTCAGCCTCCACTGCAGCGTCTCCGCCGCGTCACAGTGCAGGCACCTCCTCGACCTCTTCGCTGGCTTCTTGGCCAGCACGGCGGTGGCGGGATCGGGTGACGGAGCCAAGCGTTGACGTTGAGGACAGGGCCCCCTCGCCTGCTCCTCCGCCGAGTTCTTTGCCGGAGGCGGCAGGAGGGCAGGGATCTTCCACGACCACCAGGCGGACGCCTTAGGAGGGAGACAACCGCGGGCAGCGCCGTGGCGGGGAGCGCGAGGACATAGACGAGGGGGGCTCACGCTCCTGCGCCGGCCCGATGCCGCCCTCGTCCTTCCCGCCATAGCCGCCGGCCATGTCGCTGGTCGCCTTGGTTACCTCAGATCGCTGGAATCTTGAGCGCCTCTGCCTCCCTAATCCTGGTGGCTCTCAGAAAAGGGGATAAAGGAGAGCCAGAAGACACGTTGCATGCTGACTTGGACAATAGTGGCCACGTGTGCAAAACCACCCCTTCAAACCGGTATGAGGGGTTTAGTGACCGGATTTCGTAAGTTTAGGGGGGGTTAAATAACCGGTTTTGAGGGGGGGATAAACCAGACTTTTCTAATAGTTGGAGAGAGTAATCTGGACTTATTACTATAAAGTTGTTGTTTGAGTGCAATAGGGCTCAAAACCGAGTGAAAACCAAAACCTGGTCCAAAGACTTGCCTGTGGATTAAAGATGGTCAAGACGACGTTAGATCAACTTTCTCAAGTCGGGTCTCACACTCACGTACGCTTCTCAAAGCGGATGACTATCCGGTGCTCCCGAACCCATCTATTCGTGATCTTGTCTTCCTCGTGACCTAAATCGCTTCTCCTTTGCACCATCGTGCACCACGGTTCCTCTAAGGTCACCAACCTGGTATTTTGGTGAATATACTAAAGTACCCCTTCTCTATCCTTCCATCCTTGATCGAGTCCAATCTCGTGAAGCAATCATATGCTTCGCCACGCGTAGGTTCATTAATGGTTTTTCTCATGGTGGCAAGTATCTCCCATCCGGCTCCCACTGGATCGTCTCAACACTTGCACCGGGTCAAGCCACTTGATGCAACCCGTTGCATCAAACTTCTTGTTCTTGTTCATCTTGCACCTTGTTTGAGACCAACCACTTCATCAGGCATTCTCGATCGTTCTGGACCTTGATTTCACCAAACTAAGTCCCAATCATCCTTGTCGTTGACCGTAGTTGACCCCAAGCTTTCATGCATAACAATAGACCAAGAAATCGATTTTGAACACAAGTTATTTGCAACTTGATCCATGTAAGCCAAAACGTGTATCATGCAACACATCTGCAACAATTCTATAACTTTTGGCCAATTCCCAACATTCAGCACAACTCACTGTGCGCTGAACCGCCATGGTTGGTCTGACCGCGCCCCATCGGTAACAGGGGACCGGTCTGACCCCCGCCGGTTTGATTGCCGTGTAGTAGCCAGTCAGACCGCTTCCCAAAACTAGAAAACACTCATCTGTGGACTTCTAAGTTAATCTCTATCTAGTTTTGCGTTCAGTTTTTATTTTCAATGGCACCTCGTGCAAACACATTCCCAAACACTCCCATATAAGTGTTTGATGTCCATTTGACACACTCTTGCACCGCCGATCTGACTGTCTCCCATGGCCGGTCAGACCGCCCCCATGGTCGATTAGGCCATCTACACCCTAACAGCATGCCAACTTTTGCAAAACTGAGAGCTCACTCTCCAAACTCCTTAACGACGATGTCAATTGTTCATCACCTAGACTAGGACCAAACCACATGGTCTCTACTGAATCTTCCTCTGCTCCACTTGTCGTAGGAGTGCCCCTATCCCCTAGGGTCGTTAGGAATACCTAGTATGCCCTAGGGGGAGAGACATGTAGCTATACCTACGAGAATGTACCAAAATACTCATTTCTCTATCAATTTCATGTCTCTAACTGGGTCGGTCGCCGCACTATCTCGCTCGTCGCCTGCATCTTCCTCGCCGGCTCCCTCCTCATGGACCTCACGCCCAAATTCGCCATGCTCCTTGTCGGCCGCTGCATCGCGGGCGTCGGCAACGTGCTCTTGATCGCGCCTGTCTATGCCACTGAGATTGCCTCCGCAGAGATCCATGGCTCGCTCACCTCGCTGCTGAAGATATGCATCAATTTCGACATCCTCATCGGCAGTGGTGCGTAGGAGCTCCAAGGCGACCTCATTGGCTTCGATTAGGCGATAGTGAAGTTCAACTCCCTCGGCGGCGATGCAACTTCATCAGCGACCTCGGCGTCGGGCAACTCCCTTGGTTGGATTTGGCTACAGAGGTGCTCGACGATGGAGGTACTAGAGGGGCCGGTACCGAAGTGGAGGAAGACCCCTGGAGGCTACAAGGGAATGAGTAAGAAGGGAAGGGTATGAAGGTCATTTTGAAGTGTTTGACTCTCTAAAACAATGAATAATATTATTACAGTGGCATCACTATCCCACAATAAAGAGTCATAAAATTGTAGCGTCTTTCGACAAAGACACGAAATTTAGGTATCATACAGCTAATGACATATAATTGTGACACACAACATTGTGACACCCTATTGCCAATTTTGCCTTTTTTTTTGGGGACTCTGGCGCGTGAAGATTATTACAATGGCATCATACAAGGTACTGTATCTAGGATGAAAACAATTGAATATGAATAGAATAATTAATGACGATGTTTAACGAAAAAAGTTCCAACTCCTGACAGCAGCAATTGAGCCTCGAAATATGGAATCACAATCACATGTCACTATGTCAGGCCCCTATGCGCGATCATGAAGCTCAGCCAGAAACAATATAACTACGTAAGGCACTAATTAGCTTCAAGCAAATAACACGAAGCAAAGTAGATAGCATAAGGATATGTACAATGGTATAGATAATTAATATCTATAATATCTCTCTATGTCTATAGACAGCATTAAAGACGGCTTTTATAATTAGTTATCTTTATACATATCTCTATAGACAACTCTTTTATGTATAATATGTCTTATTTCTCGTGTTACAGTCAACTACTGCATGAGAAATAGCTTAATTCTCTATGCTCTCTCTCTCATCCACGTCATCCTAACTAACCCTTGAAGGGCCTTAGGGCTAGCCATCCACTGGTTCATGTATTGTATATTTGTATGTTTTTGCCACAAGAGATAAGCCGCGCCTTTGTATGTTTTTTGCGATCACGAGTTCATCACACAACTAACTACGTACACTGGTTTCCGTTATAAGGCCAGAACCATTTCTGTGACTGTGACTGTACTGAATCCCGGCGGCAAATTCAATGATAGTGGCAGCGAAGATATCTGATGTTTTATACTGATCTCTACAAGCTACAGTATAATCTTGTGAGTAATCACTGTATAATGTACAACTGTGGTAGAATCACTGTACAATTTACAGGCTGTTTATCCAGTACACTTTGCTTCTGATCATCTCGCCAGTTAAAGTATCGATGCGACTAGCGCTCGGACGTACGGCCCGAGCGCGGGTGCCATACGCCATGCTCCGACGTTCGATTTCGCACGATGTTATTCAGCCATCCATCTCGTGCGTAAACGAACCGCCTCCCGACAGCAGCAAACATGCAACAAAATCATCAACAAACATGCAACATCACGTGCACCCCAGACAGCAGCAAAAAAATCACACATAACTCCGCCCCCAAACTCACTCGTCGCCCAAGCCTCCGACATCAACAAAATCCCCCATAAATTCCTCCACACGACCTCCTTGTACGTTCCGATGCAACAAAAAAGAGGAATGTGTGCAATATTTTTTCAACACAACAAAAAGGAAACTAACTATCAAAGAAGAGGTGGAGCGTCTTGGAAAAAAGTTTGCAATATTTTTTTTCAACGTTCGCAACATTTTTTTCAACGGTCGCAACAAAAAGAAAATACCTATCAAATAAGAGGTGGAGCATCTGGAAACACCTATTACACAAAAAAAAAGTGTGCAATATTTTTTTTTCAACAGTCATGACATTTTTTTCATCGTGTGCAACATTTTTTTTTTCAAAAAGGACTTGTTCACAAAAAAAAAAGAGGTGATGGAGATGATACAACATATCAAAAAAACCAGATGCAACATTTTAAAGAAGATTACATCTTAGAAAATCTCAGATGCAGAAGAACACTTTTTAACTGCGACAATCAAAACATGAAACTCTACAAAATCCAGTTGATAAGATGGAGACAACAGCGGCAAGGGGCAAGCTAGCAGTAGTAGTAGGAGGCGACCAATCGAACGCCTCACTGCCGATGGGCCCAGATTTCTCACCGCCTCACCATGAAGCTCAGGATGCCTTGCCGCCCTGCCATGAAGATCCACCACCACATCGGGAGGCCTCGATGCCCTGTCGTTGCCGCACGAGGTGGAGATTCGGTCGGAGCTTCCTATAGGCCAGCAATATGCTTGGAGAGAGAGGAGCAATAGAGGCAGTTGGAGAAAAAAGAGTAGAGACTAGAAATAGGGAATGGATAAGAAGAGTAGGAGGTGGAGTCGGCTTATTAGCGAGTGGTCAGGCCACGTGGGCCATAGCGTTCGAGGCGTCCAGGAAAAAGTGTCCCTCCGGCTGTATTGGAAGAAGTATCACTTTTATCTGAAGTAGTACTCACTAGACAATTCTGCCTAGTCGCGCCCTCCAGATCTAATCGAAGATATCTTGTTTCGAACCTTTTCTAAAAAAAATACATTCTGTTTCACATGTTCTACACATATGAAGTTATCAATTTTCTTACATAAAAATTGGAGTGAGAAGGCTAATGCAACGTCCTTCAGAAATATGCGCTCTCTGAAGAGTTGCTCTACCGTCCCTGAAGAACTGTCATAGTCATAGTGTTTCTGGAGTTCTGCAAATCGTCGCCCATTTCTTCTATTTCACTATTTCTTTGTCCGAAATACACTGGCCGATTTGGTGTTGGGAGAGATGTTGTGCTTCCGTTCTCCAATATGGACACAACAGAGGACATGAGTGGCCTGCTGCTCGGGTTGTCCTGAACGCACAAGAGCCCAACGTGGGTGCAAAGCAAAACTTCATCCCATAAACAGCTCTCTACTACGGATGAATCTATCAGGTCATTTGTCTTCCCTTCCTTCCATAGGTTCCATGCCTGAATTAAACAATCAAATCGATCATTTATTTTCTAAGACAAATATCAAAACAATCGTTATATGGTTGTACTAAGAGTTTCAGACCTACAATCTTGACAAATTCAGAAATGTTTATACTTACACAAGCTATAAGGCTTGGAAACTCCATGAAGCCATTGGTAGAGTTTATCCCTGCCCGCCAACTGTCCCGCTACCGCACGGCCACCGTGCGGTGGCCCCTCTTCTTCTCTCTCCTCCCAGAAGTTAGGTTTCATTTTCTCCAAAATTAGGGCTTCGTCACGGTTTCAACGCTGTTTGTAGGAATTTTAGAATATAGCAAATGAGTTTAGAAAAATATGCAATTTTATGTGAAGCCTCACGGCATAGTATACTTACTTGTGTAAATTTTCCATAATTTAATTCGTTCTGAATTTTTCTCACATTTTCATATAAGTGCACTGTTTGTACGAATTTGTAAATGTAGAAAATGAGCTCCAAAAATTATGAATTTTATTTTGAAGGCTCTTCATGCAGTGGACTTGATTGTGTAATGTTTTGACAATTTTATATGCATTCTGGAATTGTCTAAAAAATTATGGATTTATGTCTTGAAAATTTAGATTTTAGGTTTCGAAAATTAGGGTTTTATGAATTCATGTGACTTGGAATCTATGGAAAAAAAAGATGCATTCCATGTTACATTTGGATCATTCATTTTCACATCGTCACAAAGTCTAATTTTTGTACGAGGCTTTTTTTTATTACAAATGTACTCATGCTGGGAAATCATTCGACCGAAGGTAAAGAGCGAGGCACAGAACCAGAAATACATTAGAGTCCATAGACAGAAGCATGTTACACATGGTCACATGGCATGATGGTTCGGCTAATTGCTTTAGTCATACTCGCTATACTACGGTATACTACGACACAAGCATCCGGACCATGTAAGTATACATGCCTTTAGGAGATAAGAGTAACATGGCGGGTAGGATGAGGGACTAAGAGTAACATGGCAGGTAGGATGAGGGACTACTACGGAATGGCCCGACCTACTGCATAGACCAGGGCCATTTGCCCTTCCTTGCAAGCTCGGCGTTGTACTCCTCGTTGATCGCCTTGGCCTCGGCCGCCATTTCTCTCTTTTTTTCTCGTGCTCCCTCTCGTGATCCTCAGGCTCCCTGCACCTACACGTCTCAAGATGAGCTTACATCTCCTACCGGATACGCTCGTTGTGCTCTTCGTTGCGGCACTCCTCCTCCCTCTTCTCGCGGTCCCTCTTGGCATCCCACTCCTCGCAGTCGAGACGCCACTGGTCGCGTGGGTGGATCCCTTGGTCGATCCACTGCGGTAGCCACATAGCGGATCCGAGGACTACGGGTAAACGAGAGAGGTTATTAGTATGTACTTTGAAAGAGAAATGGTAGGAGAACATACTATAACTGGTCCTTACCGGCTGCCGATAGCGGACCAAGTCCCAACGGCGGTCGGGATGGTCCCAGGAGTAGTTCGCTCAACCCCAGTAACGCATGTCCAGGCTGAGCTGTTGTTTGGACTTGAAGAACTTGCATGTGCCCCTACTCCAACAGAGGGGCGGCGTCTCCCCCTCGAGCTTCAGCCTGAAAAGGTCGCGTGGCGGAGTGTGTTCTTGTCAGTCTAAAAAGTGGCCGCTTGTGGCTTCACAAGGGCCGGTCTTTTCGGTCTGAAAAGGTCACGAGGCGGAGTGTGGTCTTGTCAGTCTGAAAAGTAAGCATCGCAGCATCGCAGTGTGGGGAGTAAGGCTATAAAGATGGTGGTGTGGAGAGTCCCAATGCTGACTTCGTTAGGATTTTTTTTCAATTTAAGAGGTTCAATTAAGCAAATATTATTTTCATTGGAATGGGGTTGCAATGTATGTTTTCATACGTAAAATTGATGACATTTGAAGCGTTACAAGCATTACATCATATATGCGCGGGTTTATTGCAATCAGGATGGAGGATGGGGTATTATCACATGTGCCCCGATCAAATAGGGCACTCTTTGTTAATTTATCATTTTGATGTGGTCGATCTTCTTTAATACTGTATTGTACCACAGGCTAGATAAGTTTGTACATGAACCAACTTAGGAAAATGGGTGGCATGCAGATCATATAACGATTTACCGTAGCCTCCGACTCGTGTGCGTTTCGAAGGCTACATTACATCGTTATATGATCTGCATGCTATACATTTCTCTCAGTTGGTTCATGTACAAGCCTTTGTAGCCTGTGGTACAATACAATATTAAAAAATATCATCCGCATTGAACTGATAAATTAACAAAAAATATTCTATCTATCATCTATGCAATGATGCCTGCAACTAGTCTCCGCGGCACCATAGCCACTACCCCTTGTCTCGGGGCTGCCCACGGTGGTAAGGAGTGTCGGAGTCGTCCATGTCCTGTGATTCCATGATGCAAGTGGATCATACAATAACAAACGTAACAAGGATGTAAATTGTATATAAATCACGTCTTCGATACGGAGTGCCCCTGGGCTGCCGGATACGCTACGACGTCAACCAGTCTCAGTCGGAGAAGCCTTCCCCTTCCCCTTGTCGTGGGACTCCCCACGTCGGCGTCGTAAGTAGAAGTCGCCCATGTCCTGCGATTTCATAATGTAAGTGCACCGTACAGTGAAAAATGTAACAAGGACATACAATGTAAAACGTAACAAGGAAGAGTACATTCTGCTATCATAGAAGTTTCGTTGTACATAACAAAACAAGGCAGAGAGAACATTACAGACCGGACGAGCTAGGTCTGTTGGGGCAATCCTTCATTGAGTGCTCAGGGGTCTTGCATATCCTGCATTTGATTGTGCGGCTAATACTGGTATGTTGGCTGGTATCCATGTCGTTTTGGAAGTGTCACGCCGGCCGTCGTCCCTTCCCTATTGTCTTCAATGTTCTGTTCAGGCCCCATTGCACCTTGTCTAGTCAAAGATCTTTGTAGTTCATGTCCAGGCCATACGAGTGAAACTTTGCACTCCATGTACCGAAAAGGTACTATATGTTGTAGTACTCAGAGATGTACGGCGTCGATATCTGCCTCATCTGTGCACACGTCTTATACATATGTGAGCATGGCTTGTGCAGGAGCTTTGACTTGTTGTAGGTGCATGTTGTCACATCACCCAGGGTGCATACATATTTTCTTTCCCCCTGGCATAACTATTGACATATTTCTGTCGAAACCTGATTTCGTACTTCCTCCTGAGGCCATCGATCACCCGGATGTCATACATCCGGACCTTCGTCATCTTCTGGTCCATGTGCCTCTGCATGTTCTCGGACCACTGCTTGCCTTCCTCCATCTGTCGCTTGGCTTCGGTAACTCTATTGACGAAATAACCAACAGTATATGAGTCTATGTCTCCTCGACGATTGTGGTGATAGGGAGACACCGCACACCTTTGAGGATGCTGTTGTACACCTCAAACATGTTGGTCATCATAATCCCGTATCTCGCACCGTCCGTATCATAGAGAAGGGACAATTTCTCCAATTCAGGAGCGTGCCCATGAATCCACTCCGAGAAACTTATGACACTGCTGGGTTGCTCTTCCTCCAGTACCTCCGGAATGGACTCCCTTGTATGCCTCGTAGTCTGGTGTTCGAGATCTTTCCAGATAAAATCAAACTTCCGCCTTTGGTTCTGCAAACATAATGCTTTGAACGTCTTCGTAACATCCTGACTGCAGAACCGCGTGAACAAGTTATATACAAGATGCCTCATACATCACCTGGATTGCACATCGTTCCACTGGTTTAGGGGTTTCATCCCGTGCTGCATGGTGTTGATGTCCGCTAACAACCCAACATTGTGGTCTGTGATGAGGCATACGTAGAGCCGGTCTCCCACGACCGCCCGCTCCATGTTTGCCAGGAACCACAGCTAACTGGATGTGTTCTCGCTCTCCACAATGGAAAATGCCACCGGGAGAAGCTGATCATTTGCGTCGGCTGCCATCGTGGTGAGAATGGTGCCCTTGTACCTCTCTGTGAGGAAAGTGTCATCCATCGTGAACACAGGATGACAGAACTTGAAGCCTCGAACGGTCTGGACGAAAGCTCATAACACCCGATCCAGTATGAAGCAGTTGGGCCCTCCATCAGCATCTTCACTCTCAAATTTATTTATGTACATGAACACATAATCACATACAGAGGCAGCAGGAGTGGCCGCCCCGTCGCCTGCGCAACAACGCCTTCCACGTGTACTTCAAAATGTCTGAAATGTTCCGCTGCCGCTGCCGCCGCCGCCGCTACCGCTGCCGCTGCGTCCTCCGGATGCACCTTGCCAAGAGGTGTCCAACGACACATATCGGCGCATGAGGAAGAGCAGCAAGGCATATATTGCATTAGCACTGTGGCATGTGGGGGTAGTCTGCGCTGCCAAAGATGGACGGGAAACAAACGAGGTTAACGTCAGCGACATCAGCAATGCTCACGGCGTGGAGTGTGTCGATGCAGTAGGAGCTGGTGAGGTGGCTGAGGCGGTGGACTCACCCTGAGAAGAGGTTGTCATTGCTTACTTGTACTATATTGCATCTTTTTATTCATTGTGTGACAGTAATATCGTATCAGAACTAGTGTTTGTAAATATTGAGGAACAGACTTCCATGTGCTATTTGTAGTCTGGAGCTGGATTGCTTTCCCCCTAAATTCAAAGCTGTGCTATGCACTAGAAGCTACAAATTATAGGATGGCAGTAATGAAATAATGTTTTTCATCGAGTGTTCTCAAAAAAAGAAACGCTTCTCATCAAATATGCCAAGGAAATCCAAACCTAAAGCATTTTGAAGCTGCTATGGAGATGGAAGTAAGGCTGAAGTTTTTTGTTGGATAATATTGTTGCTCTGTCCAGTTTTACAAAATGCTCTGCTCTCTGATTTATTTCAGTGGGATACTTTGAGCTCGGTATAGCTTTTCATTTTATTTCACTACTGGTTGTGCTTGGTTTTCTGCAATAGAACACATCTAGCTGTTGTGGACGCTTTTGTGGGTAAGACATATCAGAGGAGATGACAAGGTAGCTGCAACTAATTCGGTTGAGAGAGATTCGGCTGAGGGAGCTGTAGCCGTTCCGGAATTACGTTTTGGTTTCAGCAGACGTGGAAGACTTGGATTCGGATACTGTGGCTAGCAGTTCCTACATCATCTACGGCAAGAGGAAGGAAGTAGCTGGAGTGCTGGCAGTAAGGAAAGATTAGATAGGCTAGCTTCTCCTTAAGAGAATAGATAAGAGTTTGGTTCTCCTTCCGAGAACATATTAGTTTCCAATTCTGTTATGCTTTACAATTTCCGAAAATCCAATTGGCTAAAGATATAAAGCCACAGATGTAAAAGAGGAGGGGGGGAGGGGGGGCAATCAGAAATAAGAATAGTCTTTTCCTCAAACTTTCGGCAGAATCAAAGCTTCGGATCTTGCTGGAGCAGGCCAAATAGTTCCGAGGGCGATCTTGCTTCCACCACAATTATGATGACAGAAATCAGCGGCATCTAAGCGCAGCGGGCTGCACACGACTAAGTCATTGCCAGGTGGAAGAAAGGAGGCAGTACAACAGCATTACCTACTACTTTCAGCAGCGGCCAAGGCAGCTTTCACGCCCAAGGCCGCCCCCTAGCACGGCTTTCACGACGATGACGATCGGTGCACGGTCCCTCGCTTTCGCTTCCACAAGCTCTCTTTTCCAACGTACGATGGCGAAGAAGACTCTCTTCCTTGGCTCAATCGATGTGAGCAATTTTTTCGGGGGCAACAAACCATAGATGAGGAATGAGTTTGGTTGGCATCTTACCACTTAACCGGCGCAGCCCAACAGTGGTACTACCAACTTGAACGCGATGAAGGAATTATTTCGTGTGGTCGCTTCTCCGAGTTCGTCAACATGCGGTTTGGTCCCCCCATCCACAACAACCCTCTTGGCGAGTTAGCTCAACTATGGCGCACGACGACAGTCGACGCATACCAGAAGAAATTTTTGGCACTCCTATGCCGCATGGAGCCACTATCACTGCTACAAAAAGTCCAACTTTTCATTGCCGAATTGGGCAAACCACTACAGACCGACGTAGAGCTTCAAAACCAAACACATCTTTAGAAGACCATGAGCTTGGCGAGGGCGTACGAGCAACGCCTCGAAGAGACATCGGTGAACCAGAAGCTTCCACATAGGAGCCCTACGGGTTCACGCTTCACATCTGGGGCGCTGACAACCAGGTCCAGTCTGCCACCATCGGCTATTCCAACAGTAGCACCTTCGCCGTTCGGCAAAGACACACACCCAACGCCATGCGCACCGGTAGCGGTATCGCAGATTCTGCCCACCCACCCTCCCGTTTCCGGCGACTATCCACAGAGGAGATGTCCGATCGACGCGCTAAGGGTTGTGCTACAATTGCCCTGAAAATTTTCTCAGAACCACCATTGTTCGATGAAAGGGATTTTCCTCCTCGAGCTTGACGACGATGAGGAGCCACCCGATGATGCTGACCACATCGAGACCTCCCTCCATGCCCTTACCGGCATTCATACAGGACGTACGATGAGACTGTCCATTTGTACATCTTGTTTGGTGGACTATTCAATGTGCGTTTAGTTTATCTCCTCCGGTGAATATAGCCAACTTGTTTGGGAATTGGTTAGCCGGTATTCCAAATATTTTAAAAACACAACTCCTTGTTGGAGCCAGTACCTTATGTTGGTCTATTTGGTTATGTCGGAATGATGCAGCTTTTGATAAAAAGGCTATCACTAATCCCTTGCAGGTTATCTTATTGAGTGGGCACCAGATGAGGGCATGGACAACTATGCAGAAACCAACCCAGAAGGAGTTGATGTTGAACGAAAGTGCCAGGTTGGAGTGTGTGGCGAAGCAAATCTTCAACAATCATGGGTGGCGGTGTAGTCACAGAATTTGTAATGATTGAATTTAAAGTTCAGTCGCCTTTTGGTTGTACTGCTTCGAGTCACTTTAATTTGTTGGCTACTTTGAAATTTGGATATTTGTAATAAATTGGGCTGTGTGCATCCTTGATGCAGAGGTCGGGAGAGATTTTGTCTCTTCCATTATCTAAAAAGCTATTAACAGACAGGACGTGCTGGCTCTGGTGGACTCCGGTTCCACCCACACGTTCTTAGCCGAATTAGTGGTGCAGCGACTGGGCTTGTCTCCACGACTACGGTCGAGCATGAGCATTACCGTGGCCAACGGGGACCAGGTGAAGAGCTCAGGTGTGGCACTAATACACACTTCACTATTGGTCACGAAGAATTTTTTGCAGATTGTTACGTGATTCCTCTCGATGGTTTTGATGTGGTTCTTGGAGTACAATGGCTCCGCACTTTGGGCCCTATTATGTGGGATTTCACGAAGCTGACTATGTCGTTTAGGCGAGACGATCATTGGGTGACTTGGGAGGGGCTTGATGTTGAATCCACCGAAGGACAAATGTGTGCTGCTATTGGACATGACTTGCTAGGCTAACTTTTGGAGGAATTTTCTGGTCTGTTCGATGAGCCACACAGGTTGCCGCCGACCCGATGACATGATCACCACATTCACCTCCTGCCTGGCATGATTCCGGTTGTTGTCCAGCCGTATCGTTATCCATAACTTTTGAAGGATGAGATTGAGAAGCAATGCGATGTGATGTTGGCCCAAGGTATTATTCACAACAGTACTTTAGCATTTTCATCACCGGTATTGTTGGTTGAAAAGCAGCATGCATTGTGGTGTTTCTGTGTGGATTATCGTGCCCTCAACAACAAAACAGTCAAAGACAAGATTCCGATTCCGGTCAAGGATGAGCTGTTAGATGAACTCAATGGTGCTCGCTTCTTCACCAAGCTTGACTTACACAGCGGCTATCATCAAGTTCTGATGCACAACTCTGATATTGAGAAAACATCATTTTGTACACATCATGGCCACTATGAGTTCTTGGTCATGCCCTTTGGCCTGACAAACGCCCCGCGATGTTTCAAGCACTCATGAATGACATCCTCAAGCCATTTATTCGCCGTTTTATCCTGATTTTCTTTGATGATATTTTGGTTTACAACTCGTCTTGGGCCGAACATCTTCAGCAAGTGCGTACTGTCCTTCAACTTATGCGGCACCACCAGTTTTTTCTCAAGAAATCTAAGTGTTTATTTGGGATCGAGTCGGTCGCTTACCCCGGCCATATTATCTCCGGGCATGGTGTGGCTATGGATTCCGACAAGATCGACGCAGTTTAGGCATGGCCGAAACCACGTACCACCAAGGCACTTCATGGGTTCCTCGGTCTCACAAAGTATTACCGCAAGTTCATCAAGGAATATGGCTTGGTGGCGGCTCCTCACAAAATTACTCAAGAAGGAAGCTTTTTCATGGTCAGCTGATGCTGATTTGGCCTTTGCAGCTTTGAAGACAGCCCTAGTGACCACGCCTATTCTTCATCTTCCTGATTTCACTAAGCATTTCACGGTGGATTGCGATGCATCAGGTGTTGGGTTTGGGGCCGTACTACGTCAAGGTGGTGGCCCAATTGCGTTTTTCAGTGGGGCGGTCGCTCCTCACCATGCTAAATTGGCCGCTTATGAACACGAATTAATTGGGTTGGTTAAAGCGGTATGACATTGGCGTCTGTATCTTTGGGGCCTCACTTTTGTTGTTCGGACAGATCATTATAGCTTGAAGTTTTTGCTTGATCAGCGGCTCTCTACTATTCCTCAACATACTTGGGTGAGCAGACTTTTTGGTTATGACTTTTCGGTGGAGTTTTGTCTAGGTAAACAGAATGTGGCGGCAGATGCTCTTTCACAGCGTGATGAATACATGGCGTTACAGGCGTTATCTGGTCCCAATTTCGTTTTGTTTGCCGCACTTCAGAAGGAGGTATCATCTATTTCCGAGCTCCTCATCCTACGGGATAAAATCTTGGCGAGTACTACAGATCCCGGGTGGACGTTCCTAGATGGATTGATCTTATATCAAGGACGTGTTCAGGTGGAGGATTCATATAGTCTTTGGCCCGAATTACTTGCGGATACGCGTGGTATGGGTCATGATGGTGTGCAGAAGACTCTCCATCGGTTTCGTGCAACATTTTTTAATTCGGGTACTCATAACAAGGTTCCGCGGATATATTAAAGGTTGTGTGGTCTGCCAGCAAAATAAGACTGATCATTTACATCCCACTGGACTTCTTCAGCCTTTATGTGTACCATCGGCAGTATGAGAGGATATTTCCATGGATTTTATTGAAGGTTTTCCCAAGGTAGGCGGCAAGACGGTTATCTTAATGGTCGTTGATCGTTTTTCAAAATACAACCATTTCATTCCACATGGTCATCCTTATACGGCAAACTCTGTTGCTCGCGCCTTCTTCGATGATATTTTTCGTCTCCATTGGATTCCCTATTCTATTGTGAGTGATCGTGATCCTGATTTCACCAGCAATTTTTGGACTGAGCTTTTTCGTCTTACGGGAACTAAGCTTCATCTGAGTTCTACTTTTCACCCACAATCTGATGGCCAGTCTAAAGTAGTCAATCGTACTATCACTATGTATTTACGGTGTTTAGAAGGAGATCGTCCTAAGCAATGGCTTCAATGGGCGGAGTTTTGCTAAAATACATCATATCATCTAGCCTTGCGGTCCACTCCTTTTCGGGTCGTTTATGGACAGGATCCCCTGACTCTATTGACCTATCAGCCGGGTATAGCACGAGTAGCGGTGGTTGATCGTCAGCGCCGGGATCGTGATGACTTTCTTGCTGAAATTCGCGAACGCCCACTTCAAGCTCAAGATTATATGAAGCAGTAGTACGATAAACATCACAAGGAGATCAACTTTGCGGTAGAGGACTGGGTTTGGCTTCGCCTTCATCACCGCTCCGTAGTTGATATCACTGACCACAAACACTCTAAGTTGGCTCCTAAGTTTTATGGACCATTTTTGGTTGAAGAACGCTTTGTCACAATTGCATATTGCCTTCAACTTCCACCAAAGCTCGTATACATAATGTTTTTCATGTTGCTTTACTCAAGAAATATCTCGGGCCAATGCCACCGGTTTCTGGTCGCCCACCGGACATTGTGCATGGTCGTGTGGTTCCTTCACCATTATCTATTGTCCGGGCTCATCTCAATCGTGGCACTTGGGAACTTCTTGTTTAGTGGTTGGGGTGTTCTTCAGCCGATGTGACTTGGGAGCGATTGGATGATTTTCAGCAGCGTTACGCTTGTTCCAGCTCGAGGACGAGCTGTTTCGTGGAGAGAGAGGTAATGTTGTGAACGCTTTTGTGGGTAAGACATATCAGAGGAGACGACGCAAGGTAGCTGCAACTAATTCGGTTGAGAGAGATTCGGCTGAGGGAGCTGTAGCCGTTCCGGAATTGGCAGGGCAGGAAAACGTTTCGGTTTCAGCAGACGTGAAAGACTTGGTTTCGGATACTGTGGCTATTACGGCAACAGAGGAAGCAGTTGCTACATCTTCTACGGCGAGAGGAAGTAAACGGACTGCTGGCAGTAAGGAAAGATTAGATAGGCTAGTTTCTCCTTAAGAGAATAGATAAGAGTTTGGTTCTCCTTCCGAGAACAAATTAGCTTCCAATTTTGTTATGCTTTACAATTTCCGAAAATCCTGTTGGATAAAGATATAAAGCCACAAAGCCACAGATGTAAAAGAGGGAGGGGGCGCAATCGGAAATAAGAATAGTCTTTTCCTCAAACTTTCGGCAGAATCAGAGCTTCGGATCATGCTGGAACAAGCCAGCAGTTCCGAGGACGTTATCTTCCCTCTTCATCCTGCACAAACCCACGCCATATCACTAGCACACTAGTAGGAAAATGCAGATCATATTTCCAGAAATCATGCAATTGTCTTTTTACAGCATTCAGTTATACCCAAATTTTATACATCTAAAAGTGAAAAGTGGCTCTATCGTCCTTCTATGACTGTAACAGTCATTGTATTCTTAGAGTTGAAAACGTTGTCTCTTATTTGCTCTATTTCATTATTCCTTTGTACAAAATATGCAGGGTGATTTGGCGTCGCCAATGTTGTGCATCCATTCTCCAAGTTGAACACAACGGAAGACATGAATGGTCTATCATCAGGATTTTCTTGAACGCACAAGAGCCCCACGTGGACGCAAAGTAAAGCTTCATCTAGTAAGCAGCTCTCCATAATAGATGTGTCTACCAAATCCTTTGCATTCCCTTGCTTCCAAAGGTTCCATGCCTGAGAAAATCACATCACTCATTTAGATTGTAAAACTTTAATATTTTCTAACTGCATGACTCATACATTTAGAAAAACTAATAATGGATGCTTACGTAGACTATTAAGTTTGGATAGTCCATGATGTGATCAATACAGCTTATCTTCACACCACTTACAACCTCCAAAAGTAACACACCAAAGCTATAGACGTCGGACTTGACAGAGAAAATGCCCTCCATTGCATACTCAGGAGCCATGTAGCCACTGGTTAGATCATTCCACTTCAAAATATTAGAAGATGAATTGAGTTCAGACATATGTTAATTTGAGAATTGGGTACCAGATACTACTCACTATGTCCCAACAACTCTTCTGGTGTTTGCATTTTTCTGGTTGTCACCAAAGATCCTTGCCATACCAAAGTCTGCTATCTTGGGTCTCATCTCTCCATCTAGCAAAACATTACTAGCTTTCAGATCTCTATGAATTATTGTCAATCTTGAATCACGGTGGAGGTAAAGAAGTCCCCTGGCAACCCCTTTGATTATCTTGAACCTCGTTTGCCAATCTAGAGTTACATTTCTTGCACTATCTACAAAGAACAACTGTGTCATATATATGAAAAATGTAAATGTACAATTGTTGAGTTGTTTCTTAAACTTTGGGTAAATTTCACTAGAACATACTGAAAATGGCAGCATCTAAGCTTTTGTTAGACAAATACTCATAAATCAGCAGCTTTTCATCTCCCTCTACACAGCAACCAAGAAGTCGAACCAAGTTTCTGTGCTGTAGTTTGGCAATTAGAACAACTTCATTTCTGAACTCCTCTGTTCCTTGCTCCGAGTCCCTACTGAGTCTTTTGATAGCAACTTCTTGACCACCTTCCAATATCCCCTTTGTAATAATGAAAGAAGTAAGATTATAGTGAATTTAACATATAACTTGATTCAAGAATACAATGAATTGCACATATATTTACCTTGTAAACTTTGCCGAAACCTCCTTGTCCAATCATAAATGTTTTGGCGAAATTGTTTGTTGCAATGACAATATTTTCGAATTTTACAAATGGAAATTCAAGATCATGGGCAGAGTTTTCGTCTGCAAGTTCATCTGAAGTACTCAAACCTGCATGGACTCGCTTAACGTGTCTTGCTCCATTTCTTTTCCTTCCTGCTCAAAAGTTTATGATCATTTGTTCTGTAACTATAATTTATATCTAGAGACAGAGAAAAATACCTTTGAACTTGCAGACCCATATAAGGAAAATGCAAGCGAGAACCATAACACTTGCTAATAATGGCAGCACAATTTTTACTGCTTTTGTCTTTGTCCTTTCACCTGCACACACATTCCAAAAAAATTATTCATATAGCGCCATGCCAATGTCCTATATGATGTGTCATCGTCCTCCATCAGAATTGCATCATGCAATTCCAGGGTCAGCCTTGAGAAACCAGTGATACGTACTTAAAAATATGATTGGCACTTAATTGTCTGATACTAGTTGGCACCTTAGACGCAAGATCACTGTTAGGGAAAAAACATACACTATATTGGCCACATATAGGAGGTTTTTGTTTGTGATGGAAAACTAATTGGTGATGTGATGGTGTCTGCACATTTTGGCCAAGATACGTGCGTACTGATGATTACAAGATGACATGAAAATGGTACCTGGCAAGCCTGCAATCCGGAGATACAACGTATCAAGATCATCACCACCAGCAGTGTTACCCGAACTCGCACGGAACTTATACGTGTCGACCATCTCCCCGACCCACACCAAGCACCTCGTCACATCGCCCGTCGATATGCTGCTGCTGTACCTAGCATAAGCGTACGCCACGCAAGAGCAGTTGCCACGGCACTCCGCCGCGCACTCCTCGAGGGTCTTGTTCCCAACGTGCACAAACTTGTCGGGCACCATCATAGCCGGCAACGCCAAGAAACCGTCGCTGCATCGTAGCGCCTCCTTCCGCCGGCATCCCCGCGAGAACTTTCCGCTGCTCCACTCTCCCTTGCTCGTCGGCTCGAACCCGTCCAGGCACTTGCACGTCGGGATAGCATCGGTCAAGTCGCAGTAGCCGGAGGGGCCGCAGTAGCCGTACCGATCGCCCTCGTAATCCGGCGACTTTCCAAGCAGCGTCCACTCCGACGAGTCCTTGTTCCAGCTAGAGAGTTCTAACCTGCCGGAGTAGCTCATCACATACCGTGTTGGTGCGGCGCCGTCGGAGACGGTGAAGGCCATGGAAATCTCATCTTCGCTATGTACAAGCGTCATGTAGAACGCCATGCTGGTGTCCACCGGATAGTACCGGCTTGAGATCATTGACTGTGAGACCAAGTAGCCCGTCCACACGCCACGGCGCCATTGTGGGCGTGACCCGTTCCAGATGAAGATTTGGAAGAACGATTCTGTGTCCCAGCCACAGGAGAAGCTGCCCGGCGAGGGGTCCTCGGGGCTCTTCCAAGAAACAAGGCGCTGGCCGGTGCGTGTCTTGTAGTTGATCCGCATTTTCATGCCAGGAATGTACGTGTCTGTCGGGCTATTGAAGCTCTGCCACAACATGGTGCCATTGGGTGCCCAAAGGATGAGATTGCCCGTGCTCATAAGCACGGCTGTCGAACCGGCAGTGTTTGACGGTAAGGACGACGAGCTGGCAGCAGTGGTGACGTTGGTCGTCCAAAGAACGCGGCCGTTGGCATCTGACAAGACAAGATTAGATGTGTTGCTCAGGGCAAGCGAAGGCACCGAGGAGGCCATGATCGGCGTTGCCCGGTTGGCAACCCAGACCACGGTGAGCCGCGGGATGTGGTTGTACCATATGCCGAGGTACAGTTTTTCTGGAGTGGAATTGGAGGGGGAGAAGAAGCCAAGGGCGAAGTCGCCGCCGTTGGACACGACAGTGGTGCCGGGAGAGAGCGGCTTGCCGGGGACAAGCCGATCGTCGCATCCGCACAAAGCCGGCAAGAGGAGGAGGAGAGCTGCGATGAAGATGGGACTCTTGGGGGTAAATAACCAATCCATCTCTCTTCCTCTTCGCTGTGTTTTCGAATGAATGTATTCACTACTAGTTGGAACTCCAATAGAGGTTGAAAGAAGGGATAAAAGCGACGAGCCAGCAGCCTTACCAAGCTTATACAGTCTTGGTCTGCAGTCAATAATGCATATGTTTAGGATTTACCGTAGAGACTTGCCAGTTCAAAATCCAGAATGTGTTGACATCCGAGCAGTCCTCGTCAGAATGGTAGGTCGGGTGGCACAGTCATACTCATATCGTGGCCGCCTGCCAGGAAGGTGATCTAGAGGACTAGTAACCTTACATGCATTAATTCGTCGCCAAGTAACTGCTACATACATAATCTACATTAGTTTATGTTTGAAACAGACAGAAGTGTTCGTAATCCGTAGACACACGCAGCGACTGACTGCGATGGATACGGCCGATAAATATTCCCCGCGCGCGTCGAACTGCTGCAGCTCATGAGAAACCCATTGAGTACTGACCCACCGCACGTCGACGGCACGCGGCCGAGCGTGCGTGACGCAGCAAAGCGGCCTGCTGGTCTGGTGCACCCGTCTGCGCGCGCGCGTCCCAGCAAGTTCGCGCTTCCGGCGCCCCTCGACTGGGCCACTCCACTTTCCCTCGGTTCCCTAGCCTGCGATCTTGCTTCGGAAAATTTGATGCCCTTCCACGACATGAACGTACACCGACGCGCGCGTCTAGCTAGTCTTTGTATATTTTTGCCACATGCCTGGTAAGTTCATCACTAACAAGCAGTAACTATGTACATTGGTTTCGGTTATACGGCCAGAACCATTTCTAGGATTCTCGCAGAGTCGCTGCACTAAGTCACGGCAACAAATTGAATGATAGTGGAAGTGGAGACATCTGGTTTTTTTTACTGGCAATATCTGATGAGTTACTCTCTTTGGTCACAAAAGAGTAGCGTCCTAGAATACGTATAGTCGAAGCAAGATAATTTTGACCAAACATATAGCTTAAAATGTATGGTTTTAGTATATGAAAACGATATGAGTGAATTTGTCATGAAAAATACTTTCATAATATTTCACTTTGATGACTTTGATGAATATATGATAAAACAGAGTGGTCAAAGTCAGGAGCGTAGCCAGCCGCTGGCTGGGCCTCAGACCACTAGGGGCGTAGCCAGCCAAAGCTTGGTCCACTGCAGCTCGTGCGCGCCATCCAGCGCCACCAAACAGCAAGCGATTTTGACCTGGGCCTCGGGCCATTGGTAGCCCGAGGTCTAGTTCCGCCCCTAGTCAAAGTGGCATGTTGTTGACTTTAAAAAGTCGAAAACACTACTCTTTTGTGACCGGAGGGAGTAGTTTTACATGCTAGTATAGATATAAATAATCTTGGGAGTAATCACAGTTTAATGTACCCAAGGTTGTTAAAATTGCGATCCTAGTCGTAGAATTGTACGATTCTATGATCCTAGATATGAGGACCCCTGGGTTATTTTCGTAAGACTGAAACATTCCTGGTCTTATGAAAATAACTCTAGGCTTCAAGTTAATGAAATCCAATTTAACTTCATTTAAGTAGGAGGACCCGGCTGAGTTAGAGCAGCAGATACCATGCATACCACTCCTCTGCGAGTACTACATGGTAATCGGTTCTCCAACAGCCCCAATCAACACTTAAATAAGTTAAAAGAGATTTCAAAACAGCGAGTATGTGTCACGTGTTGGCTCCCAAGATCAGCGACCAACACGCACATACCCTCATCAACGTCAATCACAGTCATACAAGTTCATACATTGATATATCCAAAAGACATACAACATAGGAGTTAAATCTACAACTATTACATAGCGTCCAACCGGCCAAATTCAAAGATTAACAATAAGTAGCTGCGGAAGCAAGTAAATAAACCAAAAGGTCCAGCAAGGTGTGCCCAAAACCCAAGACAACCGACTGGGAGTTAAAGACCAACACTATTCGTTAGCGTCGCCTAAATCGGCGCTAACGAACTCATCGAGCGTAATATCTTCCTCACATGAACAAGCAGATATCTGGGTTAAGTACAAAATTGTACTCACAAGTCTTACACAAATTAAAAATTATACATGCTAGAGGATATCCAAAAGAGAGGCATTAGTGGCTTAGTTTTGCAGAAAACGCAACAATTTTCATCCCTACACCTACTAGTTTGAAATTGCCATTTTGCAAACAATTGTTTAGTAAAAGAAATACATATAACAGTGATAGATATAAATATCAAACAATACCAAAGTGGTAGCCCACTTTGATAAACTAAAATGCATGAATATCCTATTCACGCCGAAAACCAAAGTCGCGCTCAAGTGCTGAGCGCCACGGGCCCGCCATGCTCTGCCGTGCCTCCATCACCGTCGTAAGCCATTGCCTCTCCCGACCTATCCCCTAGCATCTCCACTTAATGCCGCCCTCACTCCGTCTCATTCCTGGGCTTAAACCTCACTCCTGCTCCTCTTTTTGCCTCACCTCTCCTCGCACCTGAGAGGAGGAGGACGCTTGTGCAAGCTCCATTCTCGGGTAAGCTTGAAGCCATGGTATCTTGTCTCTTCTTCGATCGTCACTGTATGCATTTTGGCTAAACTCAGCTCGTGCTTTGCCTTGTAGCTTCCGGAGCACGAAGGTTGTCCTTGCCACCGGAGGACGTGCACCGAATGCCATCACCATGCCTTTTCCCCTCTCCAGTGAGTTCCTTTCCCTTCTTTGCGCGTCAACATGTAGGCTTGGACATGATATCCATTTCCCCTCAACTTATTTCATCAATGCATGACAGGAGTTGGTGAATTTGGATTTTTCCCATTTGTCGGCCGACAGCACTATTCTTCACCACATTGTCATCCTGGTGAGCCATTTTTCGATTCCATGCGTTTTCACCATCTACAAGACACCCCCAAGCTTCCTCAACCCTTTGTTGTTACTTCTTTTGCCTAGGGAATCTCCTCCACGTGAAGCCCTCCGCCGCTGGAGCCATTACCGTCGACCACCTCTCTTCGAGCTTCTCCGGCCATTTCTCTACATTGGTAAGCTTCAAGGAACTCCTTGGTAGCTTGTGCGTGCATTATTTCGGCCAATACATCATCAGGATGGCACATACACTTAGGACTGTAGGGCGCCGCCGCTCATTGCTGACTAGCCGCCATTTTGAGTCAGCTCAGCCGACGCCACCACCACCTTGAGGTCTGCCATGCTCCAAGGAATCCATTCCTGGTCTTGGCTGGCTCCGCCATGGCGTGTAGCACCAGCGAGCCGCCAGGCAAGGTCGCGGCCACGCGAGAGCGCGTGGCACGCTCTGACCATTACTGTTCCTACACCATTAATTAGCCTAACCTCGGTTCAATTAGTGCTAATGATTACTTTGGGTATTAAATGGAAGTCTTAATGCACTAATGCTTCTATTACATGCGAGCCCCGCACTTTAATTGCATAGTAATATGGGCAGTGAACCTGTGGACCAAGTTCTTGGCTTTCGGTCCATGCTCTGTGCTTGTAGGCCGAGTTAGTGACAAGTAGGGCCCACTTGTCAGTGCACTTTTAAATTAGAAAATAAATTAAGAAACGGTATTGTGCAGTGGACCCCACTGTTGGTGACTGCGGCTAGGTATGCTTGGGTATAAAAAGTAATTAATACTTAAGAAAATCTGGAAATCATTTATTTACACACTGAAAATTTGAATAACTTCAAAAATGCATAACTAAATCATCTTCACTCCAAAATGAGTGAAACCAGTTTTGATAATTTTTATTTTAACTTAACTTTATTTTAAAATATGTTTCAAACATGTCACTATCACAGAAAATATAGTTTTTGGAGATTGATCCAAAAACCCATTTATTTATACACTAAAAAAAGGCTTTTAACTTTGAAAATTCATAGAAAATGTTTATGAACTCCAAATAAGTTAAACCAAGTTATTTTGGCCTTATATTTTTATTCCCTACTTATCTGTGTAAACCTTTTTCCCACCACCATTCTACAAATTTTCACCAAATAATTAAATTAGGATGAATAGTAACAGAATTGTTATTTATTGGATTTTCCAGAAATCTGATTTTCAAACTGCTATAACTTTTACATACTAAATCCAAATAGGATGAATCTTTCACCTAAATTAATCTAAAATAATGAACTACCCACTGTATAAATTTAATGCATTTTGGATGATATTGAAGTTTTGGATGTTTTCGTTCTTATTCGATGTTTTCGTTCATGCAATAGTTGACGAAGGTTCGAGTGTGATCGAGAGTGGTTTTCAGTAGCACATGGACCATCCACAACAAAGGCAAGCAGTTCTTTCCTTTGATGCATGTTGCTCCTATTAATTTTGAAAACTATCTATGTTGATTTTCAAGTATTCTATGCATTGCTTAATTTCAAATACTTGTATATCACTTGGGTAAAATTAGTTATATCCTCTTGCTGCATTGGCCTTCCTTTGAATGTTGATTACCCTTTTACTTTGAATGATTAAGGTTATATGTTATATGAGTTTGTTTGTTATTTGTAGAACGTTATGAGATATTCATATCGTGTGGGTAAAGTTGTACACCTCTGCAGAGTTAAAATCTATTTGAATAGCCATGTCCCCAGTTATGGACATCGCTTGGTGAAACCATGCATAGTTAGCTTATGGGAAATTGGGTTTGGGTTATGGTTGGAAATGTTATGTAATTGTGTTGGTTTTTTCAGATCTGAAATGTTATCACGAACGAGAAGTTCGTGTTGATTTGTTAATGAATGAATTGTGTCACAAACGAGAAGTTCGTGTGTTGATTATTTTTGGAGTATCTACTGTTGTTGATCATGAATTTGGAATTATCTACTGATTATATAAGTTTTCTAAATGTTTTACAAATGGCAATTTGAATCTATATCATTTATCTCAATGAAAAACTTGCTTTATGCTGAAAATAAACCATGTAAGCCTTCTTTTGACACTTGAATGCATTTATTATATGTTGCTATTCGTAAGTCTTATGAGTACATTTTTGTACTCAGTTACATTGTTCTTGTTGCAGGTGAGAAGTCGTTCAAATTGGGTTAAGTACTTCAGACACTACGACTTTAACCCCAGTTGGTTGCTTGTGGGTTTGGGCATGCCAACTCGGCTCTTTCTCTTTTATTTCTAAGTTTATCTTCCGCTGCAATTTATTTGTGTTGTTTAGATTTGGCCGATCGGCCCTCTTATGCAAACCTATACCTTAAGGTTCTATTTAATGATGTTGTAAATACGATTCTATTATTCTTGTATATTGTGTATGCATGTGAATGCAATATTGTGTTTGGATATGTGCATGTTAGCCACTGATCCTTGGGAGCTAACATGAGACACATATCTGGGCACTCGGAATCGTTTTTGTCTCTCGTTAAGTGTTGCGCTTTTGACGTAATCACTTAGCTTGAAACGGATCCGATTCCGGGTCCCCACACATATACCACCAATCGGCCCTCTTGCATAAGCACACAACCGAGCACGTGGCGAGAAGCATCGCAGTATACGTTGAAGCTCTTATGAGTATCCGGTATAATGAGCACTGGGGCTTTGGTCAGACGTTCTTTCAAGATCTGAAAACTTTCTTCACACTCCGCTGACCATTTGAACTTCTTTTCCTTCTTTAATAGCTAGGTCATCGGCCTCATGATTTTGGAGAAGTTCTTGATGAACCTGCAGTAGTAGCACGCAAGTCCGAGAAAGCTTCTGATGTCGGTGACGGTCGGCTGCCCCCAGTTTAGTACATCTTACACTTTGCTTGGATCAACAGCAACACCACCCTTGGATAGCACATGACCCAAAAATCTAACTTTCCGAAGCCAAAATACGCATTTGCTGAATTTGGCATAAAGCTGATGCTGGCGAAGTTTCTCCAACACAAGCCTCAAATGTTGCTCGTGTTCTTCATTGGACTTGGAGTAGATGAGGATGTCATTGATAAACACGACAATGAACTTGTCCAGATACTCCATGAACACTGAATTCATGAGGCTCATGAAGTAGGCCGGTGCATTTGTCAAACCGAAGGATATGACTGTGTACTCGTACAAGCCGTAGCGAGTAGAGAATACCGTCTTCGGAATGTCTTCAGTTCGGACCTTGATCTGATGGTAGCCCAGTTGCAAGTCAATCTTGGAAAATACTTGAGCCCCAGTCAGCTGGTCAAACAAGTCATCAATGCGGGGAAGTGGATACTTGTTCTTGACGGTGACTTCGTTTAACAGACAGTAATCCACACACATCCACAAACTCTTGTCTTTCTTCTTGACGAATATTGCCGGGCATCTGCAAGGCGGGAAGCTCGACCAAATAAAACCCTTGTCTTGTAGCTCTTTGAGTTGCTCCTTCAATTCAACCAACTCATTGGGAGGCATCCGATACGGCCGTTTTGAAATAGGTGCAGTACCAAGTGGAAGCTCGATCACAAATTCGACTTCACGATCAGGAGGCATGCCTGGGAGTTCTTCAGGGAAGACATCCAGGTACTCGCATACCACTGGTACCCTCTCCAATTTGAGAGTGGTACTAACTTACAGAGCATAAAGATGAGATTCGACAACTTTTGGTGCGAAAACAACTTGATCGCCATCTGCACTTGTGACAGAAATTGACCGATGTGCATAATTAATTTGCCCCTGATTCTTGGATAGTCAATCCATCCCCAATATAACATATATCCCCACTGAATTTATCACTATTAAGTTTGCCCAAAACTCTATCCCCTGAATCTCCACTTTTACGTCCCGACAGACTAGATCGGTTTGCAAAACCGCTCCCGTTGACTGAATGTGATAAGGTGGCTGAAGTGTATGCAATTCAAATCGATGGTATGTAGAAAAACCCTTCTTTATAAATGAATGTGATACTCCCAAATCGAACAACACAACAGCTGGATACGAATTAACAAGTAACATACCCAAAACGACGTCCGGTGCATCGTTTGCCTCCTCGGCGGTGACGTGGTTCACCCGGCCACATGCCAGAGCTTGAGGGGGCTTAGCCGCTGCCCTCAGAAGCGGTGGTGGTCGTACTGGGGCTGGATTTGGGGCGGTGTAGACTTGGGGCATCCCACGTGCTTTCGCCAAGCACTGATGCGCATAGTGCCCTGGACGACCGCAATGGAAGCAAGTGACACTCGGCCTGAAGTTGCCGCTGTTTAGGGGCTGATTTCCCCCACTTCTTGGCTGCACATTTGGTGGTGTAGGTCTTGGTATAAATGTGGGCAGCCTCTGTGGTGCCAGTGCTTGAAAATGGGGTGGTTGGGGATGCCCGGTGTGCGGTCTCGGAAAACTGCCGCTTGCTGAAATTAGTGCGGCCCTCTTGCGCTTGCGAGACTCTTCCAAGGCTTGGCTCTTGCTTTCCACCACAATAGTCTTGTTGACCATGTGCTGGAAGTTACGGAAATCATGGACGGCCAATGCTAGTTGCATCTCCTCGGTTAAACCGTTCATAAAACGGCTTTGTCGGCGGGAGTCGGTGGAGACGCCATCGGGAGCGTACCTAGCCAAGAAGTTGAACTCGTGGAGATACTCGGTCACGCTCTTTCTCCCTTGATTAAGAGTGAGAAATTGTTGTTGCTTGATTATTATCATGCCTTCTGGAATGTGGGCCTCATGGAAGGCCGCTCTGAACTCATTCCAGGTTGGAACATGTCCCTTGGGCTACATGGAGTAGAAGTTGTCCCACCATGCGCTCGCTGTCCCCATCGAGTTGGTAGCTGGCAAAGAGGACCTTCTTGACTCCAGTACATTGTGCAATGGTCAGCTTCTTCTCAATCGCGCGGAGCCAGTCCTCCGCCTCCATTGGGTCCTCGGAACTCAATAATGTTAGGGGATTTGTACGCTAAAAGTCAGCGAGTCACCTGTGTGCACGGTGAGCTCCCGCTCCTCCAGATGGCCCTGGAGTGGAGGAGGTGTTGCAGGCTTTTTTGCTTGAGAATTCGGGTTTGATCCATCCGGTTCCTCTCAATCTGAGCAAGCACTTCCGCCATCGTAGGCAGTGGGGGAAGCTCCTCTTCCCGTTGACCGCCTTGCTGATTTTGTCGGTCGGAAGGCTCCGCGCGCTCTTCTCGTGCATAAAGCTCACTGACAGCAGCAGAGCAAGCACCCGGGGGTGGTGATCCCTTCCCTTGTTGGGCTCTTGAGCGAGTTGTAGCTCCCGTCATCCTGTTGCCACGCAAATAGTTAGCAATCCGACGAAAGGTACACTCGAATAAGTGCGAAAAGAAAACCCAGACAACGGGTGTAATATACTTAATCTAGCATGCATCAAGACATAAAATACGCAAAATTTTAACTCCAAATGAGGGTACAAAGGCACTTGGGCCAGTACAAGATCCATTAAAGCAAATGATAGTTTTTCGGTACGATTACATTCATATAGGCCCATAGGCGAATAGCAACCGCCCGAAATGAAAAGTTCTTGCAACAACACATAAAGAGTTTAACAAGTAATACCCTATTACATTAATTTGAAGAAAAATGCTCGCTTAACACACTTCCGAATAGCGAGCTCAAGATACTACAACCTGGGCATTCCGGTTGAAGTTCACCGAAAATTCATCTAGAAGATAATATCCGGGTGATCCTGAGTCCTCATGATCTTCTATGTTGGTAAGGCGCAGAGGGGATCCTATGTCGATTATGTGGCCTCCAGCGGGTTTCGGCTTCTTGGTGCGAACAAAACCCGACGACATACAGTCTTGGCTCCTCGGCCCATAATTGGGTACTCGTCCTCCCACTTTGGGAAGACGATACTCCGGTGGTACAGAAGCGTATGGGGAGACCTCATTCTCACCATAAAGCATGTTGCGGTGAACGAGCAACATGCTATACATGAGCTGCAGGTTCTCCTGGGCCACCACGAGATGTTGTCGGGTCTCGTACAACTCGTGTATGGCACATCGATGAGCTTGGTCCATGATATAAACCAATCTCACCAACTGCCGCACTTGGGGATCTTCCCTATACTGGATATCAGCGAAGGTGTTCACCTCCGCACCACGCTCTCGCTGCGGGAAGTGATCGTATGGCAGCTGAGCTAACTCCATCAAATCATGACAAAGATGGCTCATAGCCACACAGGCCACTTCCTGCACTGCCATGGCCTCGGAGGTGCCACGTGCTTAGAAACCGTAGGGGATGCTTCCCGTTACTCACCTTGCGATTATGTTGACTATGGCCAAGTATTCTTCCATCCCCGGTCCTCTGTCGCGGCGGTAGATGGAGTACTGTGGTTGATACGTGAAGTTAGCCCTCCACATCATGTCTCGAAGTAGCACTAGGTATCCTTCAACATCTTCGGCTTGGATTTCCTTAACCAGATATTGACGACTCATCTAAAGATAAGAAGGACAAGGTGAGTAGAACAGTTAGTTTGCAAATTCAAATGAAAGGAGGGTAAGAAAATGATACTAGGATGGATAAGGAATAAAAGATGTTCATACTTAAGCTTTTTGGAATTATTTTGCTAATTTGAAAATAATTTGACAAGAGACTTGCTAACACTAACGTCCGTGCTATTTCTAACCTACAGTCAGTATGGCTCTGATATCAACACTGTGAGGACCCTCGGGTTATTTTCGTAAGACCCAGACCTTCCCAGTCCTATGAAAATAACTCTAGGCCTTAGGGGAATCAAATTCAATTTAACTTCATTTAAGTAGGAGGACCCGGCTGAGCTAGAGCGACAGATACCATGCATACCACTCCTCTGTGAGTGCTACATGGTAGCTGGTTCTCCAACTGCCCAAGTCAACACTTAAACAAGTTAAAAGAGATTTCAAAACAGTGGGTAAGTGTCACATGTTGGCTCCCAAGATCAGCAACCAACACGCACATACCCTCATCAACGTTAATCACAATCATACAAAGTTCATACATTGATATACCCAAAAGACATACAACATAGGAGTTAAGTCTACAACTATTACATAGCGGCCGACCGGCCAAATTCAAAGATTAACAATAAGTAGCAGCGGAAGCAAGTAAATAAACCAAAAGGTCCAGCGAGGTGTGCCCAAACCCATGAGAACCGACTGGGAGTTAAAGAACAACACTATTCATTAGCATCGCCTAAATTGGCGCTAACAAACTCATCGAGTGTAATATCTTCCTCACCTGAACAAGCAAATATCCGAGTTAAGTACAAAATTGTACTCGCAAGTCTTACACAAATTAAAAATTATACATGCTAGAGGATATCCAAAAGAGAGGCATTAGTGGCTTAGTTTTGTAGAAAACGCAACAATTTTCATCCCTATACCTACTAGTTTGAAATTGTCATTTTGTAAACAATTGTTTAGTAAAAGAAATACATATAATAGTGATATATATAAATATCAAACAATACCAAAGTGGCAGCCCACTGTGATAAACTAAAATGCATGAATATCCTATTCATGCCGAAAACCAAGTTGTCACCAAGTCAAGTTTTAATTTGAAGTCTAACAATAGTGACTCCCGAATCCAAATGGTCGTCTGTAACCGTGGATACGGCTATTCGAATAGATTGATGTTGTAAGCCTCCAGATAATAACACACTTTCTATGGTATGTCGGTCAGGGAAGTCGAGATTCGGTATTGTTTAGCAAAAAAGCCCTATTGAGATGAGTCACCCTTGCGAGATGAACCCCAAACTTAGTATAAGCTATTGATAGAACTTGCTAAGCAGGCTCGCATGTTGTGTTAGATATAACGATACAATGTAAAGAAAGAAAAAAAGTGCTCACATGCACATTATAGAAAATTGCATCGGATCCTACGAACAGATGATCGAATACAAATGCCCTCACACCACCTGGGACTTAACCCAATAAAACCCTCCCCTTACTTAACCGAACGGTACCCATATCCTACATGTGGAAGTACGAGTGTTACTTGAATTAATGACATCACCAAAGTTCGGTCCTTAATGGTCCGAACAAGACTACCACATACCCAAGTCTCGTGCACGAAGGCACCCTCACTATCAACCACTTGTCCAGACCCAAATCCTTTTTAATTTGACCAATATAAACTTAACAACCAGATGCAAAGATCTGGACCAACATCATAAAAGATAAATGTGAGGTGTTTTCCATGATCAACGAGAAAACCCTGTCAATCGGACTACCGTAACTTCTAGACTTGCATGACTAAGCATTCAACATACATAATATATATATCAACACAACCATCTAACTTAAGCATATTGGTAAAGTAAACATCAAGTATAACCAGCAAGAATAGGATATAACTATTTAACTCACAAAATATCGATATATCCAAAATAGCATGCCAGCAATTGTCATTGCGATTCAAAATACCAACTTAACAAAATCTGGGATCAATATGATGCAAAACAAAGTTCAAATGATGCTTGACTTGTTGTAATTCCAATTGCTCGCTCTCGGTTGTGAAGTCGTCGACTCGCGGCAACTCAGACTCTATAGAAATAACGACATCGAATGAACACCGAGAAAATCCAAAAATTCAAAGTGCTCAAAAATACATGAAATTTATACAGTAGATATATGGAGATTTTATATGAATTTAGGTAAAATAATTATTTCATTTGGAGTTTATATGAGAGAGTTATAGTAGTTTGAAAATCAGCATTTAAGAAAAAGCTCGAAAATCCAGCTTCACATTACTATTCACCCGAATTAATTACTTTAGTGAAAATTTCCAGAACAGTGGTGGAGATAAGAATTACATGGTTACAAATATAATAAAAAGTTATGTTCAATAAAAATTGAATCATCCCATTTGGATTTCAAATGAATGTTCTATGAATTTTTTAAGTTGATTCAGTTTCTAGTGTAAAAATAATTCCTTACCGAATTTAATTTCAATTCCAAAATTTTATGTGGCATTAATAGGTTTCAAAATTATGCCATGAGTAAGTACATTAAAAATTCAAACTAACAAAATTGTTTTCACTCAATTTGGAGCTAAAATGAATTAGTTATGATTTTTTTTAAGTTCTTCGAGTTTAAAGTGCAAAAATAAATCACTGCGGGAATTTCTAAATGTATTTAACACTTTTTATACCCAGCCTATTTTAGCCTCTATTACTAACATGCGGGGTCCAGTGCATAGTATTTGTTTCATTTTAATTTCTGAATTAAATCTACTGACAGGTGGGGCCGTTTGTCATTAACTAGGTCCATAGCACATTGCATGAACCGAAGGCCAGCATACATGGTCCACTGGTCCATGACCGTGCACTTAAAGTCCTTGGGCCCACATGTCATTCACTCTAGGCAAAACTAGTTTAATTCTCTCTTTTCTGTTCACGGGTCCCACGCGTCATAGACTCATCAACACAATAAGACAGCCATTTAATACACTAAGCAATCATTAGCTCTTAAGAACCGAGATTTGCTGCTAATCCAAACGCTACAGTAGCGGTCGGAGTTCCAACAAAATCGAAAACGCATTGGGTTCACTGTCGGGCTTGCTGCCAGCGCTGTGGTCCATGCCGTCGCGAATCGAGGCCAGAACTAGGTTCCTAATAGCCTTGCGCACCCTCAAGGACCGGCGGCGAAGGCTGGGACAACCCACAGCGGCGACACGATGGCAAGGGGCGACGCTAGATCTATGGCAAACGTGCATGCGACAATTGGGCTACGCATTGAGCCAAATGGTGCCTGCATGTTCATCTATGGGTTACAGTGAGCCTACCGGAGCACATGAGAGGGTTGGAGGTGCTCGGTGCTGGCTTGTCGATGGCGATGGCTACGACAGTGATGTGGTTCCTTGTGGAGAAGAAGACCTGAGCACAAACAAGGGCAAAGGAATGTCAGGATAGCTTACGGGAGCTAAGGAGAAGCTAGGAGAGGAAGCAATCAAGAAGTAGCTCACTAGAACGGTGTTGGAGATGAAGGTTAGGGTTTTCGGCTGAGAAGGAGCAAATCCGAAATTCAGGAGTCCCTATGAGTGATTGGGAAAAATTAACCGAGGGGAAATACATATCATGCCAAAGCATTCATGGTGACACACATAAGAGAGAGAAAGGCTCACTGAAGACACCAATGGCGCGGTGGAGTTCCACAGAACGCGCTCTTGCGACATTGAGGACACGGTTGTGTTCTGGGCGCTACACACGAAGACAAGGCCTCTCATTGGCATTAATGGATACGGAGAACAGAGTAGAAGAGAAAGGATGCTATGGCATGAAGCTTACCCGAGCAAAGAGCACAAACGAGCGTCTTCCTCCTCAGCCACCGAGAAGAGGAATGATGGAAAAGGAGGGTTGCGAGGGGTTTTAGCTCGAGAAAGAGACGGGATGGAGGTGGCGTGAAGTGGCGAAGGTCCTGGAGTGGCTGGCGTGGGAGGTGGATTCACGGCGTCACTGCTCGGCTCAGAGCGCGACGGAGACATGGCGTTCAGCTCCTGCGCGCGCGAACGGGAGGTAGAAGAGGGAGCTGACGGGTGGGCCTGGGGTGTCAGTGGCTCAGTGAGGCATGGTTTAGAGGGTGGCTCGATCTGGGTTGGTTTAGTTGGCTGGGTCAAGTTGAGTCAAAAAAGGTTTGGTTCGGTCGGGTTCGAGTCCAACAGTTGACTGAGCTAAATTCAAATCCTCCCACTTTAACTGGTTGAGTAAAAATAGTAAATAAATTCCTAAAATTCTAAAAAAATTCAAAGAGGTTCCTGGGATGACATAGTACACATATAAAATTTCTAACATCACTGTTAATGCATTATTTGCTTATTTTTAAGTCTTTAACCGCAGGGGTTATTGAAATGGGATTTCAAATTTCTTAGGGTTGATTTGGTTTCTAAAAATTTGGGAAAAATTACATTTATTCATGATAAATATTATAAGAGTTAAATAAACTATTTTCCAAGGATGATCACAAATATTTTTTGTTGTTTTCTTTTGGAGCTTCATTTTGAGTTATAAGTTTAACTTTGATTTGAAATTTTCAAATACAATATTTTGTTCAAATGCTCCTTAAACCAAATGCATGCTCATGAGATGCATAATACTTAAATTAATAAAGTTGGGGCTATGACACTAGAACACCAATGCGACTCAAATCGCATCTAGAGTCATACCTGGTAGAATCGTGATCCTAGTCATAGAATCACCGTAGAATCATGACATAATTATGTAGAATCACACACCATCTTAGATTATGAAAGACGTAGGTGTTTGCTTGTGTCCTGTCCCTCAATTCGAGTTGTATGGTAAGTACTAAGTAGTTGCAGGGTGTTGGGTTTGAGGCATCACCCCATACTAGGATGGATCGGTTCATCATAAGATCATCCCATAATTTGGTGGTATGACACAATCCTTCATTTTGTATTAGGTTTATGCTTATTATGGATGATGTGGTAATGGACCAACTCATTCTATTCCTCAAACCAAACAATTGGATTAGGTTCAGAGTTAGGATCAGATGATCAATTCACCATATCATCCTTCAAACCAAACAACTCAGTAATAGTTTAGACATTAATATTAAGAGGTTTGGAATAATTGTGGAGATCATGGGTAGATGATCTTAATCTTAGTGTTGAACAAAATCCCAAAAACTAAGTTTAGGCCAAATTCCAGCTTGCCCATTTTCCTTTTCTTTTCCTCGGGTTGAGCCTCCTTTTCCCCTTTGGCCCAGCTCTTCTCAGCCCGCCTATTTTCTCCCCTTCCTGGCCCAACTTCCGTGCCATTATAATAATAGTAATTATAGTAATTATGTATTAATCAATTATTAATTTAGGCCTTTGGAGGTTAATTAGAAATGATGAGGGAACTATTGTCACACAAGGGCAAGTTTAATTAGGAGTTATAAAAATAATTCAATAGTTCAAACCTTAATTTGCACATTTAAGTAAAATTGTTAACCTTATCAAGCATTTCAACAACAATGGGTCGCATCCTTAAATTAGAAATGGCATTATAGTTAAGCTAACTAGGGTGATCAATCCAGATAGTTTGATATTAATAAAATACAATTAGTGTGTCATTAGCACTTGACTTTAAAAGAGAAACTTGAACTAGGAGTCATATTAAAGTATAAACCTCGATGGCACATAGGCCCTATGCCGATGTTTTAATATCAATATTATGAAATAAATGCTAGGGACACTATAATCGAGATCATACAAGAGGAGACATGGGCTTTTTTAGACAGGTTTAGGCATTCTCTGGAGAGAATAATAACCCTACTCCTGTGTTCTTGTATTGAACATGTTTACAGAGTTAAACAAGCCACCGAAACTAAGGTTAATAGCTTGGGTGTGTCATGAACTTCTTGATCTCTCTCTCTGTCTCTCTCTCTCTCTCTCTCTCTCTCTCTCTCTGTGTGTGTGTGTGTGTCCACTGGCGTTGACCTTTGTATAACTTCTGAAGGGGTGACAGTTGTTGTGTGCCAGGAGGCGCCTTGACAGTTAGTTGAATACGCACGTTACTTACGGTTATTGTCAAAGAGACACCCTCCTGCACATTCACCATGTGGTTATGCTAGAAACAGAGAGAACTACGTGCGGTTATGTCAGAGATAAACAACACGTGTGAATGAGCGCAGTGTATAGGGTCCCTAGTCAATCAGGCCCACTTGTCTGTGGGTTTCATCGACTGTAGGGTGGTCGTAGTTGACTTGGTCGTAGCAAACCTTACAACCATAAGATGGTCGTAGTAGATCTTACGACCATAAGATGGTCGTAATAGATTTTACAACCATGAAGTGATCGTAATCTTCCCTTGTCATTGTAGACTCTAACGACAAGGGGTACCTTTGATGGTTGTTAATGATATCATTATCCATAATAAATATTACAGATAAATAGTTTCATTAATTAAGGATTATTAGATCCTTGTCACCCTAGATCATTATTAAAATGATAAAAGCATCAATAATAATGGATTAAGGTTAGTCAGTATGTCATTGTAAGGAGATATCAACCAATAAGACCCAAATTCAAATGATCCATAGACCACAACAATTAGGGTTTAGGTAAGAGTAATTCCCTTAGTTGAATCCCTCGATTGCAATATAAATTAAATTGATACCCCTGTTAATAAATCAATGACAGTGGGTCACCCCCCAACAGTCATTTATAATTAATTTAATTAGTAACTAAATTAAGGTAATAAATTCTCATTAGTGTGCACTATGAATTTAATATCAAAAGAGGAACATTGGTAGAGGTCAAGTCAATAGTATTAATCTTGCTAACATCCCAATGAGGGCTGTGTCCCACTCAATTTAATATTAACTAGAATTAAATAGTGGTATCCGGTAGTTAAATATCACTATTAGGTCAATTACGGATATAGTTACCTACCACTAGTAATTTGACAATGTAAGCGTTACTAATAAAATGATAAATAGTAGGGGTAGACACTTGCAAATAAATCCTTACTAATTGTCGATTAGGAAGACTTTAATTGAAGCTAGCTGATGTGATGTTAATACTTAAATAGATATCTATGTGAGGATGGCGCCCTGTAAAAATGGTATGTCATGAGGTGAATGAAACTGATATCTATGTGAGGATGGATGGAACCTTTGGGGTACTATTCTCCACTAGAGGTGGATGAAACATTCGCTACTATTATACAAAAACAATCAATTTTCATTAAAACTTGGTTTAGTTAAAATGTTAGGTCTCAAGACTTGCCTACTACTTAAACTATTTAAGCATATGCTCTATGTAAATAAAAGAACCACGAGTCATTCATTTGATCAGTCTTGCATATTTTATAATTCCATCCTGTGTGTTGGTTCACTGAGTACGATGTTGTACTCACACTCGCTCAATATTACATTCAGTAAGTGAGAACGAAGAAGACTCTATAGCACTTAAGCGTGATCGTCAAGATGGGAAATTAAGAAGGCCAAGAACTAGGTCGCGAGCCCCAATTGATTGCCGGTGGCCATATCTTGAGGGTCCCACTTGTTACATTTTAATTCCGCTTCCGTTGTTGTTCTTTAAAAGGTATTTGGCCTGACCTGCCGTTCTGCAAGGTAAAAGCTGTAAGGTATATTCACGCTTTGTTTATTATTATGCAATAGCTTTCCGTTTACAAGATATGTGTTTGATATTCAATAATGTAACTGTGTGCACTAGCTACTGATCCAGGGACTAGTGCCGGTATACACAAAGGGTTCCGAATTACAAATTCGGGGTCCGACAACGACCGAACGGGAAGTTCGGTGCAACGGGTTGTATCAAGTGGCATGGGTGGCGAAGCATGCTATTGCTTCACGTTGATTAGACTCGGTCTTTGGAGAAGGATCGAGAAGGGGTATTTTGGTATCTTCACCAAAAGACCGGATTAGTGACCTTGCAGAAACCGTTGCGCAGGACGGCGCAAAGGAGAGGCGATTTATGTGAAGAAAAGACATTGTTCACGAAGAGACGGATTTCGGAGACCCAGTTCGTCATCTGTTTTGAGAAGCATGCGTGAGTATAGACCCGTTTGTGCGTGGGCTTGATGGGTGCCCATTTTGGATTCCTCTCTAGACCTAGCCTCCACTATAAAATGGAGGAGTGCATGATTTGCACTTCAACCAACTCAAGCCTAGGAAATCCTAATTTGTGATTTAGGGAAAGTGGAGATAGATGAGGCTATGGTTTGAGAGTCACTATTGAGATTTTGTCCTTTGTGGTGGAGTGGTTACAAACCAACAATCTCTTAAATCAATCTAAGCAAGTTTGCCCCAAGTTAAGTTCTATCTTATTCTTACTCTCTCTTTGATGTCTCTGAGATTTTTGTGTTCATTAGGTTTTGATTTGATCTTTTAATGTGATCTAGCTTGCTAGGACTTGTGGGAAATGATCTAAGGTCATCTTGATCATCTTCCACCCAAGAGCAAACTTTTGGATCAAAGTTTGATTTTCCTTCGTTTTCGTGCCCTCTTGACCTCGATCAAGAAATTCATGGAACCTTGGCTTCGATCATCCGATCGTCAATTGGAATAGGTTCCTAGCCTTCTTGATGATCTATGTTTGAATTCTCAGGGGATTTGGATCTCGGAATAAAAAGTTAGGTCGATTTGTGATGAACCACGGAGGTCCTAATTTGGCCTGATCTTTCGATGAGAAGATAAATTCGGTAGAAGTTGCTCAACTCTCACGATCCTGGCTACGAACTCGCAAGGCTCGAAATCACGCAATCACTGAACTGCTCAACAAGTCGTTATCAATCGTACACGAATACCCGGAAGACTTGATCACAAAGATCAATTCCTACATACACCAAAGAAGCACGCAAGAACGAGATAAATAGCAATCTGAAATTGTGAATAGGAATTAAGATTGTATTGATAAGTGGGGTTCCGAAGACAATGTCGATGTTGATCTCGCCGAACAAGAGGACAAAGTATAAAGTAGCATAGCTAAACTTCAATCAACAAAACTCGAGAAAATTAAAGGGTGGCGGCCACTATGTATAGGAACAAGAGGGAGGGGTGGTGGTACTATTCATGCATGAACAGTACCACGTGAACAGTGTGGGCCTAGGGTTTCTATCCAAATTACAAGGCCCACCGCCCAAATAGGTGATGTAGCATCTTCTTTCGACGATTTTGGAGTGTTTTGAACGAATTTGGAGGTGAGGCTTGATCCATTGGAAATAGGATGAGATAAGCTTTCCATCAAGTACTCGTGGACCTCAAACAGACTCTATATGTGAAAGTTATGCATGTTTGAAGTCGGTGCTGTCTCCGGAGGCCGAATTGGATTCCAAAACGTGTCCAGCTCGAACTCTTGCTTAGCTTGGACAAAAAGTGACATGGTGCTGCACAAATATACATTTTCATCATTAGGTAGCATCATATATTTCATATAATATAAAGGCACTCCTAAAAACGAGCTCACCTGATAATTTAAGTGAAGTGTACGAGCTCTTGTAATTGGAACAGCAAACATATCAAATATGGTAGTATCCATAGGGGTCATGTCCTCATCATCCTCCCCTTCTTGAAAACAAAGCCGTCCTCGGCTTTTGATAAGCTAAAAATAGGGTAACAAAGAAGCCAAGGTGTATGCATGGTATATGTATATGTCATCTGTTTTAACGGTTCTTCGTTGTTGCACAATTAATGTTATAAAACAGCAGCGATCATAAAAGCTGATTGTATTATTATCCCAAGAATAATCATATATGTTAATGATCAAAACAAAATTTCTCACACAGCAATTATTGCAACTAGTTTTACAAATGTAAGTGAAGTGTTTATACAATTCAAATCTCTGAAGTTGTAAACTTGCAGTGGTAGCACATATGGGCAAATCTACAACTTTTGGAATCAAACAAAGTGCATCCATATAATCAGATTTCAATTGAACAATAGCAAATTCATCTAGAAATGGTGAAAGATTTGTAAGTTCTTCCATACTTCAACACCATGATATAGATTGTCAATACTAGATAATGCATTAAGAGATGAGCACATATGCATTAGATGATCACTAAATTTTATTTTCCTCTCATAATGAATAAGATTCAACACACAAGAATTGTTGTTTAAAACAACAAACTTCAATTCATCCATGTGATCACAAGTTATGCATATTCGATAAACAAGAAATTGATTGTCTACACCATAATCCCCAATCAAATTAAACTTATACCCAAGGGTGTAGGCACTAGACAAGGATTTCGAACATGCAATTTCAGAAACTTTCTCCATAGCATGTGACAATTTCATAGGTGAATCCAACATAATGTAACATAAAGAATCAGCAAGAGAAATTCTAGTCAAAACTTCTTTATGTCTAACCAATTCCATATGATCATTAGATGTGATTAACTCATCACAGGAAACACTCAAAACAGCAGGCAATTTAATTATTTTATCACATGGTGCACTCAAGTCAATGCAGTCTGAATTCTCTACTTGAAACATGTGCATATTAGAATTATTTTCCACTAATTTTTGCTCTAAAATAGCATGAACAGTGGATAATTGTAGTTCTTCACATGCATACTCACCTTGAGTGATGATAGCACCATGATCTTTACCTTTTTGGCTCTCCTCAGATGATGTAGGTGCATCCATCTCCTCATCTTTCTTCTCAATCAATGGAGTCGGTGGCTCAATCAGCTCATTCTCCTCTTTGGTATGGTTCTCAACTTCCTGCAAATTGTTAGTCACAGAAAAAGACACAAACACAGGTTTGTTCTCATGTTTCCTATCATCTAGCATTCTTAATTTCTTCTCAATCTGACTTTCAACCTTACAGGCAAGTATAAACAAATGAGGAAGAGAACCATATTCTTTGTGAACAAGAAGGTCCTTAATTGGTTGACCAAGCCCACTTAAGAATCTATTCTATGTAGCTTCAGCATGTTCCTCTAAGCCACAACGCAACAAACGAGTTTTCAATTCATGATAGTATTCCCTTACAGTTCTATGACCATGTTTGAAACGTTATAATCTAACTAACAAATAATCAGCATGATATTTAGGAACAAATCTATCTCGCAAAAGTTTCTTTAATGCATGCCAAGTTTGAGGCACTCTTCCATGTCTACGTAAATACTTCCACCAAAGTATTGCATCCTCAACAAAAACACTAGTGGCAGCTCTGATCTTTTGCCTATCAGACCATTCATAATATTCAAATTCTTTGTCTAAAGCTATCTCCCAGTCAACATAGACACCAGGGTCAAATTTACCAGCAAAGGATGGCAAAGTGATATTAGTTTTACAAGACGTACTATCACGATCATATACCTTCTATGGTGGAGAAACTTGGCTCAAGCTTGCATCTTTCTCGCGGACTTTCTTGCGCTCCCGTTCAATGGCTCGAAGAAGATATGGATCTATCTCGTAATCATCCCGTGAACCTGCCATAGTTAGTAGAAAACAAATAACAAATCACAATGCATATGTCCCTATCAACTACTAGGTTCTGGTGTTTCAACAGTCGCTCTCTCACAATGCCTTACCAAGTTCTTACCAATGCAGTAAGGAAGTGGTACAACCGGTGGCTGGTTCGTGATACTCTCACTTGCGATTAGCCCAACGATTGCAAGGAACGAAACCTGCCGAGTTAGTAGGAAGTGGAGCTCGGAAGGCTTCAATATGGTAGTAAGGATCAGTAGTAATCAAATCAGTTAATGCAGTTGAAAAATTATTCAAAGTACTAGTCAATGTTGCTGATCCTAGCCTAATCAAAGCGAACTAATCAAAGCCCTACTAAGAGAAGTGTATGTACGCACACGCAAAGATCAATGTGAATGAATGTAAGCAATGGAAAAAACTAACAACAAGTGCTAGGAGAGATGCTAACCAACTACTCAAACTTCTTTGTAGAGACACAAGATTGTTCACGCGATGTAGAGCACAAAAACGGAATAACGTGCAACGTAAACAGCCTTCTAGTTCAAGCAGAAACAACAGTTAGTCTCAAGAGATGAAAAGGCAAAGTTTTATATAGCTTATATATACTCATTTGAAAGGATTCGATGAGATCTACAACTTTGCAATTGAGGTGAACCCCAAATTCCGAAGGGAAGACCGAAAGAATTGCCAAAAATAGAAACCAAAAACTTGCGACGCGAAAACGGGGCCAAAGATGGATGATTTTGGGGGTCTTGGAGGGTGATGGCTACAATCATGTCACTTTCATTGGATGCGCGCCGTCGTTAGCTTTCTAAAAAGTCTGAAAACGTCGAATTCTGACACTGTATGCAAAAGTTATGCCTGTGTTGGAAACGGACTCGAATTCGTTTCGGCCTCAAATTGAAACTGCTATAACTTTTGATCCCGTTGGCAAAACGTGCTCAATTTTTTTGTGGAAGCTTGTGGATATATGAAGAAGGGCTCCACCAATTTTTACTAGTTTTCGTGAAAGTTCAATGCACTTTACAAATTTTCGGAAAGATGGACACCCTCCTCTTTTTTCTCTCTTCTTTTCTCTGTTTTTCTTCTCTGAAAGACCCCGAAATCAATCTCTCTCTTTTTTTCTTTTTTTTATTCTCTGTCACAAACCAAAACCCTTTCTTCTCTGGTACTTTGGCATAACCAAATCCAATACTTTCCTTGAAAACGAATTGGAAACCCAATCCAATCTAGGGCTTCCCTTTTATGCCAAACCAAAATCGACTTGGAAACTGAACAGCAAGGATATCAATGGAGCTCTTGGTCGGCCACAACAACAAGATGTCAGAGAGTTGTGGCCACGGCAGCATGTGACAGAAGGCAAAGTGGAAGGATGATAGGGTTGCCGCGGCAGGGAGGAAGGATGATGGTGGTGGCCGCAGCAGGGAGGAAGGCTGGCAGCGGTAGGGGGTCGTGGTGTTGGTGATGTTGGTGGTGATGATGGTGGCCGCAGCAGGAAGGAAAGGGGCCTGCAACACATGATGGTGTTGGCGCGGTAGGCGTTGGTGGTGGCGTGGAAGGGATGGGTGATGGCGGTAGAAGTGGGACACAAAGACGAAGCTACGCAAAGGAACATGAAGCTCAAACTAGACAATGATGAACTAGACTCTAACTAAACTAGAAATCAGCAACTAGACATGACGATGCAACCAATGATTCAACGAACAAAAACCAAAAAGAAAATTGCAAAGACTCAGATTGGTTTGGATAATATGAACTAACCCTAATTTCTTTTTTGGTGATTTTCGTGGCTTGTAGACTGTAGGTAAAAAAATTCTCACCGATGAACTGTAGCTCTGATACCACCTGATGAACCACGGAGGTCTTGATTTGGCCCAATCTTTTGATGAGAAGATAAATTCTATAGAAGTCGCTCAACTCTCACGATCCTGGCTATGAACTCGCAAGGCTCGAAACCACGCAATCGCTGAACTGTTCGATAAGTCGTTATCAACCGTGCATAAATACCTGGAAGACCTGATTACGAAGATCAATTCCTGCATACACCGAAGAAGTACGCAAGAACGAGATAAATAGCAATCTGAAATTGCAAATAGGAATTAAGATTATATTGATAAGTGGAGTTCCGAAGACAATATCATTGTTGATCTCGTCGAACAAGAGGACAAAGTATAAAGTAGCAAAACTAAACATCAATCAACAAAACCCGAGAAAACTAGAGGGTAGCGGTCACTATGTATAGGAACAAGAGGGAGGGGCGATGGTACTATTCACATGTGAACAGTATGGGCCTAGGTTTCTATCCGAATTACAAGGCCCACTGCCCAAATAGGTGACATAGCATCTTCTTTCAACGATTTCGATGTGTTCTGAACAAATTTGGAGGTGAGACTGGATCCGTTGGCCATGAAAATCCATTCATGCATCACATACACAATAGGCATACTATTCACATCAATCCCTACAAAAACGAGTTATGCATAGAATTCAATTCTATCGGGTGACACAAACACATACTACCTATAACGCGATGCGATTACCCAAAGATAATGGTCCCGCTAGCCGCTTAGCGGCGGGGTTCGAAGGGCGGCGCCTCATCGGTTGAGGCGCGCTCTCGAAAAAATTTTCTGAGACACTGGTTTTTTACGACCACGCATCGCAACAAACCCCAATGGCAGAATTCTGACCGGTAGGAGTATCATGCAATGTGATCGTAAACAAGTCGAGTGATCATATGGTGCTTTAAGCTCATACCTCCTCGCAAGACCCATCTACCATCGCCAAAACATGATCGATCTTATCGACCAGTGTCTAGATAGTTCCGTCCATATGAACCGAACTAGGTTACCAGACCCAACCAGTAATAGATCCAATCTACTACTGTCATATATCCAGTATATGCGACCGATCTAGATCAAAAACTACGCAGAATGGCTCTGATACCACTGAAGGGATACGTGTAGGCTACACTAGCTGGCAATTCAAAAATTCTACCATGTAAACCAAGAAACCAAGCAAGCAAGAGATCATAGATCGTTACCACTTGATGCACAGTGCAGCAGAAGAAGAGTTGGAGTAGCCTGATCCAACGTAGAGTGCGTCGATGTAATGGTCGTAGTTGATCGTCCAACGTCCTTGTCGCCGATCGTTTTCTCCAGCAATCAATTGTGTTCCTTGCGAAGTCGTGGATCATCCTCGAGCGCAACAGCAACCGCAGTAGCGTCTCTACGGTATCCACACGTCTAGGGAAGGAACACCGTACGCCGGTGTGCTAGCACCAACTCGCACGGTAGAGTTCTCTCAACAAGATGGCGGTTAGGGTTTTGGTGGAACAACTCACGTGTATCGCATGCTCCTAATAGCCTCAAGCATCTCCTTATATAGAGCCCATGATGGATCCTATCCGAACACGTTTGTTCCAACCCGTTAAGTGTGTAACCCTGTTGGTTCATGTTGGTGATATATCCTAGAGGCAATCATGGAGATGATCGTATCACGTCTATATTTATGTGTTATTGAATAAGTGTTATTCTGTTCGTTGAATGAATCATTGGCTATGAAGATTAACAAGTATGTGACTTGTTGGTGAAACTCTTTTAACTTATATGATGTCGTTCTAAATGAATCCTTGGTCGGATGTCACTGGTTGGAACACTAGTGACCCTATCGACCAGCACATGTATTGATTGATGACCATGTTTCACCGGTCATGGATATAGGGATATCGAATCAATAATGTGAACACATGTTAGAGAACATGGGGTTGGATTGACCCACTTGAGACATTGTTGAGATTGTTATGATTTTATGTGTCGTCAGTTGGTCTCAAGCAATGATGATGTATAATCCTTAGACCTGAGATCACCATGGTTTCCTACATGTGTAAGAGTACACTTTGGGGTTGCCAAACGCTACTCCGTAACTGGGTAGTTATAAAGGTAGCTTTTAGGTATGCTTTGAAACATACAGAGGAATATGACTGGTCGGATATGATATTTGCCCCTCCTAACATAACAGGAGAGCTATCTCTGGGCCCCTCGATGTGGTCGGATAAAGAAAGTTGATGGCCATGCCACTAGTGGTCGAAGTGTTCGACCACGTAATGTTATCCAACACTTGATCGAGAAAGTATTGAACAGTCAATGGATGACATAACATCTCACCTGGAGTTCAAACCAGATATCGTGAGGCAAAGGGAGAATACATGAACTGGTCGTTCAGTTCGATCAGATACGGACTAGTCGTATGAAGATACGAGCAGGTGGTAGGCTGATCGAACATGATCACTAAGTGGTCGAAACTTGGTCGTAAGGAGTTATGAACTGGTCGAGACCAAATATGAATTGGTCGTATAGAGATATGAGTTGGTCATTAGTGATATGGATCTGGCCGTAGATCATATTATATTAAGGTTCGTCTGATATAATTCATGTGTATTCTGGAATCGTTATGTTCTGCTAGGAACCGCTGACGACTCGTGATCGGAAAGAAGTTTCCGAGTCACATCGATTACGCATGAACCTAACGGGTCACACACTTAACGGATTGGAACAAACCAATACGGATACAATTTGTCAAATGTGTTCGGATAGAATCCGTCATAGGCACTATATAAGGAGATGCTTGAGGCTATTAGGAGGGGATGATACACGTGAGTAGCTAAACCCCAAGCTGCCATCTTCTTGAGAAAGCCTTCTCGTGCGACTTGGTGCTAGCACACCAGCGTACGGTGTTCCTTCCCTGGACATCTGGATACTGTGGAGGCGCTACTGCGGTTGCTGTTGCGCATAAGGACGATCAAAGATCTTCACAAGGAACTGCAGAGGTTGCTGGAGGAGACGATCGACTTGCGAGGACGCTGGACAATCGCCTACGACCACTACATCGACGCGCTCTTCGTTGGACCAGGCTGCTCCAACTCTTTTTCGGCTACACTGCGCGTCTAGTGGTAACGATATGTGATCTCTTGCTTGCATGGTATCCTAGTTTACGTGGTAGAATTTTTGAATTGTCAGCTAGCGCAGCCTACTCGTATCCCTTTAGTGGTATCAGAGCCATCCTATATAGTTTTTTATCTGGATCGGTCACATATACTTGATATGTGGCAATAGTAGATTAGATCTATTACTGGTCGGGTCTGATAACCTAGATCGGTTCATATGGATGGAACGATCTAGCACTGGTCGATAAGATCAATCGGGTTTTTAGTGGTAGTAGATGGATTATGAGGAGGTATGAGCTAAAAGGACCATATGGTTAATTGCGCTTGTTTACGATCACATTGCATGATACTCCTACCGGTCGGAATTCTGCCATCGGAGTATGCCGCAGTGCGTGATCGTATCAAGGCAATGATCAGATTGGTTCGTAATAGGGTTAATATGATTAATCTGATGATTTCCGAGACTCGGTTACATGAATAAGATTCATGTCTCGGAAAATTTTCCGAGCGTGCTACCCCTTCGAACCCCGCCCACTAACCAGCTAGTGGGACCGCCGTGGTCATAGCCGCATTATATAGCGATATGTGTTCATGTCGCCCGATAGAATTGGATTCTATGCATAACTCGTTTTTGCAGGGATTGATGTGAATAGTATGGCCCATTGTGTATGTGATGCATGAATGGATTTCACGTGGCCTATGTGTCATGCTGTGTGATAGCTATTGAGCTAGATATTATTGTATAACGGTCTGCGAATCGACATATGATGCTTGATATTATCGTCTATAATTCATTACTAGCTCTTAGGAGTAATTGCTTAGTAGATGAATGCGGTCGGAGACTTCAAGCATGATGGTCAGAGGATAGGAAGCATGGTGATGGAGATCGTCATGTTAAGGGTCATACTAGTTCATTGTTTAATTTGATTATTTGTGAATGTTTATTCCTGTAATGCTATTTTATCATGTTTTTCATTAGATGTTTTAACATGGTAGAATAGTATCCCTCAAGGAAAAATTAAGTTAATTTGATGTCTTTCTAATTGCTGCGACCATCATAATTTTGATTGTTAATTGGTAGGTCTACCAAAGTAGGGTGCCATTAACTATCTTAATAAGATCGGGTGGGTGTCGGACACACACATACATAGTGTTGGTTTAACTTGACAAGGCTATCAAAAGGGTTTTGGGCCTTGGGGCATAGTGTTGGTCGGAAGTGCATGGAGATGTCACTGATCAAACAAATGTCATTTGTGATATGATTAGCAAAGGGTTGCTTGCCTAAAATCACTAAATTTCTAGCAGTGATGCCAAAGCTCACTAGGACTTAATGATTTATGGATCTTGAACTCACTATATGTTGTTTGAGGGAACATGGTTTATAGTGGAAGTATCTTTTATTGACTGTTGATGATTAAGTTCGACCAGATATGAACTAGTCGTATGGTGATACGACTAGGTTCAAACTAGTCGTATGGGGATACGACCAGGTAAAGACTAGTCGTATGGTGATACGAGCTGGTCGTAGACTAGTCGAACATAACCACTAACATGAGTGTCTAATAGAATATCTTACATAAACATAGTGCAGAATTTTTGCATATTCTGTTGTAGATCATGGCGCCTACTACTTCTTCTGCACCTACCTTTAATTTGCGATCTATTCTTGAGAAAGAAAAGTTGAATGGTTCAAACTTCATTGACTGGTTTCGTAATTTGAGAATTATTCTCAAACAAGAAAAGAAGGAATATGTTCTAGAGAGTCCCTATCCCAAGGAACCGAATGCTGATGCCACTTGAACTAAAAAGAATGCTTATGAGAAGCATTGCAATGACGCAATCGATGTGCACTGCCTTATGCTTGCAACCATGAATTCTGAGCTTCAGAAGCAATACGAGATCACAGACACTTACAATATGATTGTGGGTCTGGAGGGTATGTTTCAAGATCAAGAAAGGGTAGGGAAATTTAATACCTCTAAAACATTGTTTTCTTGTAGGCTGTCGGAGGGCAACCCAGTTAGTTCTCATGTGATCAAGATGATTAGTCACATTGAGAGCGTGAAAAAGCTTAGTTTTCCCTTTAACCAAGAGCTGGCTACTGATGTGATTCTCCAATCGCTCTCTACGAGCTTTGAACCCAAATCAAGAAAATAGGAGCTTTACATGGGAATTGTGAAATGCTAATGGGGTCGCCGTGCGATCGCGGGCTCGGAAGCCAGCAATCGAGCGAGTGACCGGTGGTTTAACGCAGACCGGAAAGAAATTTGGCCGGCACGTCGTCGCAGGTACGCTACAGCTTTGCTTTTTTTTGGCGTGTTTATCGCGATCAGATTTTGCACAATGCAAAACTAAGCAGGCTGAACGAACACCACCAAAAAAAATGCTGGTAGTAGGTAGATAAAAGTGATTAGTGCAAGCAAATGTCAAATGAGTTATGGCCTTTTGGATTTTAAAATGTAGCTCAATATCTGTGTCCTGCTAAATTACTAGTACAGCTTCTTGTAAGAGTTGTTCTGCCTTAAAGTAGAGCTTGGAGTATAACACATGAATACTTCAGCAAGGACATGGGCATAGCATTTCTCACGAAAAACCAAGGCATAAAACATTGCTCAGTTTATTGAACAGCAACTGAGTTGAAACCAAGAGTCCTATGCAAGTCACAGTAAACCAGCATGCTACAAAATTTTGGTCATCTTAACTACAACAGAGCCTCTACAAATTCGATATCAGAAAGGTACATGTTCTACACACGATCTTGTTGCAGTTTCATCCCTCGTGTCAGTGTATGAGCAACCAAGAACAGTTTCTAACCACAGCAAAACCTCTTTCACTGCTCAAATTTAAGGAATTGAGATATAGCCGCCAAACATAATGCAGCAGGACCAATTCCAGCCACAGGGCCTTCTGTGCTTTTATGAGCACAGCTTTTATTGTTTCTTGCTTATGTCGAACTGTACCAAGCAGGATTTTCCACCACACCATAAAGCTGGGCCAGGAAGCTTCAACAAACAGATAACATGATCCTCTCAGGAATGAAGTAATGAACCCGCAGACCTGATTCCCAAACTTGGTGCCTCTACAAAGCTGAAAACCCAAATGTGCTATTTCTCGATTTGTTGCCTGGAGGCCAAGCACATGGCATGGGAAGCTCCTATCGCAACGGAGATGACACGAGGAGGGCCTAGATCCTCATCACTGTCCGTGAGAAAATTAACTTTAACAGGGAGTGGCTGAATTTCCGGCAGACCAGGAACACCTAACTGGCAATCTCTTGCATTTCCCCACATGTATAAATCACCTTTCTCTGCCCAGACAATGAAAACAAAGTAAATTCAAGTGAGCTGCTCATAGTGAGAAAATTTAGTTGCTTGCATATTTAGCTGATAGACAGCATGATGTGGAACTAGAATAAGCCAAAGCAAGCTGAGACCCACCCAGAAAGTAGAGCCACCTTATGCCACAAAGAAGTGACCCTTATGGTTTTTTTCCATTCGCAAAAAAAGAAAGAAGTGTCCTTTACAATGTAATATATCTTGGAGTCAGAATAGACTGAGCAAACGCATACTCTAGTTAAGACAATGGCACTAAGATTTCTGTCATTACTTAAAACACTGAAGGATGGCACAAAATGGTAAATAATCAGAATCCTTTATTTCATCAGTAAGTACTCACACGATTAAAGTATTGTTCAAGGAGGGTATGTTTCTTGCATAATTACAATGGTACCAATTATCCTGCCAACCCGTCAATAAGGATGTTATTTGTTATGTCTGAAGTACATGGCTCAGTACATAAAAGTATACAGGAATAACCACTAGTTTCTTCATCATAGTATATATTTTTTAATTCACTCTCCAGAATGGTATCCAAAGTGTACAATCTATTCTCAGTTTGCTTGCTGTAAGAGTAGTATATCTATATGCATCGCGGTACTGCATCCTTAGTTGCAGATCTTCAGCACCGACTCTTTTTTAACCAAGATTTTCGTTTATACCATAGCTTAGCTAACGAATGAAAGATAGTATTTCCTTTTTTCTTACCACGAGTCCTGTAAAGCAACAGGGCATTCAACAACTGACTAAAAAAACTAGAAATTTTACCTGATATAGCAGCAGAAGTTGATCCTCCACAGGCTATATAAACAATTCGCTCCTCAGACAGAGCTTTAATGGCAAGCGGGACTCTGTGATTTTGAAGGGTGGGATGCCCAAGTTGACCGTGTCCACCATGTCCCCATGAGAGAACTTCACCTTCATCTGAATACAGTTAATAGAGGCCAGACATTTGTCACATTTCAGACAATTGTATGTTGCAACAGCCAGCACACTGTACATTGAAATTAATAATGACTAAAATATATCTCTAAAACTATAGATTACAGAGGCCTTATACTGTTTGCTGTAAGTCCCAACAAAACTTGATTTTTTTTATATTAGATACGATTTTCTGATTAAATACCATCCTTGCCTTAAGTAAAACCAACAGTAGAATAAAACAATCAACTTATTGAGACAAGAAAAAAATGAAATGCATATCATTCCTTTTTTCAGGACTTTGGTTGCAAAATGCTTGCTTTGGCAATGTATATGGATTTGAATTTTGCTAGGAGAATATTTTTAAAATAATCCATTAGTAACAGGGGAAACATTGGAATTTGTAGGTAGTAATAACTTACCAGTCAAAGCTAAAGAATGATATCCACCACATGCTATTTGAATTACACGAACATTTTTCAGACTAGGAACAAGCTGTGGCCTCCAATCACTGGAACTGTTTCCTCTACCCAGTTCGAAGTTTGAATTTGCTGGGAATCATATACAAGATATTACACTCAGTATAGCTACAAATTGCCAGTAAACGCTGAGAAAATTTAAACTAATAAGTAGTTATATGAGATGTGCATTTGAAAACTAAAATAATAAATAATTCCCTTACAGTGGAAAGCCAAAATAAAAGGATACATTCCCCTTTCCATCTAACTCAACAGGATAGTTTAGAGATGAGGTTCCACTTCCACCCGCTATATAAATTGACGGTCCTAAAACTGCAGATTCTAGCACCATGCTGATTCTAGAAGGGATGGAGGCATATGCAATCAGGTGTTGAATTTTTAGGGTCAATTTACTAGTTTAGGCAACTATTACAATGCTTCAATTCCATCTCCTGTATGAATTGACAGGCCTAAAAGTGCACATTCTTGCACTATGCTGATTGGTGAAGAAATGGAAGCATAGCCAGTCAGGTATATTTTTTACAATACTGGTATTAGTTTTGAATTATTTTTAGGGTCAATTTCTAGGGTAGCCAGAAGAAAGCATGGAGTGGCATACATATTAGGGCAGCTTAAGAGCATTTCAGTCAAAATGACAAAGCCCAGGTGATATATGCCCGATGAATGAAAAACAAAGGATCTGGGCATGTAATATCAGCTATTTAGAGGGAAAATGCTATACTGCCACAACATTGCACAGTTAGCAAAAGCACCTTCCATGATCATAAAAATGAATAGCACATTCCTCTAGCTTTGTTAGCAAAGAAGAAACAAACAGTCCAGTAAAGCATTTAGAAAACTTAATTCTATTGAACATAAGACTATGAACATATAGAAACCAGTGAATTCTATTTTCATTGGTTAATATACAGCAACATCCTCACCTCCCCAACTCCATAGCTGCCCATCTGAAGTCAGCGCCATCGTGAAGAAGCCACCACAAGCTACAGCAGCAACTGGAACAGGTAGCACATTCACCTTGGAAGGAACACTGAGAGAGCCAGCTTCACCTGGACCACCCCCACTTCCAAGCCCCAACCTACCATCACCTTCATCACGACCCCAAGTGTAAAGTTCACCTGTAAGCAAAATGCAAGGATCAGAGCTGAGGGAGTTTGATCATCACAAAAGGCCAATACTCTTCAAATGATTATCACTAAAGTTTGCTCTCTCCCCCTTCTCACTATGCAATTGTGAAATGCACTAACAGATGATCCAAAACTATCTTTTAGATTTAAGCATAAATCAGAGTATCAGACCAACCTGAGTCTGTGATAGCTGCGGTATGCGCTCCACTTGTGGCAATGTGTAATATCTTCCCTTCCCAAGGGCCATTCACTTGCCTTGGCAACAGCTCTCTATGGTAAACATAGTGTCCTAGAGCTCCAAATCCACCATAACCCCTGCAGACTACAGTAAACTGAGTGATGCAGCAGCCACATCAACCAAAATGCAACGCATTCTTCTTTGAATTCATCCAGCGAGCACCTAGGCATCTAATCACATGAAGCAATTTCAAATGAACAATGTGGCAGTTTCTTCACCAGGTGAAGACGTCTCCGGAGGCGGTCAGTGCGGCGGAGTGGATACCGCCCAGCGCAAGGACGCGGGGCTCGCTGAGGTTAGGGTTAGGGCGGGGCACGAAGGCGGAGGACTCTTCGCCAAGTCCGAGGCGGCCGCCGTCTCCCTTTCCCCACACCCAGGCGCCGCCGTCGACGAGGAGCGCGGAGTGGAAGAGCCCGCAAGAGATCCCCACCTCCACGCCAGATGTCTCCACAGGGGCGGGGAGGCGTCCGGGAGTGGGCGACAGGAGCGGGGATGAATCGGGGAGGAGGAGGTGGGCGACGGGGGAGGGGTAGAGGCGGCGCTCCTCCTTGCCGCCGCCGAGCTGGCCGGACGCGCCGCGGCCCCAGGAGAGAAGGGACACGGGGGCGGTTCCGCTCGAGTAGAGCGTAGGGGTGGCGCTCGATGCGGTCGAGGTGGAGAAGCGGCGGCGGAGTGGGATGAGGCGGCGGAACATTGCCGGCGGCGGCGGCGGCGGTTGGTTGATTTGGCTGCGACAGACGAAGAGAACCGGAGAAGTAGTATAAAAGCGGGCCCACGGGTGCGAACCCGTTAAGAGTCACTGACCATCCGATCCGAGAAAGCGTATCGGGTTAACGGGCGCTTCCATCCAACTTGCCAAAGGCGCCGCGTCGCACCGAACCGCACAGCAAGGGGAGGGGAGAGAGGTCGGCGAGAGCAACAGCCATGGCGAACAAGGCGGCGGCGACCTCCTGGCGGTTTCGGATGCTGCTGCTCCTCCTCCTCGCCGTGGCCGCCCTATGCTGGATTCCTCCGGCGATCGCCATGGCGGCCGCAGCCTCGACGGCCTCGGGAGGGCGGAGGTCGCTGCTGGGCTTCGTGGAGGCGCAGGGGAACTCCTCTTACCGATGCACCCCCTCCGGACCCTGTATCCCCTGCCAGTACTCCGAGAAGGTCAGGCGAGTCCCTCCTTCTGTGAGTCTCTGACCGTGTTGGGGATTGGCCTGTGTCCTATTTTAAAAATGGAGTTTTAAATCGATCTTGGGTGGGCGAAACATGAAGATTATGTTAGAGTTCTGCTATTCGGGTGTGATTCGGGGATTGCGCGGTTTCTTGCTTCCATTATTTTCTATGTAGCTTATGGGTGATCCATGTTCTTGGGCTTGAGTAAATGATGTATTAAGAAAAGATCGGATCTTGGCTAATGTCGATTGGAATAGTCGAGCCTTTTTTTGCTCCAAATATATATATATATATATATATATATATATATATATATATATATATATATATATATATATATATATATATATATATATATATATATATATATATATATATATATATGGGGTATCTCGGCTTGGTTTACGTGCTAAAATTTGGTTCTAGGAAGTGGCAAAGATCAGGTCCAAGTCCGGATGCAATTTACGATTGCAGAGACGCTCACCCTATTCAAATTATTCTGTATGTTGTTTTGATATGATTTAGATTGATGTGGTATTGAGGAAGAGAAACTAAAATTATGGTGGCATCGAGGAGTAGCCTTCTTTAGTTAGCTGGCGACGTTTTGTTAATTTCATTAATCACTGTATGATTTTCACAATAACAATAAGGTTAAGTGGTTAACTGTTTCAGTGGATTTTTTCATGTGTAATGCTGCTACGGTGGGTGCCTGGGTAGTAGATGAGGATTGGGTTATTAGTGCTAACTATGCTTTATTGAAATTCATTCAAAATCAGCGATTTCATTGCTGGTTTCAGGTTTTTGGTGTATTCTACACAGAATCTTTATGACGTTAAAAAAATTAGTTCTCTGTGGGTGAAGTAGGAAATTTGAGTCTTATTTTGTCTATATATCATAATTTTGTGGTTCATTCTCCAGCTTGTATGCCAAAAGGTCTGATATTGTACTTTAAAGTGTGTGTTAGAAAAGAAGAAAGGCGGGAATTTTGTGGGTTGAGGGAAATAAATCTTCTGTGTCATGTAGGGAAGTCTAGTTTTATGTTTTAAGTTGCCCAATATTTTCTCTGTTTCCCATCTTTGTGTTGAGGATGACCCTCAAGTGTGCCATCTTGATACCATATAAGGTAGGTATACAGGGCAAAGTTTCCCATTGGAATTGGAAATTGAATCTTATATACCTAGAAGCACTGACTATATCCCTGAATTAATCATATAGTTAGTATAAGATAAGCCCTTCTAGTCCTTTATGTAAACGACTTCATTTCTGTTATTGTCCAAAATCATCTGCCTGTAAAGTTGCTTGACTAACAAGGAATTGATATTACAGATTGAGACAAAGTGAATGAAACAACATGGTTTACACTTTACAGTACACCTGATCTTTATCGGTCAGAATTCCCAGTCATCAACTCTCATACCCACCCCTTTACCCCTCTAGCCTAGTGGTTTTGTCCTATGAATTGATTGATTTTTTTAGACTTAAAATCACTCTTTATTTCAACATTGCTAAGATGTGACCTGAAAACTGGTCAGACAGTTATATTCAAACTTAGCTTCTTTTGGTCTTGTAGCTGTGCTAATTGTTCAGAGGGTTCATTGGATAAACTGTTAGCTTAATGATTACAGGACGACATCATTTTCCTGGACCATGGTTTATTCAGCGTATAGGTCAGTCACGGGTTGTCCATGGTAATTAAGCACTGCTTATGTTGGGACTTCTGCATGTATGCAGATGACCATACTGGAAGATCTAATTTGGATAATAGTATCTGCAAATACATGTGACAGAGTTTCCCTGCTTGGCCCCAATACCGATATATATATTGACTTCTAGCTGCTTCTCATTTTGTATTTGCTTCACAACCTTAATGGAGTTTAGCACTTCATAGATGTCAAGCCTGGGATCAAAACTTCTAATCGTAACTGTGCAAGAGCACTTCACTATCAACTATTGAAATGGCATGCTTACATATTTGTTTTAAATCGTACTGGCCTGACAGTAACATATCATTTTGTCGTCTTCTTTTTTTTTTGTTAGAATGATGAAAAGTACTGTTGCAGCGAAACCGGCTACCGCTTGCCTTTGAAATGTGTAGAAGTACAAAATGGTGCAAAAGAAGGAAACAATAGCAAGCAAAGGAAGGTGTTGGATGATCCATCCACATCAGGTGGTGCCAAGCATTATGTCACTTACAGGAGTTGTGCAACATTGGAGGGTGAAGAGAAGTTATCTGTTCTTGGTTTCGAGGTATTAAAATCATAGGACTTTTCTCTTTTCTTGTTATAAAGATTGTATCTGTCTGCCATGGATTCCTTGTTCCCTCTAACGTAAATTTTTTGCCCAAACTGAAATCGTAGGGTGTAAAGAATGTTAAGTCAGAAACTGTGAAAGAACCTAGCAAAAACTGTTAAGAAAGTGAGAATACTTAGCAAGAACTGTTAAGAAAGTGAGAATCAGATCTAGTTTTATTCTATTTTATTTTATTTTATTGCAAAATTGGGCTCTGATCTCACACTTAAACAATAGAACACACTGACCCTTTTTTTTCTCCGTCTGTGACAGTGTGTGTCTTGGTCTTTAACTTTAGACCGATGCAGTGTGATGCAAATTCCAAATATTTACATAGATTGAAACTTCCCACTTTCCCAGTAATAGGACTACATGTGCACCGTAAGAAAGCAAAGCATATGTTGTATTTTTCTAGCATGATTTACTTGATTGTTATTAATCACATCACATTTGTTGATAACTTCTTTCATTTTCAGTTTTCATTGGTTGATGATTATCCAAGACAAGTTTTACTTCTTTTTCTAAAGCATGAAACATTGACAATGTAGAGTTATCGCCTGTGCTGCTTATTTCCGTGGTTCTGAATCACGAAGTTATGCTCTTTGCAGGTAGTCATGGCTGGAATGTTGCTGATAAGTGGCCCATTTGTATATTTTTGGAAAAGGCGTACGAATCTAATGCAGGGGGCTACAAGAATCCCAACAAGCCCTCCTAGGTTTTAGCATGGAACAATAATGGATTGGTTGCTCAAGTTGAAATTTTGTATCATTTTGATGGTCCCTTTTTCCTGTCATTGTACTGTATTTACACATGTACTTGTGGAAGAAGCGAGGAGCTTATTAGGTCTTACAGGACAGGAGTAGAAACCACAGTGGCTAGTCTCATTGTGCTTTGCTTTCTTGAATCAAATCCCTTGTATTATATATAACAAATTATGATTTTGTTACCCCCAACGAAGTTGCCCTTACCAACGAACAGCTCTGTTGCTGTCGATCAATCGTGTGACATGCTGTTTCTGCTTCATTGCGATGGCTGAATACTTATTATGGGCACGAAAATAATATTATTTTAAAACATAATTACAAAAATATATCGTCTCTCCAAAAAATTACAGAAATATGTTCCTGTCGCCATTTCAACTGGCGACAGGAATATATCGCCATTCAATGGCGGCAGAACTCTCCTCTCTGTCGCCGGTCCAGCCACCTATCGCCAGTTGAAATGGTGATAGGTTCCTGTCGCCATTTCAACTGGCGACATGTTCCTGTCGCCATTTCAACTGGCGACAGGAAGCAAGCCACATTTTCCCTTCTCTGGCTAGGTTTGCCGCCCTTTGATTTTATCGTTTTTAACGGTGCAAAATCATTAGACTCATAATAACATTTTTGATCGTTGTATGTTGTTCTAGTGCAATGAATTTACGAAGAATTTTACGAGAAAGATTGAGATATGAACGATTAAGTAAGTAGAAAGGTAAGTGATATTGCGATCGCGCCAAATGAATTAATACGCTTGCTCATGTACATGAACCGCATATTATGTAAGAAACAAATGTGAACTTGCCATTACTATGAAAACTACGATAATTAAGCAAAAACATCATTCATAGCAAAACATCATAACACTTAATAGCGATATTACATAACACTTAATTAAAATGATAATTGAACATTGACGGTAACATGTTACTACCGTGCGTGCAATAACATAATTGAACATTGGTAATAACATTGGTTGCGACCTCAACGTCCCCGTGGATCTGTCTCGAGTTGGGTGACGGATGAGGTCCCATTGCGACGTCTGAGTGGCGATGTCTCCTTCATCTTGAGGATTTCTCGTATGACATTTCTTGAAGGTGTGCCCAGACTCCCTGCAAATAGAGCACTTCTTCGTACGACGTCCGGTTTCTGCTTCGTCCATGTCGTTCTCGATCGCCGTACTGCGCCGTCCAACTTTTCCTTGAGCCTATCAATGTCCGCAGCCAGTTAGTTGCTCCTGTGTCGGATGGCGATGAAATGACCAACCACAACAGTAACCATATATCTCTGCGGTCGAGTTTGCATCACGCCTTCTTTGTGAAATAAACAGAGAGGTTGGCGACGATCTTTGCGCCACCGTCGAACATGCGGCTATGACATGGGAGCGGGGCCTATGCGAAGAAGGGCTTGTTGCAAGTGCATGTGCAACTAGCACGGCGTAACGTGCACTCATGGGTAACCTCTCACGGTTAGTCATGGCGTCCTTTATCCTGCACATCACCTCGGCGAAGCTCCTTGTGCCCATCTTGAATGCCGTCGTCTCACCTTCTTACTCTTCTCCTCCATGTACTTGGTGATCATGGCGAGTCTGATGTCTGTCATTTGCCATGGCTCGCGATGCGTTGTTGCTTCATCAACAAAGTACTTCGTCATCACGGAGTATTGCCTCCACGATACCCACCAAAGGGAGGCACCTTACACCGCGCATGACCCAGTTGTACACCTCGGCTAGATTAGTTGTCATGACACCATATCGAAGCGCCACCTGTCATGGAGCGGCGACCACTTCTCCTTAGACTCGTGCTCAATCCGGTCAGAAGCATGTGACTGCGCCCGTCCTCCTCGTCAATCCGGAGCATCTGTGGCAATGCTTGAGGGCTCGGTCGGTCTTGGGGCGACCCTTCTCCGCCTCCCTTCGTGTGTCTTGGTCCGCTCATCTAGAATCTTCGAGTGTTTCAAACTTCCGCTTGGTTCGGTTGCCTGGTACCGCTGAACATGTTCATCAAGTCTTTGTTGCGGAACTGCTTGTAGAAGTTTGCACCCAAGTGCCTCATGCACCACCTGCTCTGTAGATCCGGCCATGGAAGTGGTACGTTCTCGCCTTGTTGTAGCTGGGTTATTGCACGCAGTAGGCCTGCATGCCGATCATGTATGAGGCACACGTTGGGACGGTCTTGCACAACAGAAATCCTCACGTTCTTCAGAACCACAACCACTATCTGTGTTCTCGCTTTCAACGCAGCGAATGCCACGGAAGAACTTGATTGTTCCGTCTGTCGCTATTGCGATCGATGTCGACCCTTGTACCTCCCATCAAAAATGTGCCATCTACGCACAAGATTGACTGGCGATCTTAATGCGTTGATACATGGACCAAACGCGAAGAATACTCATTGCAATACCCTCTTATTGGTCCACTTCGTGCGTGGCGTCTTCAATATCGATATGGGTGCGAGATTTCGCCTTGTATGACTCGAAGTTGCGCAGGGAGGTTGTGGTAGGAATCCTCGAACGTGCCCCACCTTAATTCCAATGCCTTCTGTTTTGCCCTCCAAGCCTTCGCATAGCTGATTGTGTATTGGAACCTTGCCTCAATCGCCCGAATGATGCATCGTGGCTCAAAATCTAGATTATCCACGATCTCACTGTACATAAGGTTGGCGATGAAGCGATGACGAGTTCCGTTGGGGCTATCTTGACTTCGAAGCGACGCATGTGTGAGGACCACTATAGAGCACTTCGATGGGTGTCCCACTTTGGTCAAATCGTGCACTCGCCAAGGGCATCCCTCTATGCCGCACTTCACGTCGTAGAATCTTGGGGTCGACTTGACGACTCTGAATGTGCGCCGCACCGACAAGGCCCAGAATTTGACCGCGTCCTGCACGGCCTCCTTGCATTTGTACATAGCTCCTAGTCTGACCTCACTCTGGTCGTACTCCCACGGCACACGGGAGCCTTCGTTGACGACGAGATTGTCGAACTGGTATGTGTTCCAGTCGGATGGAACCGCCTGCTCGTCAACTTCATCCTCGTCGTCGGAACCTTCATCTTCAGACAATGCCATGTAGTCTCGGTCTTCGAGATCCATCCTTTGCACTCTGGCTTCAACCTCCTCACCCTCGTCGGCAAGACCAAGAGCTTGCATGGTCAGAGGAGCTACTTCCGCAGGTCTTCATCGACAAAGATCAAGAACTCCGGAGCTTCAAAGAATTGTGTGCGCCAGGCAGTAGCTCTGATCCCGACTTCCTCTTGGCCTCAACACCTCCTTCTTGTTCACCTGCAGGTGGAGGAGTGGGTTTGGCATATGCTTGGACGAGAAGGACCAATTTCCACCTCGCTCCTCGCGTTGCGTATATATGATCGCCATGATTTTGGTCCCCGGTCGCACTAACTCCCAATATGTCGGTTGTGCTCTCCGTGGGAAAGGCAACTCAAAGTCGATCGTACACATCACGGTCCACTTGGAATGTATGGAACAACCATCGCATCACAAAGACCCCATGTACGCCGCTCGGTCTTGCTAGGGTACGCGGTTTTGATTGAAAATAACGCAAATCAATCCCTCGGGACCTCTAGAATAGTCCTTGACCATAGTAAATTTTGAAATTGACGATGTCGAGTCGGACATATTTAACGACCGCAACATAAAGAACATTTCCACGATTAACGCATATCTAAAACTATACTACCCAATCGAAAAGTATTATGTAAACTATCTTGCATTACGTGAATCAGTACATCTAAAACTACGTAATCCATTCGGTTAAAAAATTACCCGAGAAGTTGGCAATCCGACCAGACGGTAACCGCTTAGCTTCTCTCCTCACCTCTACTCTTCTCTCCTTCTCTTTTTTCCGAATAAGAATGAGTCTGCTATTGAATTTTGGGTTTTTATAGGGATGAACTTCTTGTCGTTAGTTGAAATGGCGACGAAACCTATCGCCAGATTGAAATGGCGACAGAACTGTCGCCATTTCAACTGGCGATAAATAAACTGGACCGGCGGCAGAGGAGGTTCTGTCGCCATTGAAATGGCGATATGTTCTGTCTCCATTTCAAGCGGCGGCAGAATATATTCTGTAATTTTTTGGAGAGACGATATATTTTTGTAATTATGTTTTAAAATAATATTATTTAAAAAAAATTCGTGTCCTCAGTATTACGGGTTTGTAATCTCTGTATGTCTACGTCATACAACGACCATTCCTATTTGAATAGTGCTTGGCTTTGGCTGCGAGAAACTATCTTGTTAACACAGATGATAGATATTAGTACTTGTTTGTAATTGGTTGTCTAAAAAAATTGCCCCCTTCGGAACGTAGGAATTTTTTTGAATCCTACGGAATTCGACTGTTTTACGTGAGATTCTTCTGAAACATTTTGTGCAATTGGTAAGAGACCTATATTATTAAATAAAACTCAAATTGTAACCATCTTGGGAGGTTTATTTTTCTCAGATTTCTCAATATAGAAGTATCATGTAATTAGCAAAATTAGCAGGGTCTCCTGTGCAAAAACGCGGTCCACAACCACAAGACAATCCCCAGCTACCTCTCTACACCCGCACCCCCCACCTCCACCCCGATCCGATTGAATCGAAGGAGCAGAGGCGGCGGCGACGATGGGCGGCGACCATGGCGGGCACGGGCACGGGCACGGGGGTGGCGACTTCCGGCAGAAGGTGTGGAGCATGACGGGCGGGCCCTACTGCCGGCCCGTGCACTGGCGCCGCAACACCGCCATCGCCATGTTCGGCATCTTCCTCGTCTGCATCCCCATCGCCATGAAGTCCGCCGAGCTCGAGGTACATCCATCCGCTTCCCAAACCCTAACCCTAGTCACTCCAAGGTTGCCTTCTTGGCGCATCTAGTGTTGAGGATTTGAGATGACCCTAACTCTAATCGAGAGATGAGATCTGTGGGGGAATTTGGACATGTGGCGAACAAATATTAGACATGGTTGATAAAGACTTCTCGTCATTAGGCAGTAGGAAGAACTTTTACTCCGTTGTATATAGCACACAACTCGAATGTGGAAGTGATGGTCAGTAAGTTCTATTGGGTACTTTTGCTTTGCATTTAGCTGCAAAATCAAAGTTTTGAGTGCGGCTTCAGTATTTTTTGTGATCTAGGTACGAAGTAGTACGGACTATGAAATGCAGTTTCTGAATAGTAGGATGCTAATGTTACTTTATTGCCAGTTGGATGGTAGGAATGCTGCATGAAAAACCCAAAAAATCATGTGATTTGCCAGCTGCACTCAAATGACTTGTAGATAAATTCCGATTAGCGTTCTTCTTCCCATTTAGGCCTTGTTTGGCTAATGGGGAAATCTATCCATGGGAGAAACAATTCAAGGGGGGATTGGGTTGATCCCCCTCCCCCCACCCAATCCCCACCAAATCCTCTTCCATCTATCCATGGGGGGATTGAAGCAAAGATTGATTGTTTGGATCATTGTTGGATTGGAGGGGTTAACACATATTTAAAATTTTGAATTTAAAAGTGGTCAGAAAATTCGAAATAAAATCAATATAAATGAATTTAAAAATCCATAAAATTCGAAAGCATCATAAAATATTCCGAAAGTTCGAAATAAAATCAATAAATTGCGAAAAACAATATAGAAAAATTAGTAAATTAGTCTAGAAAATTCTAATATAACAAAAAAAATCCGATTCCATACATGAATAAACTACAGTACCACAGGTAAATCCACAAATAAATCCATAGCATCTGGAACATGAATAAAATGCAGTACGACAATATAACAAAAGCACTAGCTGCACACAGAAAAAATAACGCTTCAATGCCTGGTCCGATCTTCTTATTGGGCTCAGCATGGCCTTTCTTCAGCAAGTCCTCCAACACCATATGCTCATACTGCAAAAGGTAAGATGCAATTTAGCAAACCATGTGTCGCAGTGAAGAGGCTAATGTCTATAATGAACTGACATCTGGATAAGAACTAGAGTTTGGGGAAGATCCCATACATCACAGAGGCATCTCAAAGGTAAGAACCATAAGGTCAATTAATCTTCCTCTGTGAAACATAAGGTCATTAATCTTCCTCAGAAACATAGGGCCAGGCAATCTAGTTACTAGTATAGAACTAACCATTTTCGAACTAAAACAGGCCACTGACAAATATTTCAGTCAACCAAATGTAAAGTATGAATTGTATTTCAGTCAATCCTCATCAATTAGCATAATCCCAAACTATGGTCAAATACATCAATGTAAATGCCAAAATATGAGATCATCATGGGGAATTATGGATGAAGCATAATGTCTTTGTTACTTGTATCTAAGTCAGCCACTTCAATTTTTAGAGCAAATAAACCATAATTTCAGTCTTACAGAACTCCACTTTAAGCTCTACAAATACAAACATTACCCTCACATACTGTTTCTCAAAGAGATTAATTCCATATATATTTTATCTTTGAGGTTATGAACTTATGATATATCAAGCATTACCCTCACATGGCACTCTTGGGCAGTTCGGACATCATAACTAAAAACTAAAAGCATGATTCTTGGACAAGATAATAAGGCAAAGATATAGAGGTTAGGTTAGGTCACTGAACTGTAATAAAAAGTCGCTTTGACTCACACTACTCATACAGCTTTTTGTTTTGCTGATTTGGGCACTTGAATCCACTAGAAATAATTCATGGCGTGACACTGAACCTCATGATGTCATCAACAATCCAGCTGTTGTAAAAAAAGGCCACCTCAGAATGCAAGCACTTACGCTAGTGTTAGATGGAAGAAGGCTTCAAACTCCAAATCAACAATGACAGTGAAATAAGGTCCAAATCAACAAAACCAATAATGCAGCAAGGCAAACTGTTTCCAACAAAGACTTATATACTCTGTGAAACAATAAATATCGTGTTTGTAAGCTGAAAAACTCAGGGATGGACGTGAATTGTGGTGGCTATGTGCAGCAACATGCTGCCTCTGCAATCCAGCAAGGGAAGATCACAGAACAAGACATCAACAGAGCCCTCCACAACCTCTTTGCTGTCAGGATGAGGCTGGGGCTCTTCAATGGCAACCCAAAATACAACAGACATGCAACAACATAACCAGTCAGTATGCCTAACAACAAGGATATTTAGCCTAGTATGTAATGTAAATCACAAAAGAGATACAAATGCATGTGGTGGTATTGGTAGCATAATGATAACAATTATTTTTCTTTGAATGGGATTATGGAGCTTAGTGAAAGGTACCAATTCTATCGATGAGTGATAACTGAATACTCTAATAACATCAACATATATGAAAGGTCATATCATGCATTCATTACGGCATATGGAACATATTGCTTAACTTGCTGAAGCTAGAAAACTACAACACTTCAAGAAAAAATGTCTGTATACACTAAAAAAAGAAACTTCGAATAGTCCTAGATTACTTTCAATTGCAATGTATGACACACCAACCCCCCAAATTACTTGACACATCTCCCCCAAATTTCGAATGCAATGTACATTATTTTCAACATTTGACAGTACTGTGTATTATTGAAGAGTAATTACTTGACACATCTCCCCCAAATTTCGAATGGACATTAGCTTCTAAGGCATAGAATCCACAATCCAGAATCTAGACATTAGCTTCGAAGAGATATTTAGAACGAGAAGCGCAAAGGAGGCATTTCACCTGGATCGGGGAGAGGTTGTTGTTGACAAACTGGCTCAGCGTTTCCTTCTTGTCCCCAAGCTTCGGTAGACCTTGCTGATCTGGGCTGACTCCCGATCTTGGCCCGATTCAGGAGTTCTCCACCTCCTCTGCTGACCACGTGAAGCGCCTTCGCCTTCGCCTCGGTTGAGTTCTCTCTCTCTTCTTGGTCGAATCTGCGGCCGGTAGAGCTAACTAGATCTGTGACAAACCCTAGAAATCGTCAGGAGGAAGGGAAGGAAGAGGAAGGGAGGAGAGGATAGGGATGAGAGACTAACCCTGTCGGATCTGGCCTTGTGCCGGAGTAGGAGGAGAAGGTGTCGCGGGAAGCGGTGGCGGCGAGAAGCTCGAGCCGCACGAGTGGATCCATGAGTCGACGTTGTTCCAAGCAGCACCATCCGCTTCTGACCGAGTCGAGGGAGAGAGGGAGAGGCGCTGTTCGGCGTGCATGGCGCCGCGACGGAGAAGAAACACGCGACGGCCGAGTGTTTTGATTCCCCCGTGGAATGGAGTGGAACGCGACGGGGTTTTTCAATTCCCGGCGTCAGCCAAGCAATGTATTCTGCAGTTCCGGGATTTCTATCCCCACCGGGATTTTTCCCGATCGATCCCGGTTGATCCCGGACTTGCCAAACAAGGCCTTAGGCACCTTGCAACAGTGGGATGTGAACCACATTGCAGCTACGCATGTAGCAGCCTAGCAGGCATGCTTATTTAGTTGGTATTGAGCTATTGTGCACACAAATGCCAATAGGTGAAAATGTGCTTTTAAGGTTCAAGAAAGCTAGGCACTAGTCGGGCGGTGGTCCAGCGCCTAGCTCCTAGGCAGCCAACTAGGCTACAGTGCAGAGCAGCTGACAGCAGGTTATAAGCAGAAGGCAGCAGCCATGGTCTTGCAAAAGCGTCCACAAAAGATCCTAGCTCAATAAAAGAAATAAAAAAAAGAGAAGATGAGACCATGGGTTGGTCATTGCTGGCTCCAACCTAACCCTCCTACCCAGCAGCCTCCTCCTGTCTCCTCCCATTGCACCACCGCCTCCTCCCGATTGCTCTCGCGCTGCGTCGCTGCCTCCCTACTCCTCATCTCCACTGCGCCGCCACCTTCCTCAACAACGGCAGCGATGGCGACGGCAATGGCTCTAGCAATGATGGAAGTAGCATGGTCAAGAGGTGGCTGCGTTGCCAACGACGACAATGATGGTGACAGCAACGGCGACAGCTCTAGCAATGATGGCAGTATCATGGTCGAGAGGTGGCTGCGCCACCAACGACAACAACGATGGTGACGGCGACGGCTCTAGCAGCGTTGGCAGTAGCATGGTCGAGCGGCAGCGGCGGCGGCAACGATGGAGGTGCTGAAATCCTCCCCACCTGCCATGCTCCTCTCCCTTCTCTCTGATTTTCTGCTTTGGGTTTGTCACCTGGAAGCGAATCAGACTACAAATCATCACAAATTAGATCGTGTTCGAACCCCAAACTGGTTCGCGCGATTGGGATCGGGGTTCGACGGTGGTTGCCGCGAATATGGTAACTATGGTCCAGACTGCATGCCGCCACCTTCCACGTTCACGACCAGCCGGTTCCTCCTCCTCCACCCCCGCGCCCCCTTCTCTCTCTCGCCCAGCGCCAACTAGTCGCCTGCCTAGGCCGCCGCACCGAGCTCCTCGCAGGTGCCTAGCTCGCCGACTTTGCTGAAATCACGGTGGCCGGCCGTCACCTAGCGCTTAGGTGCCACCTAGATCCGATTTTTAAAACCTTGGCTTTTAGTGATTTCACTAGAATTCTTTAACGAATATACAGTGCATGATCACTATTGTTATAAGATATTTTGTATGGTGATTAAGATGGATATTTCTCGCTTGTTAGAATTTTTTTGAGATAGACCAATTTTGTCATTGTTACTTTCATGTAAAGCAAGTCAATAACATGACTGCATGTGCCATTGTAATGCTACTTGATTCAACAAAATATCGAGCAAAAAATTCTTCTTTTGAATCCCCTATTGATGCATCCGTCCGTCCAGCGGCATTCTGTTATGGTCAAGATTATTCTAATGTTCTTGACTCTGTATTTTGGCCATTCACCATGCAGCAGCTGTCCTCGAATAGTAGTTGTTCTACTAGTGGGATGTAGACATATAGGCATACCTTTATAGTACGATCAGGGGTTGCCTCTAAATTGTGGATGATGCACAGGAACTTGTAGAGTACAGACTACATAGGATTTCACATGTTGTCCTTGGTAGACTTGACATTAATTTGGCCTTCCATGTCTTGTGAGTTGTGAACTAATCCCAAATTCTTTTTGTTAGAAACTTAGAATTGGTTTTGAACTCTGTTATTAAACTCATCTTCATGACTTCATGAAAATTGTGATGTCCAAGCACTGGGGTGGTTCTGTCATCAGCTGATCTTTACTTATATGTGTTTGTGGATAGCTGCATGCTACAGAAGACTAACGAATTATTCTATCTGAACCAAAACTCATATACAAGAACACAAACATCTTTTTCTATTATTATTACATACGAGCCTTGATTTATTTAATAGCAACACAAGTGCATATCAACTAAATATCAGATTTCCCTCAATCTTATTGCAAAAAATGAAAGCTTGCTAGTAGGTTTTCCCCTTTCTCAACCTTCATTTGGAAGACATGTTGGCACTGTAATTTCCATGGAATTAGGTGGTTGTTAATGACGTGATCTATTTTTTAGTTGTGGAAAGAAGTGCTGACAGATCTAATACTTTGTGCAGCAACGCCCGCATCACCCAGTCCGGCCGATCCCGTCTCAACTTTGGTGCAAAAACTTTGGCAAGAAAGAGTATTGAAGGATATTCCAACTTGCATGGAGGACTTATGTTTTTACCTTCTTTTTTCATAATCTGTGCTCAGCTATCAATGCTGGAAGAAGTATGCTACTATGAGCATGTGTTGGACGCTTCATGTAACTCTTCTGACTTTTATTATGTCATACAAGGAGTGCCTGTTTGGAATTAAAATAAACTCGTGATGCATAAGCCTCTATGGGATTTACTTTAGGGTGTAATGCTCTGGATATAGACAATGTCTGTTGTCCCTTTGGTATCCCGATGTCGTCGAAGATTCCTGTTTTCTTGCGTACTAGGAAGCGCGCTCGTTGTATGTATATATGTTTGCATCGGGATATGAACGAATAGTGAAATTAGGATACTGGTAGAGGAGTGGCTAATTCAAAGATCAAAAAAATAAATGTATGGTTAGGTTGGCTGGGACGTGAAATTCTAAGAGGAAATATGTTATTAAATTGTAAGTAAGAACCTAAGGGTGTAGTATTGGTGTATTACGTAGTGGTGCTATTGTATTGGAGAAGTAAAAGTGTTATATGTTGTTCTAATATATATATATATATATATATATATATATATATATATATATATATATATATATATATATAAAAGGTTGAATATGGAATAGGTTTGTGTAAGCAAAAAATAGGTATGTAAAGCTATAATAGTAAGGATACATACGATCTCATTCATTTCATTAGAATATCGAGCATGATCTAATGCGTATCATCAGAGTGGGCGTTGAGGAGGACACCGAGGAAGACCCTGAGCCAATGGAGTTTGAGGAGTAGTTTCTGATCTTGTGACTGTAGTGTCCAATAAAAGTCGTGCGCATTTAGACGTTGTTATTTATTTGCCGGTGTGTAGATTGGACTGTATCAAGCCTTGGGCACTTGTGATATAACCATTCTAAAAATTATTTACCGTTTTTATTAATTTCAGTTGGAGTTCTTTCTTGTTGAGACTAATTTGCTTATTGTTTGGTATGCTAGTTTTACCTTTGTTCTCTTATCTTTGCTTTTCCCCCATTTTTTTTCCTTCCTAACCTTGGTCCACTCAAATAGAAAACCCTAGAAGAGGTCGTGGAAGAGCCTGTGGAGGAGCTTGCAAAGGAGGCCGTGGTCGTGGAAGAGATCGTGGCCAGCCACTTCTTCAGGAGTCAGTTTTACCTCAAGCATCGCAAGAACCCCAAGTTCAACTGGAGCAATTCTTCGAGGAAGAACCTTTACCGCCACCACCCCCTGGTCAGCCCTAAATAAATATGGAGTAAGTGATGGTCATGCAACTGCAACTACTTCAAACGCTTGCTCAGAATCAAGTCAATAAGCCTGCACCAGCTCCTGCTCCGGTCTTTCCGCCTCCATCCAGACTTGGAGAGTTCATGAGAGCCAGACCATCTACTTTTGCCGGTTCGGTTGATCCTTTGGTAGTCGATGACTGGCTAAAAGATGTTGAGAAGAAATTGATATTGGCTCAATGCAATGATCAAGAGAGAGTCCTCTACGCTGCTCACCAACTGAAAGGAACTGCAGGAACTTGGTGGAAAAATTAATACACAATTCACTAGAATGTCCAGGCCATTACTTGACATGAGTTTTCTGTTGCTTTTCGCACAACACGCATTCATTTGGGAATGATGTAAATGAAGAAGAGAGAGTTCCACAAGATGCAGCAGAGTAACCTTAGCATGTCGGAATATCTCAATAGGTTCACACAACTGTCAAAGTATGCACCGGAGGAAGCTTCCATGACCATGCTGCTCGTCGGACTCCTCCTTGTGCCCAATCCGCCACCGCCTCCGCTGTCTCGTTCGTGTTTGTTGTGCGGATCACTGCCGCCTTCGCGGTTGTGATTGCACGTCACCTCCGCGACCACTGAGTGTGCGCTGAACCGAGCTGTCATCGCTTTAGGTCGACTTTGTCACACCATCGCCTCCGTGATTTCGTACGTTGTCGTCGTCAAGATCGTCTTCGGACCAACGCCTCAACACCCGTCCGCCGCCAATGCCGAATTGCCACCATGTTATTGCCTACGCGACCGCGCGTCACCGTTGCCACAGCCGCACTCCGTCGCCACGTCATCGCTATTGCCTCCAACCGAGTGGTGTTGAGCTCGTCGCACCGTCACCTCCTCGGTCGCTCGTTGTGGCAGTCCGCAAATCTGCCTTCACGACTGTACGCACTCCATCGCCTCACGCTGCCTCCGTCGCCTGCGTCACCGCCACAGCCGCCGACTAGGACTTGGGATTTGGGAACCTTATTCGGGTATCTGGGGCAGGGATGAGTTTGAATCGAACTCGATTTGGTCTAGAGCTGGCCAAATGTGCTGGGCCTACCGGGCCGACACGAGGCATGACACTGTAGGCCCGGCACAAACACGACACGACCCGCACTGTTCATGGGCGTCTTGCCGTAAGACGAGACCCCGAAGCGTGCTTGGGCCACCACCTCGACGACGGGGGCCAGCAAAGACGCGCCGTGCACGACACGTGAGGCCCGGTGTAAGAACGATGAGGTCGACTAGTGGGGGTGAATAGGCATTTTTAAAATTCTTTGGCTAAAATCAAGTTTTATGCGGAATTGTAAATCAATTCGGTTTTGCATAATTAAAGCCTAAATCAACTAGTCTTTACTAAGTGCACCAACAATATAAAACTATATGCAAGATAGCAATCATACAAATACAAGTAAGCAATTAAATACAAAGAATGCAAATTGCAATAAGTAAAGTACAAGAAATCAAACCACAATGACACAACGATGTTTTTCCGTGGTGATCGGAGACTTGCCGGTCTCCCCTAATCCACGTTGAGGTAAGCCCAAAATCAATTGGACCGGCTCCACGAATTAAGCCAACACCTTCGAGGTAAGTCCAACCACTTGGACCGGTTCCAAACCGAACCAATATCTCGATCCACTAAGGTTGCTCTTCCTCCACTCCGGAGATGGCGAGCACCAAGCCACTCACAACCGCCGGGCTTTCTCACAAACTTCTTGAGAAGATCACCGGACCACGACGCCTCCACGCCATCTAGGTGTCGGCAAACACTAAGAGTAACAAGTCTAGAACTCTCACTTGAACTAATCAAGTGTCTAAGCTCAAGTAGATACACAATCAACTACCTAAGGCAACACATGTACTTAGGGTTTGCCTCTCAAACCTCACTAAGTGCAACACATGCTCAAATGAGAGTAGAGGGTTTGCTCTTTGCTCAAGGAAATGAATATGGCACCAGCAACCATCCTACAACCGGCCGCAAGGGGTATTTATAGCCCACATACACAAACTAGCCGTTGGGATAAAGCTCTTTGCAAAATCAAGACGAAGCGGTACTACCATTGCATTCACCGGCCGATACTACACCGCCATCTTGACACACAAGATATGACTATAATAGAAGCTCTGAACTAGCCGTTGGAAATTGGCGCAGTACAACCGCCAACTAATACACGTTAGTTCCGTTCATCGGTAGTTCTGCTCAAAGCACAGCGGTACTACCGCACCTCAATAGAGCAACTCATGCTCAAAAAACATACGTTCTGTTAAAAACGTACCGCTCCAAAATCCAGACAAACTGGGGTACGATCGTACCGCTCAAGGAACGTCGGTACTACCGCAGCAAGGGTTTGCAATCCAAATCGAAAAGGTGATCTTGTGGAAATTTCATACCGCCAACAAAACATCAGTAGATCCGCTCTACAGTCTTACCACACCACGAGCCAGTCGTACCGCTGAGCCATCAGATCACCTTTGCTCGATCGGACCAAATACGTGGACGGCTCAGATTCATTGGGCCGTTCGGACCGCGGGTCTTAACCGCACGATCTGATACGTTCAGACGGTCCGAACATCCACCGGTAGTACCGCCAAAGAACATGCAATCATACCGTTGAGCGCGGTAGTACCACTGACAACACGCCGGTACTACCAATTGCCCTGAGAAAGTATCAGTTTGCATCCAAAAACAAACTCAATTGCAAAACACATTTGACAATTGACAAATGATGCAAACACATGTTAAAATCAAGATTCTCAACAAGTTGCAAAACACATTTGCCAACTTTTAGAATCAATGCCACCAAGGAATAAGGTACATGGACTTAAATCATTTGCAAAACACATTCGCAAACTAAAGTCACATGTTACAAGGAACATGCATGAGCCTCAACTATTTGCAAAACACATTTGCAAACAATAACATCATGCCACAAGGAGAAGGTGCATGGACTTCAACTTTTTGCAAAACACATTTGCAAAGTATAGTCTCATGCCACAAAGATTATGCATGAGCTTCATCAATTTGCAAAACACGTTCGCAAATGATAGCAACATGCTAAAGAGAGCTAGAGCAAACATAATAAGCTATCAACACATGACTAACTCAAGCTACTAGTCAAGAGTCAAGACCCCTCTTAACAGTATCGCAACCTACACTAGCAATCCGGTCTTCCATCCAAACACCAAGACCGGTAAAAAACTAGGAACACATCATTAGCCCTAGCTAGTCATACCTTTGCCTTGCACATCCTATCGAAGCTTGATGATGCACATGTTCACTTCAAGTCCGGGTTCTTGACTTAATATGCATCAACTCATGATGCATTCTTTACTTGACCTCCATCAACACATGATGGATCTTCTCTTGACTTGATGACCTCTATCAACACATGATGGATATTCTCTTGACTTGATGATCAACTCATAATCATCTCCTCTTCTTGAACATCATCAACACATGATGATTTCCTTTACTTCGAGCTCTTGACCTGATGACGATCAACTCATGATGTCATCTAAAGTCTTCATCTATGGAACTCAACCTATTTCACTAACTCATGGAAAATGTTAGTTCCACAATGTGATTGTCATTAATTACCACAACATATCATTAACTCATAATGGTGGGGACAAGATACTTCAATCTTTCCCTCTTTGGTAATTGATGACAACGATCAGAAATACAAATAATTGAATATTTGAGTCATATGAGTATATATATAAACTATACAAGTTTTGTATACCCGTATGATATGTTTCAAAGTAAAGATCCTTAATATATGTGTATAAAGGAATATGGATCAATACTAATGAAACCACAAAACATAGAGTGAACCCCCCCTAAATGTGTGCATACACGAATGTGTAATAAAGACATATGCACATATTTGAGTTAGACTTTTGGTGGAGTTCACCCCATATTTTGGATCCGAGGAATGCAACAATATATAAGAAATAATACCGAATGCATACCTCTTTTGATTTTCACCTTTATATCCAAATGAAACTAAGAAATAGGTATATCAATGAAAGTGTTAGTCTCACAAATAGATTTGTCATTAATCACCAAAATACTCTATTAACGCATAATGGCAGGTCTAGATTCTTCAATCTCCCCCTTTTTGGTGATTGATGACAAATCCATTATCAATAACAACATTTGGATATAAATCAACACAAGATAATAATTGAAGCTATTGAACTATATATTCATGCATGAAATAAGGTGAAAGCATCCAAATATTTTTTAAACATTCTCTCCTTTTGAACTATGCATGAAATAAGGTGAAATCACAAGAGAGAATCCAAATGGAAATATATTGATCATATAAAAATTCTCCCCCTTTTGGCATTAAGCACCAAAAATCCAAAATAAATCGAAGCCAAATGGAGTCTTTGCAAATAAGTTTTTGAATATAATAGTTTACCCAAAACGTTTTTCATTTTTGCGCTAAGAAAACTCCCCCTTACACAAAGGTTATACTCCTTTGACACACAAAGGCTTTCTCCATCCAATCAATATCTTCCTCTTTGTCATCTCTTTGAAATATACATCCAAGACTCAAGATGACTTCAAAATTGACCATTACCGCTTGTAACCAAATTCTTCTCCCTTGGACATTAAGCACCAAAAGTACGTCTTCATGTGGATCACACTTAAAAGATAGTTATTAAGCATCACTTGTAGATACCACATGTCGACAACATATACTTGAAATTGCAAAGTGCTTGAACTTCTCTTGCAAAGATCTTCAAAGAAAGCATCCAAAGAGAAGAGGAAAAGAGAATCCACTCGTACACGAAGAGTACATGAGCTTGGTCAATGAAGGTAAGATCGACAGAGAATGAAATTAGATATCACTTGAAGAGATAAAATGATATCACTTTGAAAAGAATACCACTTGTAAAGACAAGGATGAATCTCATGCCGAGGTCAAGATGATCAATAAAAGCTACCACTTAGAAAGAATACTATTTTTATGATAAATATATCATAATGCGAACAAAATGACATATGGAGTCAAATGGGCACGTAAGGGTAGCTAGCAATTACAACAAGGATCAATTTAACCAAAGGAAGCAACCAAAATAGATTTAGAATTGAATTGAATTGAAATAGTTGTCTTGACAGGAGAATCGGTAATCTGCAATTCAAAAATTTGGTAGTCTTAGGAAAAGCGGTAATCTGCAAAAATCTTGACAGTAGTTCCGATTTATCCTGGAGCTTCGAGGATAGATATTGGAATAGAGAAATATGCAAATGATCCCTAGTTTTACACTTAAATAAATGACATTTAGGATAATTATGTATGATATAGAAGATAGAAACTTCAATGAATATAGTTTTTATGAATTAGGCTTTCGTTTTAGAAAATGAAACTTATTTTCAAGAAATTTCTCTAAAAGAGCCAAAATGAGCAAATGAAGAATTTTAGAAGAACAAATCTCATGTATGAGTCATAAATACCATTATTGACCTATTCATGTGAATAGTTTTGGCTCATGTGGCAAAACTCACTTAAGTGCTAGAAAGTGACCACTTAGGTCAAACTAAGATTTTGGACGAGTTTCGAAATCAAATAACTTTTGCTAGGTTGGCCTTTTGGAAATATTTTGAATACCAAAAATGTTTAAGATAGCTAACTCTAGGATTTTCCTTTTGGGGTCATTTTCAAATTCCTTTTTGAATAGATTTTACACAAAAATCTAGTTTATGTCAAAAACAAGATCCTATCATCTAGAATTTTGGCTAGAAATTCATTTTTACTTAAAATAGGTTTTTCTTGAGCCAAATCCTTTGGGAAACCTTTGAAAAGCATTTGTATACATTTTACAACTAATTTTTCAAAGGATTACTAATAGTTATTAATTTTTTGACTTTTGGCTAAAGGGCTCAATTTTGAAAAACATTACTAGCACTTAATTTATTTGGGCACACTTAGGGATGTGATATATATGTAGATGACTTAGCACTCCCCCTTAATGTGCCACCTTACCATCTTGCTCAATATTTTAATTATGAAAATTAAGAACAAGAGCACGAATACCCTTTTGAAGATTTTCATGAAATGCAACCTACACAAGGTAAAGGGCTAGATACTTCAATGTAAATATTTGTAACCGAGATAGCATTGGTTTGTGATGTGAATTGATCTTCCTCAAGCTTGGCTCCATATTTTGCATATGATGGAATCCACCTCTTCATGAGTGAGCCAAACATCCAATGCTACTCCAAGTATCTATTTATCATTTAAGCGTCTTTTGGTACCCAAACTCGGTTGGGTCCTTGAATGTTAGTCATAATAGATTTGGGCACCCAAATGGCCCTAGTAATAAGCTTTGGTGAACTAACAATTCTAGCAAACACATTGCCATATTTATCCTTCCTAAGCAAATAATGATCATTATAAATAATTGGCTTAGGAGTGATACCTTTGGGACATTGTTTACCTATGTGTCCTTTTTCCTGGCAATTGTTGATGATGAGGAAGGATTGATGATGAGGAAGACGCAACTGCAATACAACCCCGACGGTACGGTATCTAGCTGGGACTACGATCCTCAGGTAGCCCGCCAATCTCTCTGTCGTTTAATTGCTTCTGAGGATTTACCGTTAGGCTTTGGCGAGTCTGCTTCTTTCCAAAATTACATTAGGACTGCGCATAATCCTAGATTTTCTTCCGTTTCTAGACAGACAACAACTAGAGATCTAGTGAAATACTATAATGAACATCGTAATAAAATAAAGGAACTATTTAGTACGTGCACATTTTCGGTGGCCCTGACCTCGGACATATGGAGTGGTCGGGCTAGGGAGGATTACCTTAGTGTAGTTGTGCATTATATTATTGACAACTGGGTAATGGAGAAAAGGATTATACCTTTGAAATTAATTGATGTGGCACACACGGGGGAGAATATTGCGAACTGTATATCAAAGTTGTGGAAGACTTTGGTCTTACAGATAAAATATTCGCAATTACTTTAGACAACATCGCTTCAAACTCTAGGGCCATGGACATTCTTACTCCATTGTTGAGTACATATGCCGATTCCTTTTTGCTACATCAACGATACGCTTGTCATATTATCAACATTATAGTCAAATGCGGTTTGAAGAGGTTGAGTCCGTATATTAAAGCTTTTCGCGATGCGATTTGTTTCTTGAATAATTCTAACATAAGAATAGCACAATATAAGAACTTCTGCAGGGCGATGGGTGTACGTCCAAGAAAGTTCGGTTTGGACACGGAGGTAAGGTGGAACTCTACTTACCTCGTGCTTAAGAATCTTTTACCATACAAGAGTACTTTTTCTGTATTTATTCAAACACACTATCCTAGCACTGACGGTACTATACTATTAACTAAGCAACATTGGTTTGTTGCTGAGAAGATACTGTCGTTTTTAGAAAAATTTTATGAGGCGACTGTTGCTTTGTCCGCTGTCTACTATCCAACATCTCCTATCATTGCGCATACTATTTTATGGATTGCTACTCAATTGAAAATATTTGAAAATGACTTAGTTTTACGCAATGTTGTTGTTTCCATGAAATCTAAATACCTTAAATATTGGAGAGAAATCCCTTACCTATATGCATTTGCATTTCTTTTAGATCCTAGGGCTAAAATTGATGTATTTGGTACTGTACTTGATCTTCTTAGTGATGCTACGGGGCTAGGCTATACTGACTATTTTGCAGAAGCTCGTTCTCGGTTATACAAGGTTTACCAAAGGTACGAAAATAGGTTCCGGGGAGTCCGTTCGCAACGATCTCTAGTAGCCCCCACCTCAAGTGGGAAGACAAATATGTGGGGTGCGATCTTCGGTGCCTCTTCTTCCAGGTCCAGGTCCAGGGCTTCTTCTTCTTCTTCTACACCAACACCTGCTCAGCAAAACCCACAAGGAATGGAGAACTATCCACCTATCTGGACAACGATACAGTGGATTTCAACTCAGAAGGCTTTGACATCTTGCAATGGTGGCAAGCCTATAAGTTAACATATCCCATGCTATCCACACTTGCACGTGATGTGTTAACTGTTTCTGTCTCTACGGTTTCCTCTGAGTCTGCTTTCAGTCTTTTTGGAAGAATATTGGAGGAGAGAAGAATAAGTCTCACAAGTGAGATAGTGGAGATCCTTCTAACTGTGAAGGACTTGGAACAAGCTGATTCACGAACACAACACTATGTGGAAAATCCAGAGTTGTCGGAGGTGTTCGAAAATCTGTACTTAGACAATGACACCGACACATAGAACAAAGATATATCATATATGTAGAATTGTGGAGCTATAGGTTGTACTCTTTTTCCTTTGCCAATGTTTTCTCATTTTGATTTTTTACTTGGCGAAAGTTTTAACGAGACAGCCAGTTGGACATTAATAAAGCTCTTTATTACATTTTTAATATGATTGTCTTTTTTTTTAATTTTTCATGTCTACTTCTGAATTCTACACATTTTTCTAATTTTTCTGGATTTTTTTTGTTCTGGCGGGCCAAACGGGCCACATCGACCGAGCAGGCTAAGCGGGCTCGGTAGGAGCAGTAGATGTAGCCGGTAGGAGGCCCGTTTACAAGACTTGATTTGGTCCTACCGAGTGGGTTAGGATCGAATATTGGCATGTTGCAGATTAGACCTCAAATTTTCTAAAAAAAATAGTTAGGTCCGTATTCTATTGAATAAAGGTCCTTTCGGTCGAGGTTTTTGCAAATTAGACCCCGACTTTTTTGATTTTTTAGATTAGAGGATATCCACATTTGGAAATTTGCATATAAAACCTCAAAATTATTATGGTTTTGATAATAGTCTTTTAGACTTTATTTGTTTACCAGAAATAACAATTTTTGCATGTGGATGACATGAACGTGAGCTATGTACTCTTTCTATTGCCATTTTTCCCACTGGGTATTCGGAAGGAAGGAGTTTTTTAAGCGAGACATAAGCATAACATTAACAAAGTATCCAAGAGGGAGTGTTGTATATTGACATGTTTTCGAAAAGGATTTCAGTGTTGTATGTGAGACCCATTAGGCCTATGAACAGTTATAGTAATAATTTAGTCTCACATGGATAGTTATTTGGCTACCTCACCTCTCGGCTTCCCTTAAATATGTTGTGGGGTGGGGGGTGGGAGGGGGTCGACGTGGCTGATTTTGTACACACAGAAATACTACCAATCAATAAAGTTGAGAAGAGGTATTAGGACTACATCTTTTTCTTTTTCTTTTTCTGTGCTTGAGCTTGATCGTTAGCAACACGACTACCAACATACAACATAATCTACCGTATTTTCGGATTCATTTTCCAAAATATTACAAGAATTGTTATATGTCAATTCATACGCCTCTTCACTTCAATAGTACTATCAAGCTGATTGCTTTGTCTGAAAGTGCTGAGAGATCGACCACTACCCAGGCCAGCTCGGTTGCCAGCTCTTCATCTGCGCGCCGTCTCCAAGATCCGCAAGATTGCATTCAGCACGCCCTCTTAGGACACCTTGTAACCGGCGATGATGGCTACATGGCTGACGCAGTCCTTGTTCGGAACAGCATCACAGATCACGCCTTAACAGGCCTTGTATAATGTTTGCACTGTGAGAACAGGGTTCTCAAGGAGGAGGCTTCATGGCTGTGTCAAACATAGCAGCAAGCAGCTTCAAGCACAGGAGATTGATCTTTGCCAGTGAGGCTACACCATTACTGAATGCTGATACACCACCTCACGAACGTGCAGCTCGACATACATAAGGAAGCAGCATACGCCATTCGCAACCTGCGTGTTCCGCCAGCAAGGAGGAATGTGGATCAACTCCCAAACCAAAGGTAATTGTTGAACACTTCACCTCTGCATCAATGGTGGTGTCCTCGCAGGATTTGTAAGTTTGGTGAGTTCTGCTGATGCAGTGAGTGCAAGGGCTGGCCTTCAGTTCCTCAATCTGGTGTTAGTGGGATATCCCAATGGACAAGGTCAAGCTTGTGCAGAGGGAGGGTCGAGGCCATGGAGAGGCTTTAGTTCCATGAGAACGAGATGATAAGGACCATGGCCAATGGGTTACTCAACAGATACTTCAGTGGGGATTATGGCCTCCAATAGTTCCTGTTGTTATTCATACAAAGTTATAGAACATCATTTTATTTAAGTTGCAAACCACGCCATGTTGTAATTTCGCTTGTCTGTCTGAACCTGAAAAAACAATATGATAAAATAAATTAACATATGGATCTAATTGGCTTCTCTGAACTATACATATACATTAAATGCCACAAAAAGACACCCTTGTTTTTTAAAAAAAGGCATCCACATTGAAGTATCCTAAAATCTGGACTATGATATGCTAATATGAAGTCTGCAGAATGCTGGGAATCTGTATCAAATTGCACTTTTCGTTTTGGAGCTCCACTACTATGCGAAATCAGCCATGAGTACTACCTTGATTACAAAAGCGCACCCCCACCCCCCAGGCATACAGTAAACTGCTATTATAAGTTCTAACAGTGAGTTAACAACATTATCAATCTATATCTGTCAGTTTTATACAGTAACCAGTGTATTACCTTTGGAAAAATGGCTTCCCAACAGACTCCCCAGATGGAAGCATAAAGCTGTACAGTTCAGGCATAGTAACATACTAACATGGTTAGCTCTTGATATAAGTCCAGAAATTAACCACCTTTGCTTGATTGAAGAGAAGGTGTCACAAGTAATCATCCTATTCCCAAGTACTCTTCAGCAAAAAGTTCATCGCTTTTTGCAAACATGTCTGTCAGACTGCAGTCTATGTTTCTACTCTTAAGTACCCAAAACCGCGGTTTTATCTTCCCCTCCAGTGAATAGCTGAAGTACCTTGGATATTCTACAATCGCTTTAAGTGGCTTCTTCATCGTTCTTAACAGAAAGTCAAGCTTTGGTTCCATAACAAACTCAATACTGTAACCGAGAAGTGGGGAGAATCTATAGATCATTGAGCACACATCTTTCTTAGACAAGCCCATCTCCAAGAAGTAGTTCATTCTGTAAACATTGGAAAACAGTTACATGAATTGAACACTTAAGATAGCATCTTGGCAAATATATTTGACTAGTGAAAATCACATTATTAGACTTCAGGTAAGCAGCAAACAGTAAAATAAGAAATTGTGTACCAGGAATAACAAATTGACTGCACAAGTGGATTAGGCTATTAACTACAATGACTCCAGAACATTCCAAAAAAGAAAGAAAAAACAGGTAAGCAGCAAACAGTAAAATAAGAAATTGTGTACCAGGAATAACAAATTGACTGCACGAGTGGATTAGGCTATTAACTACAATGACTCCAGAACATTCCAAAAAAGAAAGAAAAAACATGTATATATAGATAAAAGGTGCAACCATCCAACAACGTCAACCATAATTACACCAATAGCACATCGCAGCTTGTAAAAGAAACTCAAAATAGACCATAGCATGATTAAGAAACACTGAGTTTTGTACTAGCCAATGTGAACTTGTGCTGCATATTTCACTTAAGTCTATCTTGGAATTAAAAAAAACATAATTGAAATGTCAAATAATAACATGCTGGTGGTACATTTTCTTAGTCAGTACTAGTGATAGCAGGTCTTTACCAGCAAGGATCCTTGAGAAGTAACTGGATGACCAGCAACCTGAACCCACCAGTTTTGGATGGGTAAAATTTTTGAACTTTGTTTCTTATGTTTCAAAGAGTATTTGAATTTTTGTGTTTTATGTGCCAGGCTGATGTGAAAATTGCCCAAATATTGGTGAAAATACATCCACAAAAGCCCTAACTAAATATATTTATCCTGGGAATAGGGTTTTGGTTCCAAGGAGTATGTTGGGTGCAGGGTACCTGGCCTTGCCAGTATATCTAGTTACTGGTAGCTAGATGAGTTAAAGCCATTTACAAGATTACAAAAACTATAAACATATCAATTGCATTGATTGAGCCTCTGTAGTAAAACCTTTTTTTTCCTTTATAAAAGAAGTTGCGGTCATACCTGGGTAGCAGTGTGCGATTTATGTCCAACAATAAAAGCTCTGGATACTTCCTAATGATGCGAGGAAGATGATGCTTGGAAACACCAAAGTCAATAAGAAAGTTTATTTTCTTCTTGAGTGTATTGTCCACATTTGAAGCAAATATTTCTGGAGAGCGACACAAAATCTTTGCCACTGTTTTCTTATCAAAACCCATATCTTTGAAAAAGAAAACAATCTGGGACACGAGGCAGAACAGTTAGTACCAAGATGAGCAGTTATTGGAGGATCAAAGGTGTAAAAAAGCAATGACTCAAGACCATCCCCAGTTTTGGATATCAATGCGCCTATTGCCTAAAAGACCATGATGTTCCGTGGATAGTGGATACAATTATAGACTGACAGCAAAGTATGCAATAGACCTGAATCAAGCATAGAGGTTGACCACTGTATTCATGCCTCCTAAGTCTTTATCATAGGAAATTTCTTTGTGATTAATTGGGAAACAATGTGAAATTGCAAAACTCAAGAGATAATGATGAAAGCTGTTATTCATGTAACTAAATGGAAAAGCTATGATAGTGGCCAAACAAAATATTCTTTTACTGACCATAGGTTGCTGTTTGCTACAAAAGCTAAAACTAAGCAAAGTAGATTTCTCCATTACCAATGGAGTTTATATATGGAAAACAAACCATAAGAATAGTTACACTACACACCTGCGGAAACTCATTAGGTTTTCTCAGCAACAACTGTGGACTTGATGTAACAACTGGAACCAACATTTTCTTACTGATACCCAGATCATCAAACAGCTCCAGCATTGAGTTCATTCTTTTTGTTGAACAACCCAGAATATGAGGCCAGCTTTTCACAGCAATACCAAGGGTTGTACTGGAAATCTGAAAGCAAAAATCTGACTTACCACTTCCAGCAACAACAAAAAATAGAATGGAGAACAGGATCTTAGGTCGTCAAGTAGGTCACAGTAGAAAGATTCTTTTTTCAGTTACCGTTTTTCTGTTGAATAACAAAAGCATCTGCGCGTAGTTTTCTATCACACTTGTTGAAAGAATCCATGGATACTTCAACAACATCTTACCAATATATTCTTGTTCCATGCCAGCCTAGAAAATTTTGAAATGTGATAATATTACATCATTGCACTTACCGTCAAAGTGTCAAGTGAACACCATAAAGCAGGTTACAAAAGACATCATAAGCATAAAGGTTAGCTGAGAATCATGCCCTTTTAGTATACCTTCTCCCATGCATGAATCCTTGGCTTGATATCATTTTCAACATCGGAAAGGATGATAGGAGGAAATGACAGAAGAACTGATGAAATCCTTGGCTTGGGAATTCCAATGCACTCAAGAAAATCAATTAATGGCTTAAGATGATTGTCCTCTGAGCAGAGAAGAAGCATTGGAAATGATTCAATGAGATAGGGAAATGACACATCTCCATGTCCCAACATGCTAAGACCACCATACCTGGCCTCCATCTGCAAGAATATGGTTCAAGAAAGATGCAATTTCTAGATATATTCAATGCAAGGAAACTGGTACGGCCGTATGGGAAACAATAATTGGGACTGTGGAACTTACTTTTTCAAAAAATGATAAAGTACTTTGGAGTGCCTCATCTGCAGGTATTGATAAGTGCATCATCATGCGCTTAGCATTCCTTCTGATTAGTGTTTCATAACCACTGCTTGAAAATAACATTTCCTTCAAAAACTTAGCCTATATGTGAAAAGATCATAAGTAACAAATGCAGTAATCTAGTAAACATAAGATAGTATCAAGCAGCACCACAACTGTCCAAAGGAACATATCTACCACTATCATAATCCATAGTATCACAATATTAGAGATGTGATGTCACCATTTACTAGTATTAATGAAAATTTGCTACACGCGTTCTAATGTTGAGTTGTTGACTACCAGTAAATGATTTCATAAATTCGTTTGGTGCCATGATTTAAAAAAAACTGAAGTGCTGTTGTGATTAGTGGCACAAATGAACAGAGAAGTAATTCAAATACTTGAGCTCAAGCTCTGTACAAGACTAGAAGCATGATGATCTGAGCTGCAGGCTTGCAGCTAAGCCCAATGTTGTTCGAGCAATTAAGCTCCTACAAGTTTGAGAGTCCCATGTTTAATTAGCTAGATTGAATTTTGTTCAACAAAACACATCTAAGACGAGGCCATGGACTTGATCGGGTAGCTTCTAAGGTGGGATTTTGATCAGAGGAACCTATGCAAGCAAACCGAGCTCAAAATGGACCATCCCTCACCCTATCAATCAGCACCGGGAGGCCCGCGGCCGAAACGTACGGCGCGATGAACTTCGCGGAGGAGAGCCGTACGCCGAGGCTCTCGAGAAGCGGCACCACGCCGCGGTCGCGCCTGCTCTTCCCCATGAAGTACACTTTCCTCCCGAACCCGAGACCGCCTATCTCGATCCCGCGGGCGCCCACCCCGGAGCTCCACGAGGCCCAGAGGCCTAGCTCGTCGAGCTCGCGGACGCCGTCGGCCAGCATGGCGGCGTAGCCCGGCGCACGCCCGGCGATGGCGGCGGCGTCGGTAGGGGAGGCGCCATGTTCGCCGAGGAGCTCCGCGACGGCGCGCTCGGCCTCGCGGGCGTCGCAGGCGGGCGAGGTGGAGGTGGCATCTGCGTTGGGGCGTGCGGCGATGGGGTTGCGGCCGCGCCGGCGGCGCCGGAGGAGGCGGAGGGGCAGAGGGAGGAGGAGGTGCTGGGGCGGGAGGACGTGGAGTGGAGGGCTTGGGGATTTGGGGAGTGGAGGAGAGAGGAGAGAGAGTGGTTGTGGCCATGGCCACGGCGGGGGAGGGGGGTTGAGTGGGGGTAGAACTTAGAAGGGATGGGAGGAGATGGAAATCCCCGACGCTTCCGCGCGAGCCATTATCCTTGGGACGAAAATATTTCCAGGTTTTTCGATTGGAAGTTGGATCAGTCAGCTGCCTGAGCCTGGCGGTAGTCTCAGGAATTTTTTTAAAATAATATTTTTTTAAAAAAAATAATTACAAAAATATATAATCGTCTAAAAATTGCATATATGTGTTCCACCTAACGCCAGGTTAAGCTGGCGGCAGAATCCTTTTGTCTCGTGTGATCCATAACCCACGAAACAAGTCAACTTGCGCACCGACAAAATGTTCCAAGTCCTTTTCCATTACAAGTAATCAAAATTCTGTCCAATTTTTCCTACGCCATGTTGTTATGTCTGCAAGCATGTCTCCCTTATAAGTTTAAATCCTTTCGAATAAATATTCTAAATCATTTATCGCACTCCTTTCCCGTTTCGAAAACTATTTTTTAGATAATAGAAGAGCAAAGACTCTCCCAGCCTCTGCATCCAAGATGCACATAGCCTTTTTTATTACAATATATAAAGTGCCAAAGTTACCAAAGACAGTTAACAGTAGCCTAAAGCCTTACATCAGAAAAAGGCTGAAAGTTAAACTAAATCATCACTAATCCTATGGCTAAACCGCCATCCATGTAGGTTTAAAATCTGTTTCACCACAAACTCCAATTTGGCGCTCCCAGCCAGCAGAGCCTCCTTGTGGGTGGAGTTCTGTAGATTTGCCCAGATATTCAGCTATTGTCCACTCAAGAAAATAATCTGCAAGGGATTAGTGATGATCTTTTTGTTAAAAACAACCTCATTCCGGTAAAACCAAATAGACCAGTATAGGGCACTAGCTCCCGCTAGGAGATGAGACTTCAACTTTTTAGGAATACCAACTAGTCAATTCCCAAACATGTTTGCTATACTCTTAGGAGGAGTTAAATTAAAAGCACATTGAACAGCCCACCACACCAGCCGTGCAAAGCGGCAATCAATAAATAAATGCTGAATTGTTTTCTCTTTAATACAAAAGCAACACTTTTTGCTTCCCCTCCAATTTCTTTTGAACAAATTATCTTTAGTTAATAAAACCTCTCCTTTGAGATACCAAAGAAATTTTTTTACTTTTAATGGGATCTTAATGCCCCAAAAGAAATCTCTACAGGTAACTCGAGTATTCCCAATTAGTGCCATATAAAAAGACTGTACTGAAAAAAATCCAGATTTATTCAAATTCCACTTGAAAACATCTTTTAGAGAGTTTAAGTGCAAATGCGAAATTCGCAAAATTAACTCATTCCACGCATAGAGCTTAGGACCAATAATAGGTCTTTGAAAAGTAATATGCAAAGCGGTTGATCCCACAATCGTTGCCACAGTATCATTCTTTCTTCTCACTACATTATAAAGAGTAGGATATTGACATTTCAGAGGAGACTCGCCTAGCCAAATATCTTCCAAAAACCTGGTTTGCATTCCGTTTTTAACTTGGAATGTACCAAAACAAAAAAATTGATCTTTAATTTTTATTAGACCCGACCAGAATTGAGAAGTTCCAGGTTTAACAACTACCTATGAAAGACTCTTCTCACCTATATATTTCTTTGTTAGCAAAGATTGAGTTTATGTTATTGAACTTAACTCTATCTAATAAGCCAAAAAAATTGATTTATCTATCATCCGCGCCTATTGCTATCAGGTTAAGACAAGCAGACGAGGCTCTCTCGTTTTGGCGTTTAGGTCCTTCGGCTTCGAGTCATTTTCAGAGAGCTCCTCCTTCAAGAGAGTTTGAGAGCTCCTCCTTCAGGGCTTGTTTGGCTAGTGGGAAAATCTACCCAAGAGAGAAATAATCCAAGTGGGGTTTGGGTTGATCCCCTCCCACCACCCAATCCCCACCCAATCCTCTCCCACCTATCCAAGGGGGGATTGAAGCAAAGATTGATTGTTTGGATCATGGTTGGATTTGGAGGGGATAACACCTATTTAAACTTTTGAATTTAAAAGTGGTCATAAATTTCGAAATAAAATCAATATAATTGAAATTTTAAAACCCATAAAATTCGAAAACACAATAAAATATTCCGAAAATTCGAAATAAAATAAAATAATATTTTTGAATGAATGTAATGACGATGCAGAAGCAATTTAGGAAAACAAGAAGTTACCTCAATGACCTCACTTGTACCCTTTCTCTCTTGCAAAGAAGTACTTACGCCCATCCAAACATACATTTCAAAGACGAGTCTAACAAGTAGCATTTGTTTGTCTCAAGTAACTCATGCGCCAAGGATTCAAAACTAATATACTCCAGCTTTCCTTGGTTAAAACTAAGAAGTCATGGAAATCATCAATTCAGTTTCATAATTTCAAGAGCAAATCATTCTCATAGATGACACCATTTTAATAGCAAATTATTCTCATTGACAACTAACACTGCTGTGTTGTGGATATGGGAATAATGAACACTCTTTGAAAGGATAGAATCAACACTCTTTGTCAACCTTTACTATTGTTTACTTTATCTTTACTTTAACTCCATCATTCTTTTTTGTTTAGCTTAGCCGCCCTCCAATACAATGTATTCACTCCAGTTTCTTCTAGATAATGAAGCATTAACTTCATGATAGTTTAGCATTGCATCCATCACTATGACTATTGGATAATGAAGAATCCCAATTCATTCCCCGGCCCCCCATGCGACCCCTATTCGACAAATTCACGGAAGAAACGCATCCAAGCCGAGATCTTTCACCTCTATGGCGTCCACGAGCTCGTTGGTGGCCTCCTCCGCCTCCTCCTGCGGCAATGGCGCGAAGACCGACCTTGGCTTCCCGATTGCCGTCTCCTCCGCCACAGACACACTGCGTCAAGAGCCAAACCAGCCTCGACTACTTGAGCGGTTGCCTTGCACACCGCCTCACAAGCACGCTGCGTCTGTGCAGACCTCAGACACCTTTTCGGCCACCCCATGCTCGGATCTGCGATAAAGAGGTTAGTTGCAAAACCCTAGAAGCCAAGGAGGAAGGGGAAGGAAGAGGAAGGGAGGAGAGGATAGGGATGAGAGACTAACCCCCGGATCTGGCGCAACCACCGAGTAGGAGGAGAAGGCGTCGCGAAGCGGTGGCGGCCTGTTGTCATGAAGCGAGGAGGAGGAGCGGCGAGCGGCGTTGGATGGGGATGGAGGCGGCGGCGAGGCGCGGCCACGGCCGGGCGTGAGGGAGGTCATGGAGCCGCGGGGACGGAGGCCGCAGCGCGCGTTGCTGTTGAGGAAAACACGGAGCCGTGGAGTCGCGAAAGGCCTTGGCGACGCGAAGAAACCACGCGGCGAGGCGAGCGTGATTTCCCGTGGATTGGGTTGGAACGAGGTGGAGTTTTCGATCCGGGATGCGATAGCAACAACGCCTGATCGGCCGGAAAATAACCCCGCCGGACGTTCGGTGGAACGATCCCTATCCCGCCCGATCCCGCCCGATCCAAACAAGGCCTCAAGGGAGTTTGATTTACAAAGGGTGGGTGCTGTGCTGCAGTTGTTTGTCCAATTGTCCTTCAAGAGAGTATTGCATATCCGAGGGCCTTAAGTGAAATAGAGAGGGAGCGAGAAGAGAATGCTAACCACGATCTCCACCAACAAGTGTGACGTGTCCTCCATCCAACGGCCCACAGACCCCCCGATGCAGCCAGCCATCGAAGCACTGAAATTCGAATCGCGGCACCCAAGAGCGGCAACCGCCCCCATATCGCTTCCATTGCTCCGCGCACCTACCGTCACGCATCCCCATACACTGACATGTGGTCTCCTTCTCCCGCCACGTCATCCTTTAGATACACACCGCAGCGTTGAATAGATACCGCTCTGTGAAAAGAGAGAGAGAGCCGGCGGAGGAGGAAGGAAGACTAGTATCGCAGCTGCCTCGGAGTTGGCGCTCTCCTCCTCCTCGATGTGGGCGAGAGACATGGAGAGACAGCGAGAAAGAAAAAGTAAAAAAACTCGCATTTTACGAAACGGATCCTATGCGTGAGCACGAGCTAACATAGAGAAACACAGCAACACATATTAGATTCTTCTATCCACCGACTAAATAAAAAACAAACGGCTTTTCTGTATACTCTGTGTTAGTTTGGACTAATGCAGAGTAATGATATGCTTAACATCCTTCTATCTACCATTCGATCCAAAATAAATGGCTTAGATCAAACGTTACGGTACCTAAAATAACGGCAAAATCGCTATAGCATACTTTGATGCGGTAGACATTTAGTTGTTTCTACAGTACTTCTAACAAGTGATGTTTATACTTACCCAGACTTAAATCACTGTTCAGAATAGTACAGTACCGTAGAGGATCCGGATACCATTTTACTCCTCTTGGCTTCCGCAAGGTAAGTTTCAAATTCAAATCTCTACGACTAGTAGTACGTCGCTCTCCTCTGGAAGAGGCGAGGCGAGGCTTCCAAGTGGTGCTCGCTCTGGGGCTCTCGCAGGGAGATCTCCAAGTTGTATCTCATTGCTCTCGCTGTACGTGCTGCTTCCTTCGATTGCTCACCTGCGGAAATTTTTTACTCCATGTTGGTTGCTTCTCTCTTTGGGATTCTGTGGTCGTATCATGCTCTGCGCCTGCCTACGCAAGGGGTCGTGTCGCGTCTGGTACTAGACTACTAGCTGTTGCTTGGTTTTTTAGCTGTGCCTTGTTCGCGTTGCTTTGGGCGTGCGTGCACTGCGGGAGCGGGAGGTGGAGAGGGAAGCCGCGGGTTCAAATTTTCGTCCCCGGTGATTGGTAATTTGTATGCTTGGATTTTGAGGTCCCTTTTGTGTTCCTTTGTTTTTTGAGGGGAATCCTGTTCGTATGATCTTATAGGATTACTTTTGGACGCTCTGCTCCGAAATTTTGTATCCATTGGCCAGTAGCTGGAGATCGACAGACGCAACAGACTCTGCGCGAACTAGTGGGATTTTTTTGTGTGGTTTTGTCGATCTGATCTCTTCGTTTCTGGGGTTTAACTGTTTGAATGTTCCAGTAGTACAATGCACCAAATTGAAGCTCGATATATGTGTGTGGATGCCTTTGCTTGCCTTCTATTTACCTCAAATTGGGCCAATTAGTATATTTTGTTTGTTTGATTTTGAATTTGTGCCTTTCTGTTAGATTTCTGAATCCTGCTAGTGTAGGGTTACCAGCAAATCAGCAATTTAACCTCAGCTGTTACATAAGTACACACTGGATCGTGTTGTGGACGATTTCAAAGTTTTCAGATCTTGAGTTTCGTCATTCGAGTACTGAATGCTCCATTTTCATTATTTGATTTCCAATTGCATTGCTGTGTGCCTTCTGCCAGAGATCATGGGTGGGGAAGCTACAAGAAACACGACCTCCATTCCTCAGGGGGAGAAGGCATTGCTGTTCCCCTTGTCAATTTTTCTGTGGGCTCTCTGCTAAGTTGGTGGCGAAGTTGTATCCTGCAAGAGTATTAGGCTGCCAAGATGAAGTCTAGTGCGGTTACATCGAAAGGCAAGGCCGTGTTTGAGCTGAAGCGCAAGCTGGTCCAAGCTCTTAACAAGATCGCGGACAGAGACACTTACCAGATTGGATTAGATGAGCTTGAGAAGACGGCGGATACCTTGGCCCCTGACATGATTGGCCCGTTCTTGTCATGTGTGATTGACACTGATGCTGAGCAGAAGAGTGCAGTGCGGAAGGAGTGTATTAAGGTGATTGGCACATTGGCACGGTCACATGGAAGCCTGCTGGCACCGCACATGACGAAGATGGTGGCTAGCGTAGTCAAGCGCTTGAAGGATGCCGACTCGGTTGTTAGGGATGCATGTGTTGACACTTGTGGTACCCTATCAATGTGTGCTAGAAATTATGGGGATGGTGGCGCCGCATTGGTTGCATTGGTTCGGCCCTTGTTTGAATCACTGGGTGAACAAAATAGGTATGTTCAAGCTGGGGCAGCATTGTGTTTGGCCAAGGTTATAGATGAGAGCAGTTACTTTCCTGGCCCTGTTCTCCCCCAGATGCTTGTTCGTGTTGTTAAACTGCTCAAGAACCCCCATTTCATGGCAAAGCCTGCAGCGATTGAGTTGATCAGAAGCATTGTTCAGGTTGCCCTTTTGCTCTTGTACCAGCAATGCCATTCCATTAAAACCTCTTCTTGTATTAGTAGCACTGTTGCATATGTTTTTTACATTTCGACATGATTACCTTGCCTGTTTATCTGAGATAAACACTAATCCTTTTATGAACTACAGTTTGTAATATATACAGGTAGATGATTTCTTTAAAAACAAGTATATGCTGATGATTAAGTAGCTTATCATACATCATTAATTGCTATGAAGTAGTTAGTACCATGAGGAAGAAGCATGCTTCTGTGTGATAACCTACTTCTTATTTAATGTCTGCTCAGTCAGTTTATCATGCAAAATACTTCAGCTCTTCCGACAAAATCGAGTGTCTTTGACTCTTTGTTGCTTTCTCACTTCTAAATTTTATGATTCAGAGTCTCAGACTGCTAGTCTGATTGCGTCTCTTTCTGGTGAAAATTCAACAATATTGCCTAAATAATTTTCTAGAATAGAGTAGTCATCTTCATCTTCAATTTGGTCCTACAAGTTATAACTAGAATAAGGTATTGACCTTTCGTTACTGTTCTCATTTTGCTGTTGTCCCAATTTTTAGGCTGAAGGTGCTTCTACAGAGCAGGCTTTATCGTCTGCTCTAACAAGTATTATGGATGCCCTGAAGAGTAGTGACTGGACTACAAGGAAAGCAGCCTCTCTAGCTCTATCTAGTATCGCAGTCAGTTCTGGATATTTGGTTGCCTCTTACAGAACTTCCTGCCTTCGCTCCCTTGAACGATGTAAATTTGACAAGGTTGGTACACTGTGAAATTGGTGCAGTAACATGTTTTGCATGTGCTACTGGCATGTGCGGGGTACTGTTCATGGTACTGTTCATGCATGAACAGTAATGCCCACAATTATTAGGAAAACTTTATTATTTAGGAATCTATATAAGGAGGTCTATTGTAATCGTTGGTATTAAGCAAGAAGAACGAAGAAACAATAGTTCATCTCCGTCTATGTCTATCTTCTTCCACTAAAGTCCCTCCCCTTCAAGCCGTCACCGCCTGGCCGTCCTCCCGATGGTGTTTACCCTGTTATGAACTAAGATTCGTGACATTTGGTATCAAAGCAGTTGATCCCTTCCCACGACTTCTGCTACCATGGTTATGACGACATATCATACCATCAGACTTGTCGCCGAGTCATTGGTCATGATAAAAGCTAACACCAACAAGATGACTATGAGTAACAATGACAACAAGAAGATGGCGGCCATCTTCCTCGACATGCATGCTACTTTAGAGAAGATGGTCGCGGATCAGAAGGAGAAGAAGGTACAACAAGAGGCGGCGGTGTTTCCAGCAGCCACAGCGACGCTGTCGGAACTTACCGCGCCGCTACCGCATCCTGTCATGGTGTCACCGAAGCCTGTCGCGGCCCTGCCGAAGTACGTCGTGGCCACCGTGGCGCTACCAGGGTTGCTACCATGTCTGCCGCAGCAACCGGAGAGTTTGCCGCAACCACGTGTGGAGGCGACGATCTCCAATGACACATGTAGCCATCGCAACTTCTTGTCAACATGGGGTCCCCTAGGGCTTCAGCCATAGCCGCCACCACAGCTCGAGGGCCGGGTTACTGTTCACGTGTGTGAACAATACCATGACACTGTAGCATTAGGAAGAGATTATCTTCCCCAATAAGAATATCAATTTCCCTAAATAGTTGATTAGTTTACTTGTATAGGGATTAGTTAATTGGAAAGGTTATCTATTAGTTAGGAATATCATCTATTAGTTAGGAAGGTCCTAATTTATATTGATTTTATCCATGATTGTTAGAAGAGCCCTCTATATAAGGAAGCTTATTGTAATCGTTGGCATTAAGCAAGAAGAACAAAGAAACAATAGTTCATCTCGGTCTATGTTTATCTTCCTCCTCTAAAGTCCCTCCCCCTTCAAGCCGTCACCGCCCGGCCGTCCTCCCGGCGGTGTTTACCCTATTATGAACTAAGTTTCGTGACAGCTACACTTATTTTTGTGCCTCCTATGATAGGTAAAACCAGTGCGTGATGTGATTACCCACGCCATTCAGTTGTGGAAAGCTATTCCCGGGTCTGATACTCCTGAACCATCGGAAGCTGGATCATCCACAAAAGGTACTATAATCCTTTAATATCAATTTACAGCCTGGTGTTTGGCAAAACAGATTGGTACTTCTTTCTGAAGCATGTCTGCATTGCTATTCTTTCCTGGTAGCCAGTTTACTCCTTTTTTAAAATCAAATGCACACTTCTTTCTTCATACTACTATTTACCTTCATAAGAACATTGTGTATTAACAAAAGAAATGGGCTAATCAACAGTTGAGCTCTTATACATCACTCAGCCCTCTGATGTTGCTATATTGAAGTACCTTTGTCAGCCTTTGTTACCTTTTGCAAGACTATGCTTCTTAACTTCTAACAAATTCATCTAAAATATCAAACAACTAAAAGATACAGTAGCTTATGGCACACTAAGGCCATCTTTTGCTTAGGTTTGTAATAGGATCATGACTTGTTGATGATTTTTTCTTCGTGGACTTTTCTTATTCAAGTTCTTCATGAGCTTAAAGGGGTATTTCAGAATACCATATTAATTCCTCTGCATGATTTGTCACAAAGTCACGAACTAGAAATTCTACTCTAGGGCCTTCTACTCAATTATTTATTTTCACGTTTACTCTGCATTGCTTCTAGCTTCTGTATGTGGTTAACTGCAGTCACATATTTAGCTTCTTTTCTATTTTGTTTATTGATTTCTTCTCTGGCAGAAAACTTCTTTGGTGACCATCATGATGCCAGAAGTATACATGATGGCAGATCAAGAGAGACTTTGTTTAGGAGAGTTGATCCTGTACCTTCTGTATCTGTTACCAGTGGCAGTTCTATCACTTCGACAAAGAAGAGATCTCCTCTGTCTATCAACAAAATAGCCCTAAACAATGCTGCAAATCAGCAACGCTTGAAGTCTAGTGATTGGCATGTTGAGATATCAGTCCCTAAGCAGAATATGATGCCATTGGTTGATCTTGAAGAAAAGGAATCTGACAATGTTTGCATACTGAAAGATGCACAGAGAAGTGCATATGAAATTGTAGATGAAGACAGTAAGTCTGACTATGACCCCATGGATGATAAGCAAGAATGCTCCTCTGTGTCAAAAGTAGCCAGCAGGACCGAAGAATGTGATTTTACACGAGCTACTGAGCAATGCCCTAGGGCTCGAGAGAGTAAGAGCATAGACTCCACTGTTACAAACGTCACTTCAGATGGCACACATACTTGTTGCCTGAGTGCCATGAAAGAATTAGCCCTTATTAGGAAGCAACTTCAAGAGATGGAAAGGAAGCAAGCAAATCTTTTTGATCTATTGCAGGTAATTCCCACGTGTTGAGTTGTGAATGGTCTTGTTGATTTAACTCTCTACATTTTGGCTAATTTTGGTAAAGTTTATATTTGCGATCTGATTGTAAAGTGATAACATTTACGCCGAAAGTTAATGGCAAGGCTGATTCAGTTATCAGATAAATGATATCCTTTTAAAACTAACATGCTATGCACATTTTAGCTACTTGTACTAGCCTATGGCCAGTTTAAACAAAAAAGGGCAATGCATAGTGATAATAAGCATCATGATCATCAACTCCGTCAATGATTGCCTCTACATCATGTAGAAAAGAGAATGCAGATTCATCCTATAAAACAAATTGTTGTACTGTATACAAGTACTTTTGCACGGACCTTGCATGCAGTGAAAAGAAGTGGGTTCCTAATGTCTTTCCAAGTGCTTACTTTCTTTCACTGGTTTCTTGCAGGAATTCATGTCTAGCTCGGTAGAGAACATGTCAGTGTTAAACTTGAAAGTGCACAATTTGGAGAATGCTGTAGACAAAACTGTGTATACAATTACTCAAAGTGAAAGCCGCTATCACCTTCCTGGCTCCAAGTTTTTTAAGAACCAAAGTGTCTTTTCTTCACCCAGCCTTTCTACTTCTACACCTAGAACATCCGTGGATGCTAATTATAAGCCACCAACAATTCCACATTTGAAACACGAGAAGAAGTGGATGCACGATTTACCAGCTAAGAGCTCAAGGGTGTGCGTAAAAGAGGGAGCTGAATTTCTAAAGGATCATACTCGTAACAAAGTTAGGAAACCTGGGGCTGTGAGCCCTGGGGCTGTGAGCTCAGAGAGTAACTTGGGAAGATATCTTCCAAGCTCAGTGAGGAGTCGAGCATCAGGGGTTAAGGGGACCTATCCAGTTTCATTTACCAATTCCTGTGAGCATCCTGAGCTGAAAAATGCATTGTGTGCTTATAAAGAGGCTAGTGAATTTCATGGTGCTGACGACCTGGAGCCTGCATACGCGGAAGCCTTGAACTGTGGTGATCATGATGATCTGATTGACCTAATGGATAGAACTGGACCTGTTCTTGGAAACTTGTCGCGTGAAACTGCAAATGAACTTTTAAGGGTTATAGCTGGCCAATTTCTCACTAAAAAATTCTTTGATTTGGCACTACCTTGGCTTCAACAGGTAAGTTCACTAGTAATCTATTTATGTTTTGCAATAATTGCCTATTCCAACGAAAGCTTATGTAACTTACTCCTTCCAATTGTGATTTGTATATGTTGTCCCAGGTAGTGGATTTAAGCACGATTTATAAGCCAAGTCAACTTTTTGTGTCTTTGAGAGCACAAAGGGAGTTCCTTTCTGCATTGGAGGAAGCAGCAACAAGTGTTTCTACAGAACCAGCGATCAGAATTGCCATTGCACAGCTTGCATTTAAACTAACCAAAATCTGTGAGGTTGCCCCATGCAGGTAAAATCCACATTGCCCATTGACAATGACTAGAAGTGTCCCATCAATTCTGCCACTTAATTTGGATTTCATGTTTTACTGATGCATCCATTATGCTGTTGTAGGAAAATCTCAACTAGAGTGCGCAGAGGAAATAAAACCATCATGGCCACTGCGATGTGAAATTTGTCCCCTATGATGTAACCTTGTATATGTTCAAACTTCAAACCATGCGGCAGTGCTTTTTAGTGAGTTCATTTTCTTTTCTAGTAGCCCTGCAACCTGTGCAACAATGTATACTCGGTTTTATTACTGTGTGCAAGACTAGTAGTTTGCTAGTTAAACATGTATGTTTTATGACTGGGACAACGGCAGTTGTTTTAACACTATAGGTCTGGGTTTTTGCTCTTGTGCAAGACTGCAAGAAGTAATCGATGAGCTTGTGATCACTTGCTATTACCTAGCAGTGGTGCTGTTGTCCTCTGGTAAATGCCTTTCAGTAAAAGAAGAATTTGGCAATCTCTGTACCGTCATTTAACTTGCTATATTACGTAGTATCAGAGTTCAGTACAATTACATATTCACTACAAGTAGAAATAGATCACACGCTTACTTTTTTATCTTCTCTAACTTAACCAGTTTGCTTATTCTCGTATTGTTCTAGTAAATCGCAAGAGCAATTAGATTGTGTAGCCAGTGGCGGAGCCAGGATTTCTCCTATAGAGTGCAAACTTTTTTTTTTGCGATTACAAGGAAGACACATATGGATACACTCCACCACACACACGCGTGACTGCGTCTCATATCACATGTATAGAAAGACGGAGGACAAGAATAAATCCGCGACTTTACAAAATATCTACTGAAAGCGCACACGTGTGCGCATAAAGGTGTGAACTTAAATAACATATTTCAACGTAAAAGTTTAAATGACATGGTAAAGGTTCAAGTAGAACAAATTATATGCTTCTAGTACAACCGATATCACAAAATGTTGCTTGTGTTGATGGACTGCTGACTATTGATTGCTGAGAATAACTTAATGTAATTCATTATATAGTCTATGTATTATACTAGATATACATATTGTATAAAGAGTCTGCATACAAAATTTTTGGAGGTGCAACTGCACCCCATGCTTCAGTGTGGCTCCGCCACTGTGTGTAGCTAGGATCCCATCGCTCCTAGCCCTGCTGTTTTGTACAATGACACGTCTGGAGCGGCATGCCAAGGCCGAGTTCCGGCGAAATTGGACGGCGATGAGATGGACAGAGAAGAAGCATCACTAGTCAGAGTCGTCGCTGCGTTGCGAAGCGCTGTGGCGGCCGCCCATCCTCTTGTTGCTGGCCGTGCGCTGGACGCAGCGGAGGAGCGCCTGCACCACCTCCGACATGGACGGCCGGAATTCTGGGTCAGACTGCATCGCCCACCAAGAAGCAAAAGTTTTCAGACATAAGATGGTGAAGAGCTAAGCTGAAGCCACTGGTGGTTACTCGAGGTGAGGAGGGTCATTTCTGAGGATTTCAATAAGGGGTTCACCTGAACACAGCGGGCGATGACATCGGCAAGCCGGGACAACGCCTTTGGCGGGTACAGGCCGCGCAGAGCTGGGTCTGCCAGTGCTCCCAAGGCATCGATGTCATGAAGCTGTGGAGTCACAAACTTGACCAAGGACTGCTCCATTCTTGGCTTAGAGCTGGAGATCAAACAATCGCACAAAAGGTGAGGATATTGTACTACAGGCATTAGATACATCGTATTATCAGTTTCTATATCAGTTTCAGTAGGACTTAGGAGCATCATTGTCATGCTCTTTTACATGACCGACAAATGTGGTATCCCAGTCAAGCTTAATTTGCATGTTCTGAAATCACACAAGATGCATTCCCAAATAGAAAGAATGAATCTTTTTTCTTCTATTACCTGTCATAAGGCTTCCGACCGGTTAGTAGCTCGAGCATGACGACACCGAAGCTGTAGACGTCGCTCTTCATCGTGTAAGCTGATGGCTTTGTGCACTCTGGGGCATTGTACCCCGGTCCCAAGCTCTCACTTGTATCCTGCAGAGAATTCCATGTCAAAAGATCACGTCACCTCTACAAGCATATCGGTGGTTCATCAAATGTCAGAAGATCCATTATGCAAACCTCGTAGAAGAATGCAAGGCCGCAGTCAGAGAGGTGAGCGTTGAGATCAGCATCAAGCAAGACATTAGATGACTTAATGTTCTTGTGGATGACTGAAGGTGAGCACACTTCATGTAGGTACCTGAATGAAAAAGAAACCTTAGCATCTTACTTGTGAACTCACATGATCAGATCATTATGCGCATGAGCAAAGATAGACAATTCACTTATACTTCAACACTTCCCAGCACGTATAGGCTCTTTCAGACCTAAGACGTGGAATAGAAGTGATCTGCAATTATTATTTTTTTAATTACGTCAACCGAGTCTTGAACCCAAGACCTCTTGACTCTGATACCATATTAAGTTGCATGTACCAACCAGTCCACTCAAAAGTTTAAGCTGATGAGTAAAGACGGATAATTCAATTATACTTAACTTCAACATAAATGTTACTTGTCAACTTACTCCAGAGCACGAGCTGTACCGACAGCGATCCGAACTCGAGTGTCCCAGGTCAGCGGCTTGCTGTAGTCGTCTGATAAGTGCAGGAACTCATAGAGGGATCCATTGCTCTGGTGGTCATACACCAACATGTAGTGCCCAGGCTCTGAGCAGTAACCCACAAGCTCACAGATGTTTGCATGGCGCAGCGTGGAAATGCCATTCACGGTGTCCATGAAGTCGCTGCTTCCTGAGAAGCTCAGTGGATCAAACTTCTTGACAGCCAGGACCTGAAAAATTATCATGCTAGACGATGAGTACACCCAAAATGTGTATATGGATATATGATCACGTTTAAGTTTCTAACTCTTCAAACATTCTTCTTTGAGACCTCTTGACAATTGACAAAAGTGACTGTCAAGTAACATGGGATTGTCTATTCGTAAGGTGACTGGAATTTTATTAAGCATAAGTCATATTTTTTATCCATTAGATCAATATTAAATCATATGACACATCAATCTCTACACAAATCCTGATCACAACAATTGACTTAAACTTTAAAAAAATTCAGGAGACTTAGAAATAGCAAATATGTACTACAATATGTCTTTATGTGCATATTTGGAATGATATTGTAGATGAAGTTCTAAATTCCAGACAGTTTTATTTCTTGAGTTGAAAATATAAACAAGTTTCTTTGGCACGAGTTTAGAAGGAAATCTAAAGAGCCTACCCGTCCATCGGCATATTTTGCCTTGAAAACACGACCGATCGTTCCCTGACCTATCAGCCTGCTACTATGGAAGCTGCCAGTGGCTGCTTGCAGGTCTGATGATGAGTAAGTCATCAGGTTGATTGGATCCGAGCTTCGCCTCGAATAATTCAGCTTGTTCTCAAACTCATTGTCACCGATCGACTTGCGAGGCACAGCAGGTGGTGTCCTACAGCCCATCGACGTGGATTGCTCCAGCGACTTCATATCGATTGCTGAAGATTCCTTACGACCTAGAAAAGAAAGAAAGAAAGAAAGAAGAACTCTTACTAGAAGTTTTAAAAGCGCGAGTGTCTGAAATACTACCGATAACATCAGGAAATGAGGTATGTCTTTACACACATCACATTTTTTTCTACACACCACAATTTATGCACAACACAATAGAAACCACATTGTTTTCTATGATTCAAGAAATATCGTCCGCATAAGTACCTCTGGAGCCATCAACTAGCGGGGTAATTGATCGGTTCTGACCTGACTCGTCCATGTAGTAATGGGATGAGACAGGAGAGGAACTGTTCTTCTTCAACACAGACAAGAGAATCAGAGCTGCAAGAAGCACGGCTACCACCATTGCTCCAATAGCGAAACCGTTGATTCCACTGTCATTCCCTCCATTTGATGAGCCTCCCACTGAAGACCCCTTCTCCATACCAGGAGGAGCTGACCCGGATGACCAAGGGTTCCCACCAGTCCTTGAGAAAGTCGGAATTGTCAGATATCATCCAAGTGCAATGAAAAGGAATATGTTGAGTGGAACTGTGGAAGTACTACTTACTGTAGACTGTTAATGTCTTTCAGTTTACCTGGGACCCACCCGGTGAACTTGTTGTTCTGCAAATTCCTTGAGCACAAAGGGGGGAAAACCATTCTAGCTTAGGTCTCAGATTGGCATAATGAAGCAAATTCATACATTTGAATTTGTACCTTTTCCAGTATTTATGTAAAGTTATTCCCTAAAAAAAGTAGTTATGTAAAGTAAATAGGCTATGCAAAATTATGAATGATTGCTATATGCATTTCTATTAACAGCTCCTGACATTTGACAACATTAGTACTTTTGTAGTGCCGTGGTGAGGCATTGAGAAGCATACATTTTGAACCATGATGATAAATTTGGTTTGAGATGTAGTGTTTGCTTGAGGTATACTTACAGATTCTCGAGAGGAAGTTTGGCCAGAACGTCTATATGACCACTGAATTGGTTGCTCTCCACATTCCTGGACATATTTTGAAAATATTGGCAGTCATTTCTTGATCTGAAAGTGCGTACCGATACAACCGTAAAATTCAGTTTCCTTACAGTGTCTTGAGGCCTGTGAGGTACTGAAAACTCTGGGGCAGGTTACCTTTGAAGCGGTTGAAAGAGAGATCCCTGATAACACAACTGAGGTTATTCATATAGGACAACAAACTGAGATACAAATAAGCTTACTATCACAAGAAATTGAATAAGCTTTGGGCAGCTGAAGTAACACAAGCTAAATCGCTGTAGCATTACATTGGAAATTTGTAATAGAAAAACTACAAATGACTCGTGAATTTGATGCTTAACTTACAGTGTTGAGAGCTTCGGAAGGTGTGAGAACATATCTGTCAACTGCCCGCTTAAGTGATTCTCACCAAGATTTCTGTGACCCATTAAAAACGTAGTTGTAGTGACTAATGCAACAAAAATCATGATTGTGCGGAGAGGATGGTTAACAAAATAAAGAATTAAAGACGGCAATATGAATTGGATTCTTACAGCGTTTCCAGGTCAGCCATTTGAGATATCGAATAAGGAATCCCACCGGTAAAGGAATTCCCTTGCAGATTTCTGCACCGCAAAATATCAGAAATGCCTTGGATTAGCCATGAAAGAAGTAACCATGGATGAGAAAACCGGAAACTTACAATTGAACCACATTTGGTGGAAGCTGGTATGGAAGTTCGCCGTTGAGATTGTTCTTGCTCACATCACTGTACTACGAAAAAGAAGAAAATTCAACTAAGTTGCATAACTACGATGAGCAATACTGGAGATCACAGGGGCAACTCACAATTTAGTTACTGATTTCAAGCTTGATAGCTGATAACCTAGTGTGCCGCTTAATCCAAGCCCCGACAAGTCACTGCTCTATGCAACATGACAAGCAAACTGAAGTAAATATCTTGTATGACTATGGAAAAGGAGTTACTTAGAAAAATTGCAGGCAATTTCCTTAGGCGAATGTTGGAGGGAATTACATTTCTGTGACAGATGAGCCACTGCATTGTATTCCTTTCCACTCGTCGTCGTCGCCGCATGGATCACCACCACTTGCCCTCCAACCGGACAGTTTAGATGGTTTGTTCATACTAGCGAACATAACGTTAAGTGCAGCAACTGAAATAGAGTCGCAACAAAACACACATTTCTTTCTTCAGAATCCATGAACTTTGCATATACTACATCGGAAAGAAAGAAATTGCCAACCCTCACCATCAGGCTGGTCTGTCTTGGCTACCGCCACGGCAGCCGCAGAGACGAGAACAGCGAGGCCGGCTAGCGGCGGCCATCGGCGAGCCATTGTACACCAAGGGAGCGTGCAGGAGGAGATCCCCACACGCATCACTTCTTCCTCCCTCTACCTCGCCTCCATTCTCTCATTGGCTAATGGTGGGATGAATGGTCATATCTAAAATTAGGAAATGGAGGTCGGAGGAAGAAGAGATGGGGAGAAGGAATGTGAAGAGGAAGGCGGACGGATGTGACTGACCAGTGGAGCAGCGAGAGTGGCGGGAAGCCGTTCGTTTCAAGGTTCCACACGCGTCGACGAAGTCGGCAAAAGTTCAGCAGACCGTGCAGATTTCTTCTCTATCCAGTCCAAAATGTCTAACCAATTCCCACCAGCAGCAGCAAGATCCGTTGTAGTCTAGCTGGTTAGGATACTCGGCTCTCACCCGAGAGACCCGGGTTCGAGTCCCGGCAACGGAAATTTTTTTTCTTGAATTAGGTGTTTATCACCACCATTTGGAATGGCTTTAGTACTATTTTTTTTTCTTTGGAATGGCTTTAGTATTATTATTTTTCTTGATTTAGCTGTCTGTTGCCATTTGGAATGGTGACATACTCTATTTATTACATGCCGTCATTTGCACACTCTTCAATACAAATCGTCGGTTCAACTAGCGACATGAACTGATTATATATACCCTAAAATTCGGTAGAAAATTATTTTAATTCCAGAAAAAAAGAGAAGAGAGGGGGGGGGGGAAGAGACGTGGCGAAGCCATACTGGTTCCTAGCGGAGGAAAGAGAGATGGAGCATCAGATTTGGTCGTTCATTTTGCAGGTAAATATTCTTGCAACTTTGTATATAAATTTGAAACCATGTAGGTTATCAAATAAAAATAGCGACATAGAATTCAATGAATTAGATAATTTTAGTTGTATTGTTGTTTGATGTAGTACATCATTTTAGCTGGGTATAGTTTAGTTCATCGTATAAATATTATTTATGTTGCAATACTCGAACGATTTATAATAAATCCATAAAAACACTAAGAAAACTTTGTAGGTTTTTATTTTTACGTAATAAATATTTTCTTAATGCCGAAAATACTTTTTAAACCAGCAAAATAGGAAGACATCTCTAAAAATAACAAGATACCTACTAAAAATCTGTAAAAATTGCAGAGTAGATAAATAAGGCATGTAGAGCTTAATCAAAATAATCCCAACTTAATTTTGGTTTTTATTTGTGCACGAAAAATATTCTGTTAATGCAAAAAATACTTTATAAACTAGGAAAATAGCTAGACGTCTCTAAAAATTCTCTAAAAAATCTGAAGTAGGTACATAGGTTATGTAGAGCTGAATTAAAATATTGTGAACTTAGTTTTTGTTTCCATCTGTACACAGTAGAAATTTCATAAATGCTGGAGACACTTTTTAAACAAGCAAAGTAGCAAGATACCTATGAAAAAACTGTAAAAATTGCATAGTAGCTAAATAGAGTATCTAGAGCTTAATCAAGATAATCCCAACTAAATTTTGATTTCCATTTGTGCACGGTAAATATTCTGTTAATAGCGAAAAATACTTTTTAAACTAGGAAAATAACAAGACACCTCTAAAAATTCTCTAAAAAATTTAGAGTAGGTACATAGGGTATGTAAAGCTGAATTAAAATATTGTGAACTTAATTTTTGTTTCCATCTGTACACAGTAAATATTTCATAAATGCTGGAGACACTTTTTAAGCAAGAAAAGTAGCAAGATACCTATTAAAAATCTATAAAAATTACAGGGTAGCTAAATATAGTGTGTAGAGCTTAATAAAAATAATCTCAACTTAATTTTGGTTTCTATTTGTAGACATAAATATTTTGTTAATTGCAAAAAATACTTTTTAAACTAGAAAAAATAGCAAGAGACCTCTAAACATTCTCTGAGAAATCTAGAGTAGGTACATAGGATATGTAGAGCTGAATTAAAATATTATAAAATTAATTTTTTTTTCTATTTGCATACGGTAAATATTTCATAAATGCTGGAGACACTTTTTAAACCAGGAAAGTAACATGATACTTATTTAAAAACTATAAAAAAATGCAGAGTAGCTAAATAGGGTATGTATCCCAACTTAATTTTGGTTTCCATTCGTGCACACTAAATAATTTGCAAACAAGAAAAATAGCAAGGTACCTATAAAAATTATATGAAAATTCCAGGGTAGCTAAATAGGGAATGTAGACATTAATTAAAACATGATGAACTTAATTTTACTTTCTATCTGTACACGGCAAGATACCTCTAAAAAATTATATGTCGATACAGTTGTGTGCATATCGGTTTCCGATGTGTCGCTAATCGTGCAATAATTAAATTAATTAGATATGTCGTTTCTTATTACTTTTCATATATGTTTCGTAGTATTTACAATGTATGCATAGAATTTTCAGGTATGGCGGGCCCAAGAGACGTTGCGTAGTGGCACACGAGTTGCTTGACCCGGCCATTGACGCGAATCACCGTAGCCGCCTCAGTACCATCCTCCCATAGGAGGGCGAGGCGATGGTTGAGCTTGGCGTGTTGCGATTGCGCACGCCTATGAGGGTATGGAGGGTGGACCCACGTTGGGTTCTGAGGTACGTGTAGTTGTGACCTTCATGCACTCAATTGCAGTCTGACTACTTTGGCTGAACTCATGTTTGTTCTAAATCCTTTTGACGCAAGTTGAGAGCGGCATGCCTCCTTCCACTAGCAAGGATGATGGAGGCGACGTGGGAGGATGACTAGGACTGTGCAGGCGGTGGTCGTATGTCGAGGCGCTTTCCGTACAATTGATGCCTCTTGACGGCACTAGTTGACCAGTGGAGGCCGGAGACGCACATGTTCCACCTCCCATGCGGAGAGATGGCGTCGACGCTTCAGGACGTGACCTTCCTGATTGGGTTGCTCTGCGCGGGCTTCCCCCTGGCGGCGTACACGTCCTGGCCGCATGGCGCACAAAGTTCCTCATGAGGTTCCAAGGGGTGTTGCCGCCCAACACCGGCTACAGGGAGATCAACAGCACCCACGGGCCGTAACTAAAGTGGATCTGTTAGTTCTACGTAAGTTTTTGTAACTCTTGTCCTTCCGCTTCAATTACTTTGTGCAAATTAGTGATGTGTATCTGTCTTCTTTCAGCCGGAGCGTATGGCAAAGGATGCACCAGAGTACACAGTGAGGAGACACTTCGAGGCCTACTTGCTGTGGCTGTTAGGGTGGGTGATGTTCCTAGGGTCCTACGGCGACAACGTCGACAAGTACATGATCCGGTACGCACACGAGCTGGCGGACTGGGAGGTGGAGGAGATCCAGCCCTATGCCTGGGGCCCGGCGGTGCTATGCGCGATGTACCGGGCCCTGTGTGACGTGTCTCACCAGGTTCAGGATAGCTCCATCCTCTCCAGATGCCTACTGCTTCTTCAGCTGTGGTATTTCGAGCGTTTCCAAATCGGACGATCACAGCTGGACTTGGGAGCCTATACCGTCGCCATGTACGCCGCCAACAATGACGTGGACCAGCCGACCATGGGTACGGTGTGGTGTCGCCGACAGGTAAGTTTTTCGAATATGTATTCTTTTTCGTAATGTAATTCAATTTCTTGTGCTAAGTTTCTGTTGTTCTATTCCACGTGTCAACTTCACTCCTGTCGAGACCTCGGATATGCAACTCGTGTATTATGAACTAGTCCCATGATCAGTAGCTAGTCCATATAGTTGCAACATCGATGAAATCATATCCATACAACAAGATAGCTAAGAAGCAGACAAGACAATATTACTTAGAAGAAAAAAGACCTTATGGTCAAGGTTTTACAGAGTTTGCCACGCAAGGCTAAAGATAAAAGAGTACACAAGCAGCGGAAATAAACAACTCGTGGAAGCCATATGACATGCCCACATGCAATCGAGTAGAGGACGCAGCATAGTTCGCATGGTCTTTGAAGTAGTCTTTCTCGTAAAACTCGGTGCTCTTCGGGTCTTCTTCGGCGACTGATCAACAAATGGCGCAAAGCCGTGTGTACTTAGAGTACTCAGCAAGTCGCAGGGAAATGTATGCAAGTAGTATTCATGCAAGGCTTGGTAAGGATAGCTTTATAGCTATTTTGCAGAAAGCAATATTGACATTTGATACAATAAGTAGATTGTAAAGCATAATTTGAAAGGATTAATACATATATAATCAAGTTTCTTTGAAATAACTCATGAACACCCTGTTCACTTCCCAACCAACAACCATTCCAACAACTTGTAACCATCCAAGACAACATTTTTGAGAAAATCTACCATTCGTGTGAAATCACTAGGCATTTTCCATAACCGGGGACACGACTATTCGAATAGTTTTACACTCTGCAGAGGTTGTACAACTTTACCCACATGACATGACTTTTCTAGTTTGTTTGGCATCCGTCGATACCACCGCTCACTACCTTAGGTAAGCAATCTAGAGAACACGTCAAGGCCTTCATAAAGTTTTGTTTTGACCCGGTTCTACTCGCTAAGGTTTCGCCTTATTGAACCCCCTCTTGCGCCAATTCATCCACCAAAACAGAACCAAATCAAAACATTGCTAATTAGTTGACCAGGTCTATCCCAGTCTAAACATGTGGTGGTACGGTAAGGCCTAGATCAATGGCATATAAAGTTAAGTCTTTAGTGTCTACTCAAGCGAGGCAACCACATCCCAAAAATTCTCCCCTTTTACTGCACGACCAATCGCCTGAGTATGAAATCATTTTTCTGTTCAACCGAACCAAATGACAACCCTTGCCATTGCACAATAACTTTTAATAACAGTGGCCATGCCACAATTCCATATATCATTAAGTCAAATTTATCATCATTAAATCAGGTGGTCGAGAGACCATCGCATAACTAAAGCATGGCTAAGCACAAATACGATACCCATGTTGGTACTACAATATGTCCAACTAAAATAACCCATCCTATGGTGTTCAAATATTTATGTCATTCAAGGGTACATGTCAATAGCAATTATACAAGGAGACATAATGACAATTAGGAATTTAACTATTCCCGAAAGCATTTATTATAAATGTAGCAATGCATGTTGATATAAATCAATATAGTTTTATAAAATGGGTATGACATGATCAAAGGTCTACGACTTGCCTTCGTTGAAGAGTTGAGATGCTTCAGTCGTCGGGTCCATGAATTCATCTGAAACACCGGAATCTACACGTGCGAAAAGAGCCAAATAAATACAACAAATCCAAAAAAAATCCAATTTTTTTTACCAAACTAGAACCAAAAGGAAGGTATTGAATTTAGGTGAAGTTAGAAATTTGAATCACTCAAATTGGAGCTCGAACGAAGGAGAACGAGCCCTTGGAAGGAGATTTGACTACAGGTGGTTGGAAGGAGGTTCGACTACCTGGTCGGAAGGAGGTTCAACTGCAGGTGGTCGGAAGGAGGTTCGACTATAGGTGGTCAGAAGGAGGTTAAGGGAGAACAGGGCACAGGGAGCTCATCAAGACCGAGAGAGAGGCCGGAGGAGGTCGGTGGATGGTCAACGGTGGTGGGGAAGCTCACGGTCGAAGGCAAAGAAGGACAACGATGAAGGGGTTGGCCGGGACTAAAGGAGAAGAGGAAATGCGGCGGCTCCTGTGAAACAAAACTGAAATTGATTGAGGGGATTGCTTCAAGAAGCTCTGGGGCACGAATTGGCGCGGTAGAAGAGGAGGGGGCTGCACTGGCTACCACATGGGCATTGACGCAGGCGGGCGGGCGAGGTGGCACTGATGTGGCGCGGAGGTGGCAGCGAGGAGGTGCGCACCGAGTAGGCTACGATCTTGCGAAGCCAACGGCGAAGACCATGTCGGCGGAGAAGCTTTGACGGCGGCGCTAGAGGCGGTGGCACGAGCTCCGGTCGACGGCGGCGAAATGAGGACGAGAGAGAGAGAGAGGGAGAGTAGAGGGGAAAACAAGAGGGGAACGAGTGCTCCCTGATGCTCCATTTATAGAGGAAGGAGGAGGACCGGGCGACAAGATGGAGCAGCGGGATTCGCGGTAGTGCGGCTTGGGCGCACGGCCGACAGGTGAGGGAGGGGATGGGGCAGGTAGGTGAGGAGACAAGAGGGGAACGAGCACGGTGGAGGTGACAACATTTAATGCACGAGAACTTTTGCGATGCTGTGACGCGATGGGAGGAAGAAAAAGGTGAGCAGGGGGCTGACAAGTGGGGCTGGTTGAAATCGAGTGGCTGGTTGACACCGAGAGGGTGGTCGACAATGAGAGGATGGTCGACACCGAGAGGGTGGTCGACACCAAGAGGGTGATCGACTACGAGATGATGGTCGACACCGAGAGGGTGGTCGACTACGAGAGGATGGCCGACACTGAGAGGGTGGTCGACTACGAGAGGATGGTGCGGTCGACGCGCCGGGATAGGAATGAGCCGATGGGAATTCAGAATAGACAGAGAGAGGGAATTCAATTAGGTTTTTGACTTTAAATACCAGAAAACCCATTTAAACCAAATTTGAATTAATTGAAGTTTGATTAATTAATATTAAATTGTTTTTGTTGTTTAAAATTCCAAGTTAAGCTTTAGCAACTTCAACAAAAATCAAATGGTTATTTTTATTTTTGATTTTTTTTAAAAGCCCTGAAAATTGGGATGTTACAACTCCGATCACTACGTACGCATCCTACCCGGACTATGTTGCAATGTTCGATCAGTTGATGGATAACTACATCATCTGGACACCATACACTCCCGACAGGGTGTATGCGGGCGCACCTCGAGGCCTATCGATCATGTGCACGCGAGACCATGCGTACTGGTACACGTGGAGGAGCTTGGTGCATGATGTCTTCGTAGAGGAGTACCACGTGCACCGGGTGATGCACTAGTTCGGTCTGCGTCAGGAGGTCCCAGTCCCCTAGGGGCAGCGGGTGGCGCCGAACGTCCATGGGTAAGTTCACATTTTACTTATGTCGTACTATTTTCCTTACGTACCTACGAAATAGTCATTTTTCCTTCCACAGGTGCACTAGGAAGGGAGTACCTGCTAGTACTTCTTGGACATACAGGATGTTCCCTTGGGTTTAGGGCTGGCTCCGCGCCTTAGAGGATGTCATCCAGGAGGATGCTCCCTACGACCCCAGGACGTACGAGGAGTACATCGAGTGGTACTCCTGTTGGACGAGGGTTCGCTGTGTCAGGGTCGTGGACGAACCACCATAACACGAGGCCGCGACGTCCGACACGTGCCCCACCTAGCCGGACTCCACATTCCATCGCGTGGTACATATTGAACGGTTCGTACATCTTATTTGCCTCGCAAGTTTTTATTTTCTAACTTGTTAATTATGTGTACAGATCAATCTACATTGGGAGATACACGAGTTGGCGACCTCCGTGCATCGTATGACGCCCAGGGAACGTTTCAGCATGACGGTGCGGGAGATTAGAAAGGTCATGGACTAGTTCGTCGAGAAGACTAGGCGAGGCATCTAGCTGGCATCTTGTCGTAGGCTGAGGGAGGTGGTGGACCCACCTATGCGTGGACGGGGGTGAGCCACGGTGCGTCACGCCCCATGGCTACTCAACCGGACGTGGCGGGCGGGTCCTCGTGGCACTGTGCTGGGAGTACCCCAGCACAGTTCGCAGGTCAGCATGAAGCACTCACGTCTAGTTGTTTATTTCGAACTCCACTACTTACTAACGGCAATTTTCTCTTACAGGTCCTGAGTTCCACCCATACACAAGGCAGGAGTACGCGGAGTGGTCTGCTACCTTCGTGTGACGAGGTATGTCTATCATTTTCGCCATGTTTACATACATAACGTACTGTTTCAAAGCTCGTACACCCCTTTGGGATGAGGAGCTGGTGTCACACGAGGAGTCACGCTCTAGGGACTTCGATTTCGACCCGGGTAGCGGTGGGCCTTCGCACGGTGAGAGTAGCCAGGTCCCCGTGGGGGCTTCACAGCTGCACGATGCACCCAGAGTGAGCCAGCCGACGCAGCACCCTCTCGCGACACCCCCTCAGGCCACTCGCGTCGGTAGGGTGCCTCAGGCGCCTGAGCCTTTGACCTACTCATACCAGTGCCCGCAGCTGTCTCGGGCGAGGCCAGGAGCCACACGTGGGGTACGCCCCAAGAGGGCCCACGAGTAGATATTTGTTCTTGTAAATATCAGTCATGTCATGTAAATATAAATTTTTATACAACTTACATTGCTAGTCTCGTGTTTCGATACTATTTGTTCTTGTGTCTACAGGTCACCCTGTGAGGGAGTCAGCATCGCGACACCCCACCTTTTCAGACCTTAAAGATCGCATCGGCTCACGCCACACACTGCTACTTTTGTAGACAGAGATGACAGCACACTTCGATGCTACCTTTTTGCACTGAAAAGACCACACTCCGCCACGCCCTCTTTTTAGACTGAAAAGTCTGCACCCTATCACGCCACACACTGCTACTTTTGCAGACCGAGTTGACAACACACTGTGACAATAGTTTTTTAGACCGAAAAGGCCGCACTTTGCCACGACACCTTTTCAGACCGAAAATGCCACAATTTGCCACACCACCTTTTTAGACCAAAAATGCCACACTCTGTCACGCCACCTTTTTAGACCAAAAAGAACGCACCACGACACGCCACAAACTGCCACTTTTGTAGACCGAGATGAAAACACACTACAACACTACCTTTGCAGACCGAAAATACCACACTATGCCACGCCACCTTTTCAGACCAAAAGACACATTATAAAACGAGGGAGAACAGAACTGGAGAAGAAGAGAGCCGGAGGAGAACACTACATCACCACACTCAATACTTTACCAAAGCTTGGTTCACACAACTGAGAGAAAGGAGATGTCGGACTCGTCGACGAACTTCTACGCGAAGATGTTGCGGAAGTGCAAGTGGCTTGCCCAAAGGGTTAAACCCTACCCAGAGTGTTCTATAAAGGATGCACCGGTACCATCGATGTTCCCACGCCCGCAATGTGTGTGCGAAGAACCGTTAAGATCATCTAGTCCACACACCTGGCGATGGCTGCCCGAGCGTACTACACGTGCGGGAACATCCTTGTAAGCAAATCTTGCACACACTTACATTTTTTTTCACATCTTACGTTTTATTCCACAGATCCCTAACTACATCTGCACATAATAGCAGCTGGAGATGCGACACAACTTCTTCCAATGGATCGACGGCTTAGACATATATGATAGAGCGTTCATTGAGCAGAAGTACATGTTGAACTATGCGATGTGAGTCGAGACCTTCAAACGCTAGAAACCTTACGTACCCGACCGTATTGAAAAAGGCACCGGAGGAGCCTAGGAAAGCAGGGTGCTAGTGGAGGACCCCTGAATAGGAAGCTGAGTACGACCAAACCGAGCGCGCGGTGCACAAGGGGAATGCTCCTGCTAGTGAGACCAGTGGCCATCCTAGCGCTCCTCGTCATCCGGGCGCATTCCGGATCGAAGATGTAAGTTATGTTCAGTTTGCATCATGATTATTAATTTGACCCAACGTTGTGTTATCCTAATATCTTTCAATCGTCCAGTCCGTCTCGCAGAACATGATTGACTTCGAGATTGGCCGCCGTCGTGGGCAGTCTAGAGACAAGAGGAAGGACCGGATGGCAGTCAGGACTGATCGATTTTGTTCCAATCAATCTTTTTTTCGGATTCCAAAGAGACGCACATGTATCGTAGGTGTGTTTCGGTTTATTGATTCGTGCATGTTGGTATTTCTAACGTACGTAACCAAACCTAGCGCGTCATATATTTCGCAATTAAATTATGAAGTCAGTCTTTCAAACTTAAATCTCTTTCCTAAATATTTCGACTATTAAGTATTACGTAATCTTTTCCCGATGGAATTGGTTCTACGAACAATACAATCAGGACAACAATGCGCATGGTAACCCTAAACCCAATTTTTTTCATTTCGCTCCGAAGGGTGGTGTTTGTGTTATTTCGCCGCCGAACTCGTATTCCAAATTGCACAGTCGATCTCGCATTCTCTAGTTCACATTTCGTTATCTTCTCAAATTTCGGATTCCGAACTACGCGAACACCTCAAGGTATTACCAAAAAACTTCGTACAATACATTAAATCTTTAGGCTAAATTCTCTACACATAGTTTTTTTTTTAAAAAAAATAAATATATGGCCCTGTCGTTATTCCAATTGGCGACAGTATCCCTTTCGCCAATTGAACTGACGAAATTGTCCTGCTGCTAGTTCAATTAGTGACAGGAAGCTCTCCGTACTGTTCCAATTGACGACAGAGATACTGTTGCTAGTTGAAATGATGACAGGAAAATTTCGATGGCCTATTTTGTAATTTTTTTGAATATTTTTTTAATTATATTTTAAATTAATATTACTATTTTTAAATTTTTTTTTCCTTCAAGGTGAATTGGACGCAATGGGGTATTTTTTTTTTTTGCTTTTTTCCCCTCTTTTTTATTTTGAAAGCTCCAACTACTATCTTAAAAGAGCAAAGTAAACATCACAACTCTCAACAAATTATCAGTGTATGTCTATTGAAAGCAGTGTAATCATTTAAGAATCTGAAATCCACCTTTACTTCTTCCCTTCATATTCTCTATGCTCTTGCAGAGGGAAGCAGGAAATGTAAAAAAAAAATCGAATGGCTTCCGGGGCCTCAATTCTGTATTGTATATCTGGAGAATCTAATGTTGACAACAACAATGTCAGAAGTCCCCCACAACTTTGCTCTACGCCGCGATGTGGTCGCTCAATTTCCGGCCGCTTGTTTCCAGGGGGAAGTACGACACGGCTAGGCCTGATACGAGCATCACTGTGATGAATATCAGGATGGCTGCAGTCTGATGGCATGCGTGCACCAAACCGACAGCCACGAGAGGGCACAAGATCCCGCCAAAGCGAGCAATTGAGCTCGCAAACCCGACGCCGGTGGCCCTGACTGCAGTTGGGTATATCTGGAGGAAAGACAAGACAAGAGGCAAAGATTTAAGATAAGTTTGACAAAAGAGATGTAACAAACTATAGGGTATCGGCATAACCAAACCTCAGGAGCATAGATGTGCAAGATAGTGAAGCTTGCCGAGATGCAAACGCGTGCACCAAACAAGAAGATAGTTGTCAGAGATTCTGTTTGAGGGAACATAAGGGGAGCAATGCACACGCAACTGATATAAAGCATCGAGGACATTGAAAGCTTGCGCCCGATCTTGTCCACGATGGCGGCAGACAGAATAAGGCCAGGAACCTCTGCATCAATGTGACATGAATGTGAAGAACTTTCAAGGCAGGATTGCTGAAGAAATATGGTCAACCTTAGGGGAAAGCACACATACCTCCAAAGCTAGTGATGAATACATTTCTGTATAGATTAACATCGTTTACGTGGGCTGTTTGGGTTGTTACTGCTCCCTCAGATCCACAAATCCTATTCCCGTGACTCAATTCTGAAGTTAGCAGAACAAGGCCATAGTATAAGAAGGCATGGCCAAGAAAGACAGTCCAAAGAAGAAGACTTGATCTAACTAAATTTGGGGACAGAAGCTTTAAGATGGCATTGAGCCCCCCAATATCTGATTTGCTAGCATAATCAACTGGGTTGGTTTTCCTAGTTGAAACTAACTGCGCTATTTCCGAGGAATCTGCGATCTCACGGGGCTCCATTCGATGGCCAGAGGTAAGTTGGCCAGAAGGGAGAGTTGCATGGTTTACTCGTGCCATTGTTTCCAAAACATGCACTGCATCAGCTATTCTGCCCTTCATGCATAGGTATCTTGGTGACTCAAGTGTCACTGGATAGAAGAGTAGTAGAGCAAATGATGGCAATGATGAGAGTGCTAGCAGCCACCTCCAGCCAAAATCTGGCATCACAGCCTGCAAATTAAGTAGATAAGTACCTACAAATTAACATGGCAATTTCGAAAAATAGGTACAGTTACAAAAATATAGAATGAACATGTGTCATTTGACCTGTAGTATTACTTTTGCAAAATATAGAAACTTACCCAAGCAAGTGAAGCTTCCATTATTGTGCCGATGGCCCAAAATGATGAGAAAATAACCATCCAAGTCCCTCGGTTAGGAGCTGGGATGAACTCTAGAAACCAAGAAGCTAGAACTGGCCCACCACCCAGTCCAACCCCAACTATAAATCTCAGTACAATCAAGGATAAGTAATTTGGCGCAAAGGCACTGAGAAGACCAGCCCCACCAGTTATGAGGGCTGTGAAATTGAACCCAACCCTGGAGAAGTATGAAGGGGCTACAATGAGTAAAATGTTAACTGTGACAAAAAAAATTGACATCCTAAAATGCACGATTCATAGTATAATTTGAGGTTGCTAACAGAATTGTCCATTTAAATAAATAGCACTGACATCCAAAAACTTCGATGAAAAGCGATAGAGTACCATACACAAGTAATCAATTAGGAACTAGTATTAATTCATGTCATTGAACAGTGGGAAGTGGTCCAGTATGGGATTTCAAAACCTATTTCCAATATCTATCCAACACCTTGACCTCACCTTGAAGGTTGCCATGCAGGCATACTCTACAAAAGACAAGGGTCACATGAATCTGCCTCTCCCAGATGGCATTACAAATTAGTCAAATTCAACTAAATCTAGGTTACAATTAAGCTATCAAGTGAAGAGTTGTATTGTCCTCTCCATAATACTAATTACAGATCATACAAGACATTACTTGGCTCAACTGCCAATGCCTAGCTTTCTCACAAGGGAAAATGTGCAACACTTCACTATGATGGTAATATTTGTATTATGTCAGGGTGAGAACGATTGTAAGAAAATTTATAATAAACAATGGAAAAGAAGTAGGAAAGGGCATGCCTTCTTCCGTAGTTGTCGGAAACTATGCCCCAAGAATATGCTCCTACAAGCATCCCTACAAAAACTACACTTGTGATGAGACCCTCTGCCTGTGCAGAAAGCTCCCATTCAGCTTGAACCGATTGACCAACAAATGACAAAAGCATCATTTCCATTGCCTCAGAAATCTTAGCCATCCCGGAATAAGCAAGCACAAATGCTTGGAATTTCCCAGACCCCATGGACACAAGTGCCTCATCAACAGTATAAGTAGATACACCATCCTCCATCTGAAAGAAGCAAACAGTCATGAGACACAGATTAACTGATTGTGCACTTGCTATCATACTGCTTTAGTGCAAAAATAATTTTTCAGCAAGACTACACATCAAGTCAAGTGGGAAACAACATTGGATATGGAACAGGATTGGATCTTTATCCCAAATATCATGCTTTAGAAGAAGCAAAAAATCACTAAACGTTGCTAAAACACCTAAAGGACCACACTTCTCACATTTGGTAATCTAACTGACAACTAATTTCAAACAGTACCAAAGATATCCTTCCATTGGAACATGTATTGAAACCTTCATGGATGCTAGACTAATCCTTTACTGTTTGAGATTCATGTTGCCAGATTGTAAATTAACCTAGCTCAAGATCATAATCTACCTGCAGTAAAAGAAAAGACTTGTATACACCTTCAGCTAACTGTAGTATTCACAAACTTTGACTGCTTTCCTTAAATCACTACCAGGTTGGAAGATTCAAGAACAAATCCACCAATCCAACGCAGACAGACCAAGAACTAAAATTTGCACAGAAGAAAAACAACCATGCACACCTATATTGTAGTATTGTACTATCTAGGGGTAATTGGATGGATGACTAATTAACCCAAGGATTTTCAGTTAGCTTCCCAAAGATATTGCCTTTCTATGCAGTAATCATACAAAAGATGAAAAGAGAACATATTTTACTTACTGAAACTACTGAATCTGCTTTCAAATAACATAGATTTCACGTTTTTATCACAGATCCTTCAATACTTAGGCCACACAAGTCACACATTTCGTCAATTTGTGAACGAGCTACTGGTCAACTGAACAACGTATCGCCGAATGGACCGTGGAGGATTAAACTAGACCATGGACTCCCATTACCAAAACAAGAACCAGGCCGTAAAATCGACCATCTAAGCCGAAATACTCTTCACTTTTTCATAACAATTTCATACCGGAGACCAAATCAAGAAACTGGAACTAGCGGACGACGCCGCGGGATTAGCGAACCCGCGAGTCGAGCAGGGACTGAAACAGAGGAATTGGGATGGAGAGGGGGAGAGGGGGGGTGGATGGATTTGGGTGAGGATTACCGCGTCGGGGTACGAGCAGAGCCGGCGCCGTTACAGCCTCCGAGTCGCCGGGAAAGTTTCGAGAACGACGATTGCCTTGGGTGGCCCGGTATTCTACCAACTAAAGGAAAGAAAATGAACGCGACTAGCGCCCATCCGGACACCAAGTTTGCAACAAAAAATAATTCATGTGTGTAACTAAATGTGCAAATAATAAATACAATGCTAAGAAAATTTTTTAAAAAAATATCAAATTCTCACCGAAAATACATTAAACCATCAGTATAGAACATAACTGTGTTTTTTTAAACTAGTTCAAATATCTCAAAACAAACAAATTTCGATGTTACAATATTGCAACATTTGAAAATAACAGTACAAACATCTGAAAATAATTATTGCAACATTGTTGGAACAATGGTGCAACAATCAAATGGTAAAGGGTTGCAACAAAAAGTTTACTTTCGTGCAACAAATCAAACACATCGTTGCAACAAAAAATATCTCTTGGTGCAACATTTGACACAACAACGCCGCAACAATAAAAAACGCTTCATATAATATTTCGAGACAACTATTGCAACAAAATTAACAAACTCCTACAACAAAACTTACCCAGATAAAAACGTCTGCAACATTGCAACAAATCCACTACCATGCACCTCCTGTCCCTCCCCCGCAGACGCAGCATCAGATCCAGCCCCCTCCCCTTCTCCTCCTGCTCCTCCTGCACCGCCATGAACGGCATCAGTGTCACTGCTCCCTCGGCGCCTCCTCCTCCTCGGCCCCGGGAGAGGATCCGACGGGGTTGATGAGACCCACGAGCTTGGATGACGGCGAGCTGTGGAAGGACGACATTGAAGCGCGATTTGGGCGAGAGCTTCCGGACGACGCCAGCTCCTCCTACCGCAACGGGGAGTGCTCGGTGCTCGGGGCTCTGCAGGGTGCCAACGAATGAGGTGGGAATTTGTGGCGGAGGTGGTGCGTCGCGCCCGCCATGGTGGTGTGGTTCCCGCCACACGAGGTGGGGATCTAGGGTTTGGATGCGTAGGAGGCGGAGGTAGAGGTGGTCGCGGCCATGGGAGATGTCGAGCTAGTAGTGAGCTATGTGAGGCGAGGGCGAGGCTGTGTGCTACTGCTACTGATACTGCTCTCAACGGGGAAGCGGAGGAATGCCTGAATACAAGAAATGAGGATTGGGTGAGAGATGTGCTGATACTTGTGGATAGGAATGCCTGAAGATGAACCGTCTGATGGCATCGAACTTCAGTGGGCTAGCGTTACCCAAAAATAAATGGTCGTTTTATGCCTAAGTACCTCGCTAAGTGCAAGAAACTTGTTTTTTTTAGAGAGAGAGAGACTGACATATTGACATTTATCGTGGCATATTTTTTTCTTGCATTTTCTTATCTATTCCATCTGGTCACAAAAGAATGTCATTTTATATATCGACACGATCTCGAAAACGTAACTTTGACCACTAATTTATATTATAATATATTTATAAAAATATAATATTACAAAAGCTTTTTTAGACAAAATTACACATGATTTTTGTGCGTCCAATCTTAAAATTTTAAAAATGTATCATAGACAAAGTTTAACCCCACATATATGAAAACAGTACTCTTTTGTGAATCCAAGGAGTACCTCGATAAAACACTACTTGTAAACCTTGGGTATCTAATGCAAAACTTAATAAGCTCGACTCATGTAAAGTAGAGGGAGTCGAATAGTGGTCTTTAGCTAGTATAAGATAGTACAATAACCATCGATCCGTCGGCACTTACTAGGCAAGTTTGAGTATCTTATTTTGGTACAAGGCTAAGTCCGATTGGATATGACAACTAGATTAAAGTACTCAATGGGCAAGACAAAACAAAAGTATTAAGGCTTTCTGCCGGCTTGGCCCCAAAATTAACCCTACGTGTGTGTTTGGAGCGAGAAGGTCTAATGATCAACGCAAACCATGCACTGTACATTAAGAAAAATTGGAGGGCATATACACGAAAAATTGATGACTTGCTGTGGACAATTCATTTGCAACGAAGAATTTCAATCTCACTAACTATCCAATTAATCGTGACCGTGAATTCCTGATTGGATGTCAACTTGTACGACGTGACGTCTGAACTAGAGGATGCAGAAACGAACTCGGCTCAAACCGAGTTACGCATCACGTGGTACCTCAATTTGGAGTAACTGGTTCAAGCACCGGACACGCATCTCTGACCTTGCGAACCAAAGTTGCGGTGCGTACCGTAACTTTGCTTCGTAGCCATCGGATCAAAAAATGAAGGATAAGATTAGGCTGTTTATTGTAGCAAACGACGGTAGTAGCACTGCAGCAAAAATATTGTAGTGGTGTTACTGTATCAACACTGTCGCAGTTGATTTGAGCAGTTCTTTCCGAATCAGATGACTCATATTTTCGCAATATTACGGTATTATGCTTATCTGCCATTGCCTTAAGCACCAACCATTTTTGCTCAGATCAAATAACAAACGTCTAGACACACTGTCCGGCCTTCCTATAATTAAGCACGCTAAGATATACCACGCTATTTTCATACGAGTCGGCCTGAGTATGACCAATCGTTTCATCTTCCTCGCTGGCCCGATTGCTCGTACATACCATAGCTCGCTCGCATTCGGCTAATCCGTCAAGATTCAAGAGTAGTTATCGGTCGACCATGCCGTCGTCGTCGTCGTCGCGGTTGCTGCTCGTGGTGATTCGTTATTGGCGCGTATGTGCATGGCCGCCGGAGATAAACGGCCAATGGTGGAGTCGCCGTCGCCGGTGGTAGTACAGGTGCTTGGTGTGTCCCCAAGGGCCCGCGAGATAAATTGCCGACGTCGAGAGCGGCCGTTTGGTAGCTGAAGGGAAGCAGATTCTCTGTATTAGCATGAGTTTATGCAGAGAAGCACATTGATATACATTAGATCATTCTCTTTACTCACTACTACAGAACAGACCTTTGGTCGAACTGCCAAATGGGCAATAGTCTCGGAGAAAATTGTGTCCGGGACCAAAAAGATCTTTAGTCCCGGTTGGTAACACCAACCGACTAAAAGTCCCCGCCCAACGGCTCGGTGGCAGGTTTTGTAGGAGGACATTTAGTCGGTTGGTGTTACCAACCGACTAAATGTCAACCTTTAGTCCCTTGGTACTACAATCCGGGACTAAATCTTTAGTCCCGGATTGTAGTACCAACCTGACTAGGTTGGATTTAGTCCCGGTTGGTAACACCAACCGACTAAATGTCCTTCTATTTAAACTCCTGCTTGGCGTTCGTCACAGAGCGGAACGCCGTCGCCGCCGCCGGACACGCCACGCCATTGCCACCACCGCCGAGCTGCTCATTCACTCAACCGTATTCACCGGCGTGTTCGCAGTAAGCTCCTGATGCTAACCCTGCCGTCCATTATGAAAAATATGAAATGTGAAATTTGAATAATTTTTATATGTTATAAAATTGCCAATTAATTCATAAATGGAACTTTCATGATTTTTGTAGGCCACAATAAATTTCCAAAAATCATGAAATTTGTTTTTCCACTAAGTTACACTGTGAACAGTCTATATAAAAATTTTAAGACTATTTGGACAAAGTTGAATTTATACCTATTTTATGCTTATTTATTTAATTATTATTCCATGAATTTTGTAGGCTAAATTAATGATCCAAAAATTCTGAAAATTGTTTTGCCATCTAATTAGGCTATGAACTATCTGTACAAAAATTTTGGGATCAATCTGAAGACTTTTATTTTTCACCTTATTTAATAATTATTTAAATAAATGAAAAATGACTTTTACATGTGTTAGTTAGGTTAAGCTTTGAGGGGTGTTTGATGAGATAAGTCTTATCTTATCAGATCCAACCTCTTGGGTAAAAATAATAAATATTAATTTTGTTTTAATAAATAAGTTTAATATTTAATTATTAAGTAATTAGTTAATCTCTTAATTAGCTTAATCACTTAGTTATTGTTTGCCTTTTGGATTGATTGTTGACCTAGGGTCATTCACCCTTAATGACTTTGGGTAATTTAGTTAATTATTAATTATCATTTAACTTGATGTCCCTTCTCCTTAAGCTTGCCTGTTTCGGCGTTCGTCACAGGAGCTGGGAACGCCGTCGTCGCCGCCGGGACACTCCGCGCTGCCGGGCAAGGCGAAGCTCCTAGTGCAAACGCTGTCAAATAGTGCTGATTCTTTGAAAATTCAAAATAAATTATCTTAATTTCAAAATTTCTAAAAATTTTGGGTAGCCTCTCTATCATGTGTACTATCTGGGAAAAATTTGAAACTTGAAATTTAATTATGTGATATGTCATATAATGCAGACGATGACACGCCATTGGATGTACAATGCCGATCGCCGCTCCAAAGAGTTCATTGATGGCGTGCATTATTTCTTAAGATTGGCCGAGGCAAACAAGCGGGATGGTTTCATGTGCTGTCCATGTGCCCTGTGTAAGAATTTGAACGAATATTCGCTCAAGGAGTCTTCACTCACACTTGTTGAAGTCGGGTTTCATGCCAAACTATATTTGTTGGACCAAGCACGGAGAAACCAGGTTATAATGGAAGAAGGTGAAGAAGAACAATTGGACCCTAACGACATTATTGCTCAATACGGTGACTTCGATGATACTTGCAATGGGCGGTCAAGAAGAGGCAGGGCGTAAGACACACTCGCCAAGATGATGCTCTTGGTGATGTCATTCGTGATGCACAAAGAGATTGCGAAAGTGAAAAGGAGAAGGCTAAGTTTGACCGCATGCTAGAGGATCACAAGAAATTACTATACCCGTCCGTAGAAGATGGGCAAAAAAGTTGGGTACAACACCGAGTTGCTACAATGGAAGGCATGTAATGGTGTATCCGACAAGGCATTTGGGCAATTATCAAGATCCAAAAAGATGCTTCCGGAAGCCTAACGAATTGCCCGCCACTACGCACGAAGCAAAACAGTCTTCGCCTTTGGGATTAGAAATCCGAAGATACATGCATGTCCTAATGATCGCATCTCGTATCGTGGCAAGGACTACGAGAATTTGGATGAATGCCCCGTATGCAAAGCGTCAGCGGTATAAGATCAAAGCGAGATGACCTGGCGATGTTGAGGGCGAAGAACGCCCCAGAAGAAAATCCTCGCCAAGGTTATGTGGTATGCTCCTATAATACCACGCTGAAACGCTTTGTTCATAAACAAGGACCATGCAAAGTTGTCGCGATGGCACAAAGAAGACCGTAAGGTAGACAACATGTTGAGACACCTGCCGATGGGTCCCAAAGGAGAGCAATAGACAGAGAATTCCGGAGTTTGCAGATGACGCAAGAAACCTAAGGTTCGCTTTAAATGCACGGATGGTATGAATCCTTTTGGGGACCGTGAGCACTAGTCATAGCACTTGGCCTGTTACTCTATGTATCTACAACCTTCCTCCATGGTTATGCATGAAGCGGAAGTTCATTATGATGCCGGTGCTCATCCAAGGCCCGAGGCAACCCGGCAACGACATCGATGTCTACCGAGGCCATTAGTTGAGGAACTCCTGCTTTTATGGAGCAAACCAGTGTACGTGTGTGGGATGAGTACAAACAGAACACTTCGACCGCGAGCATTGTTGTTCAGAATAATCAATGATTGGCCCGCTCTAAGTAATCTTTCAGACGACAAACAAGGGATACAATGCATGCACATAATGTTTTGATGACATTGACAAGATATATTTGAAAAATGTCGAAAGGTCGTGGTACCTTGGCCATCGCTGCTTTCTTACTATGAATCACCAACTAAGAAAGAAAGGCAAGCATTTTAACGGTAAGGCGTAACACGAACCAAGCCTCGCAACCGAACCGGGAGGATGTACTTGATATGGTCAAGGATGTGCAAGTAGTCTTTGGAAAGGGACAAGGCAAATAACCTGTTCGAAGATGCTAAGGGACACGCACCCATGTGGAAGAAGAAGTCCATATTTTGGGAGCTACCCTATTGGCAAGTCCTAGAGGTCCGCAACGCGATCGACGTGATGCACCGACAAAGAATCTTTGTGTGAACTCGCTAGGATTCATGGATGTGTATGGAAAGTCTAAGGATTCACTCGAAGCACGACAGACTTGCGGCGATGAAAGAACGAGACAACTCAGCATCCAGAGAAGATGACGATGGACGCCATTACTTAAGACCTAGCTAGCTTCACTCTTAGCAAAGAAGAGAAGGAAAGCATGTTTGAATGCCTAAACAAAGATCAAGGTCCCATCTGGATTCTCCTCCAATATAAAGCGATAATAAATGTGCCGAGAAGAAATTCCTACACTTAAAGTCCCATGATCGCCACGTGCTTATGACGCAATTGCTTCCGGTTGCTTTAAGAGGAATTCTACCTCCACATGTACGTCTGGCCACCGTGAAGCTATGTGCATTCCTCAATGCAATTTCTCAGAAGGCAATCAATCCAATGGAACTAGCTACTCTACAGAATGATGTGGTTCAATGTCTTGTCACTTTTGAGTTGGTGTTCCTCCATCCTTCTTTAATATCATGACACACCTCCTAGTTCACCCGGTCAAGGAGATTAATATTCTCGGTCCTGTTCCTACACAACATGTTCCCTTTGAGAGGTTCATGGGAGTCTCAAGAAATATGTTCACCAACGTGTTTCGCCGAAGGAAGCATCGCCAAGGGCTACGGACGAGGAGGTCATTGAGTTCTGTGTTGACTTCATTCCCGACCTTGACCCGATTGGTGTTCCTGAATCGCGACACGAGGGGAGACTTAGTGGAAAGGGAACACTAGGGAAGAAAACATATATCGGTACGGGGGACGATTATTTCAATAAAGCGCACTACAGCTTCTTCAAAACTCCTCCGTGGTGGAGCCGTATGTCGAGGTACACAAGGAGTTCCTACGATCCCGCTTCGAGGAAGAATGAAGCTTGGATTAGGCGTCATCACATGGAAACTTTCAGCGGTTGGTTGCGAAAAGAATGTCGTGGTGATGACAATATTGATGAGCAATCAGATTTGTTGGCTAGGCAACCATCGTGGCACATCCTCACGCATAAAGGGTACGAGATAAATGGAAATACATTTTACAATCCGTAGCCCAAGATAAAAGGAGCACGAACCAAAACAAGGGTGTCCGCAGAGATGCCATGCACCCAAATGGAAAGAGGCAAACATATTATGGCCGCATAGAGGAGATTTGGGAACTAGACTACGACCTAATTTTAAAGTCCCTTTGTTCCAAAGGCAATGGGTGAAGATGACCGGAGGCGGGTAACAATGACAAGGAGTATGGAATGACAACAAGGACCTCAACAATATTGGGTACAAAGACGAACCATTCGTCCTTCTGTCATGATGTGAATCGTGTTTTATGTGAAAGACATGTCTACAAAACCCAAGAGAGGGAAAACGACGACAAATCAACCAATGAGCTAAAACGCCACATAGTTCTTTCAGGGAAAAGAAACATCGTGGGAATTGAGGACAAGTCGACAAGTCAAGATTATGAAAGGGATGACCGAATCCCGCCTTCAAGCAGACCAAAGACCCAAGCATCTCGCTAAATGCCGAGGACACTCCATGGTTACTAAGATGATCATAACCAAGGGTCATACGTCAAGAAGAAGTTCACCATCGTGCCCGCTTGATATATAGTGATGTTTAATAAATAGTGTGTATTAGAGATTTTATGTAATAATTGTAACTTCAGATGTTTCTATCATATTTTTCTTGTTTTTATCGCTTCAAATGAAATTCCTATTCGATAAAAGGACACATGTACCTCTGTGAAGCATGTCTTCTCCACCGTGTAAAAATGACTTGAAATTTTTTAGCAAGTATTTATGCCTTCAAATGAAATTCCCACTTGTGGTTTGAGCCCTTCATTTTGTTTATAGTTGGCTCTTCACTTCCTAGCTTGTGGTCACTATAAAAGTCGCTTTGAAATGTCAATAAGATAAAAGGAAATGCAACTATTATTTTTAAAAAATTTATGCCTAGTATTTAATTTACTATGCATTTAACAAGAATTAGCATATTTATACAAATAAACTTAATACAAAACCCAAACTGTGGAAAACTGTATGAATCGAATAGTGGGGACCTTTAGTCCCGGTCCAGATACGCCGACTAAAGGTCACACACCGACTAAAGGTTCTCTCGAAAATATGTCCTCACAAGAAACCTTTAGCCCCGGCCGTGGCACCACCCGGGACTAAAGGTCCAGCTTTTAGTCCCGGTCCCAGACATCGCACTTGGGACTAAAGGTCACACACCGGACTAAAGGTTCTCTCGAAAATATGTCCTCACAAGAAACCTTTAGTCTCGTCAGGCACCACCCGGACTAAAGGTCCACCTTTAGTCCCGTCCAGACACACCCGGGACTAAAGGTCTTAGTCCCTTAGTATCCGCCCGACTAAAGGTCCCTCAAGATTTTAAGCAACAAGGCTTCTTCCTTCTTCCACCCCTTCCGTCTCCCGCCGTCTCCTCACAAGGCTTAATTCTCGGCTCCACCACAAGCCCGGCCTCCTCCTTCCTCCCGTGGCGCCCCACTCCCGCCACCACCTCCACTCGCTCCTCCCTCCGCCGCTCAGCTCGCCCGGCTCCTCCCCGCCGCTCAGCTCGCCCGGCTCCTCCCTCCTTCACCCGGATCCGGCCACCCGCCCAGAAGAAGAACTTCGCCACCACCACCCGAGCCAAGACCTCCACGCCGGTGAGCTCCTCATCGTTATGTCGCATTTGCGGGAGCGAAAAAGGAGATCGAGAGAGAAAATATACGGTTCACAGAGGAGGCAAACGAGATTAGCTAGCCGCCATCGTTGTCGGTGCCTCGGTGGCAATGTGGTATAGACGCATTTACACAAAGACTAACCCGTGCCGAGCCCTCTTTTTGTGACCGCCATCGAGCCGAGAAATCATTTTTGCAGAGTCGCGAATTGAATGTATATGTTGTTTTTCTTTTGTCGATGCATGTCACGAACCGCACGCCACTTGATGCTAAATCATAACCCGATCACTAGGTGGAAAAAAAGCTCGAAACTCGCGAGCCACTTTCGGCTCGTTAAGGGCTCGGCTCGACTTCGGCTCGAACTCGGTCCCTTAACGAGCCGAGCCGAGCCAAAGAAAAACTCGCTTTTGTTAACGAGCCGAGCCGAAGCCGGCTCGCGAGTAACTTGCTTAACTCGTTAAGCTCGCTTCGATTCACTTCTAAGATTAAGCTCTAGTGGGCGCTTTGCCACCTTTTATGAACGGTATTCTCTTGACATTCTAGATTGTCTTGGAAGCCGATGGTTATCAACCATATCGATATCTCCAGAGAAAGGGTTGAGATCATTGATAAAAATAGTACTCAAAATGGCAATGGTTATGTATGGATCTCGCATGCATGTTGCATGATTTGTGATATGGACTGCATGGATATGATTTATGAATGCTATAAATGTTTATCGATGATTGTGATTTGTGAACTTGTGATGATGATTTGTGATATGGACACTGCATGGATGTTCATGGCATCTATAATCATTTATTTTTGGGTTTAGTTCAAAGAACACTTGCTCTCATGAATTGCCATGCATGTGTTTGGTTGAATAAGGCATGTTTGGGTGGTCAATGATTGTTCTTTACATCTGCTTTCTGAAAATTTCATGAAATTTTAAGATGTTCACCATGTTTATCGCTAACGAGCCTAACGAGTCGAGTTCGAGTTTTTAACGAGCCGAGCCGAGCCTGGGTTTTTGCTCGTTATCTTAACGAGCCGAGCCGAGCCGAGTTCGCTTTCTTAACGAGCCTTAACGAAGTCGAGCCGAGCCGAGCCGAAGTCACCTCGTTATCCACCCCTACCGATCACGAACCGCTCTAACGCCCTACACATATATTTGCGTAAATGGCCAATTAATGACAACATGGACGATGCCATGATGGATATTATCAACAATGACGCCTTACAAGGTGCCCAATTCAAGGTGATGACAACAATCAAGAAGTAGATGACGGAGTCAAGATTTTGCCGATTATGAAGATGAGCAAGACAATGTCAAGCGAGGTCTATCTACAATCTCTTATGTATACATGAAATTCGAATAATTTCATTTGTCGATAAATATATTTATTTAAATCTTTGTGTTTCTACATTCGTAGCCCTCTCGGATCGACGACAACAACGGGAAGAGTAGAAATGTACGAGGTCCAAGAAGCCGTTGGAGGGTCGGTTCATTCTCTCGAATTCGAGGAGGATACAGCAAAGTACTTGGACCACATGCACGTAAATTTGTCACCATCGTGGGTACCTTGTAAGGGACAGATCCCGATCAATGCTCGTGAATGGAAGCAAAAGAAAGTTGCTCCTCATATTAGTTTTGTCTCTCGATCGTGACAAGGCACTAGTTTGGCAAGATGTCCTTCAACATTTCGCTCCGATATGTAAGATGAAGCTTTGAAGGAGAGAGTTAGAACTGGCTATGAAGAAGATGGCCACACAATTCCAAGTGTTGGAAGAAGAAATTGTACAACACATTTATCAAGAAGAACCCGACGCCAGATTTCAACACTAAGGCCTACGCTGTTGAGGCCGCTTTTGGGATGAGTTTGTACAGCCAAGACATCGGAAGAGGGTGAGGCACGGTGAGAAGGAACCAACAGAATGCCCGACAAAAGCAATACCACCATCACTTGGGATCGTGGCTACAGAGTGCCATTCCTAAGTGGAAAGAATGGAACGGAGATTCTTGCCAAGGATCGAACCAGAATCAATCAACCGCCCGAGCGCGCCAAGTATTGGTTTTTGGTCATGGGGAAGCCCGACCTAGAGACCTGAAAGATAGTGTATGGCGAAAACTCCAAAGAGCAAAGAAAAGATTTGCTTATGCTCGAGGCTTGGTGAGAGTGGCAGTGGCAAACGAACAGAGATAAGGATGAGCCGACATACGCCTGGAGAGTATCAAACACGGTGGGCGAACAAGAGGCTATGGGAGGTGTCGGGAGCATGCCTTCCTAAAGACAAAGCCACCTATAGAAGCCGCCAGAGAAAGAAGTACGAGGAGGCAGAGCGGATGCGCAGGATGGAGGAAATGGTTCTTGAGTCACGAAGTGGCTCGTGAAGCAAGAGAGCGAGAAAAGCACTTGAAGCCAAAATGAATGAGGAAATCAAAAGGCAAGTGCAGAGATAGCAAGAAGTTCCATCCAAAGGCAAACCGCACGAGCCGGAGTCAACATCACCCCTAATCGCTTGAAAAGGGCTATGCTTCCACGGAGGTGCCAAGTGATTCAAGATGACGCAGGTGCGCTTCTCGTGGATGACATCACCGATCCTCTCACGACATGTGAGCTGCACATTCCGAGGGGAATGCCACACCATGGTGGCTATCGGTGTTGTATCTCGACGACCCTACGAAGACACCAAGATGCCATGGGGCATTAATACCTCCCGGATATGCTAGCGCCTCTGGTGGATAGAGTTGTGAAAGGTAATAGCAATGTGCCTCTTGACATTGAAGGAGGTGATGGGGAGAAGACTTTAGGAGAAGCGGAGAAGACATTCATATGTTGGCGCAAGCGCTATATCATTATTCCTAGGGCGCCACCTCCTCCTCCTCAACAACCTAACCCTAGGTGCGGATGAAAGTGAATGAAACATTTTTTCACTAATTATGTATTGGCTTAAATAACGGTTTACTCATACCACGTTGTTTTCACAGCAGAACCTCCCCAACCTAAGTCCAATTATCCATTCACCACCGGTCACAGTTGTTGCGGGCGATGACAATGAAGTGGAAGACACGGCCGCATCCCCACCGCCCCATCGCTTCCACGGCGGCTCCAACGCCGCCATCGCCCCATCGCTTCCACGGCTGGCTCCAACGCCGCCATCGCCCCATCGCCTCCACGGCGGGCTCCAACGCCGCCACCGCGCTCCCATCGCTTCCACGGCGGCTCCAACGCCGACATCGCCGCCCATCGCTTCCACGGCGGGCTCCAACGCCGCCACCGCCCCATCGCCAAAGAAGAGGCGCACCCCACAAACGGCGGCGTCGCCCCCCCGCCGCCAAGAAGAAAGCCTCGTGAGAACACCACTATTTCTAAGACGATTTAAACTTTCCTATGAGAAGATCGCCGAGAAATAGATGCTTCATAACAAAACAGATGTGATGCTTTCGCGAAAGTCAAGGCTAAAAGTGAAGTGAAGCGAAACTCGAGAAGCCGTGCTTTTCAGACGCCCGTAAGTTCTAAGGCAAAGGGTGGACGCCACCGTAAAAAGTTACGCCATGCTCGTAAGGATTCGCCACTATCGGACTATGACCGCACTCTCACCAAGTCAATTGAGGAGGCGAAGAAGAAAGAGAAGAGAGCACGGAAGGGTGTTGCACAACTGGGGAACAATCACAACAATCAAGGCCCCCGCTTAGTTATTGGGAATGAATATGGTTCAAACACTAACGTGCTAGAACAGATATCCGAAATGTGCATTTGGATCAACTTGATGAATTTTTCATGAAATCGGTCTAAGCATTTCCCAAATGCTCGCGAGCACACATCAAAAGTGCTCCGGAAGTTGATCATTGGAAGAAGGAATATGTATATGGCAAGAGTCTATACAACCCCGAGAAGCTCATGGAACTTCAGACGCAAATGTACTTGTTAAACAAGTGGTACATGGCGGCGGTCGCAGAAAAGCGGATGACTATATTTGCGCTAAAATTAGAAACCATCATTACTTCCGTATGGCGATGACATTATAATGGTTCGCTTTAATGAGTTACACCACTATGCCACATGAACGCTCTAGACAAATCTCTCATCACCGCTTTTGTCTCAGACGTGATTCTTTCTTTTAATAATCTCACTCTAGCATATGTATATGTATAAGTAATTATCCTCACACTAGCTAGCATGTCTATACATATGCAGAGACATGATGAGAGACCTCACACGAGAAAGGACAAGAACATTGGTTTCATGGATCCATATATCGTATTCAAGGACCCAAACACTCCCTACGATCAATGGAGACCTCAAACGGAGAGGAATTTCCGAGGTTCTTGATCAACCAAAAGAACAAAAGATTTATACTCTTCCCTACAACTTTGGGTGAGTGTTGTTATCGTGTGCACATTTTACTTTACTTACTCAATCCAACATAAAGATATATATGTTGACTCTATAAACAAATGCAATTTTCATCGATAATCGATTGTCTTCGATCTCTCCGACGGTCATTTGCTAATCTATGACTCGTTGAGAAAACCGCAGAAGATTACCAAGATATGATAGACATTATCCAGGTAACTTCGATCTTTAAATATTTATTCCTGCTCTTTAACTCGCAATAGTTAATTAACGATCCAATTATTGGGCAGGGTTTGGGCTTGGTTCGTTCAATACACCGTCCGGATCCGAAAGCGCCACTTCCCGATCCACACCGATCGATGTAAGTTGTACTAGCTCCCCGATCTTTACCTTATCATGCTTCACCACGCGGGATGACGAGAGTAATCTTTTATATCGCATGCTGGGTTCTACTACAGCCACCAGCAACAATTTGTGTGGATACTACGCTTATGAGTTCCTCATGGTGTATGCAAAAGAACCCATCTACAGATGCGTAAAGCACGTAATAAGTATATATAATAAATCCATTTTATTTATTTGTTGCTATTAAATAAATCTTATGTATATTAATACTTTTTCGCTTAATGCAAATTGAAGGAGATATGGTTGAAGGAACAGTGTTGGATATGGACCGCCTCAAAGGAATTCAAGAGACAATCGCAGATTTCTTAATGAGCATGTCCTCAAGCCCGCACCGAAGTTCTACTTTAACCCAGATGAACAATTGAAGCCAAACCAGATTTAACATTTGTATGACATTTAAGTGGAGGACAACATTTGTGTTGTAAATACCAAGGATGCATGAATAATGTTGTAAATTTTATGTGCATATATATATATATATATTATACATATATATAGCTCCATAATATATATAGTTTCATACTTTATTTGTGTGTAATAATGTTCCAAACTAAATTATATGTGGGCGATACATATATTAGCAAATAAGAATACGATTTGAAAACCTAATGTAATTGTAAAACCAAAATCAATAATGAATTGAAATGGAAACAAAAAGAAAAAAAAACATTTAGTCCCTGTTGGTAATACCAACCGGATTAAAAGGGCGACCAAGTGGACTCAAATTTCAATGATTTTAGTCCCTTGGTATTACCAACCGACTAAAGGTCGGCCTTTAGTCCCGGGCCTGGGACCCGGACTAAAGGTGAGATATTTAGTCGATTTCTAGTCCCGCTCTATAATCGGACTAGAGGCCCTTGGCCCGGACCAAAGGCGCTCGTTTCAGAAGTAGTGATCGCTTGATCTAAAACAAACATCCTAGATCAAATGCCACCTAAGAAAACAGTAAATTTGCTACAGTGTATTTCATCACAATAGATATCTCGATGTTTCTACATTATTTGTTGGTGCTGCTGCCGAGTGCCGTGGGCCCGAAATCAGTGACCCGGATGCGAGCTGAAGACGGCGAGTACGGGTACGTGGATCCTCCCCCGGACACGCATCGCCGTGGGGCCGGCGCGCCGATACCGCACAATTGATTAATTACTGCGGTAGTGCAATTACATACTGTAGTAGTGCAATTACAGGAGTACATACAAGTCTGTACTTCTTGTACGTACGCTCTCTCTCTCTCTCTCGCGTTCTTTCTTTTTGGTACTGTACGTACTTGCACTAATTAAGATCGAGAATAGTCAATCACTCAAGCCACGTACAATTAAATTGTACGTGCTACTACATGTTGGTTACTTTGAAGAACTTGGCGTAGATGTTATTTGTATCATGATCTGAGGTGTGATCAGGGAGTTACGTACTACTACTACTTAACCAGCTAGTTGGGGATCGATTGCTTCAACAGTGGATTACTCCATCTGTTGGGAATATATGGCGTATTTTAACTTTGCAGAGGGATTAAGGGGTGGTGAAATTGAGAGAGGTACTGGAGAAAATGACTTAGGTACCCCTTAATAATCTTGGAAAGATGAGAGATAATACTTTGCGTGGATGGTAGTAATGAATAAATACATATGACAAAGAAAACAAATAATGGTATTTCTCAACAAAGTTTTTCAAACTAGAAGCCTTATATTTTTCAATCGGAGGGAGTATTAGCCACCTAGTTTTAATTAAAGCCATGGGCCTTCTGATCATACTAATTTCTTATTTCTGTGAAGGGAGAAATAAGTGGTTACGTTCTGTGATGTGGTATCATGCAGGCGGATTAAGTTGACGAAAACTGGAGATATGCATGCATCGAAGAATCGATCCGGGCGGCCCAGATGTACGCGCGTAGTTTGCCGGCCACACCACACGCACGGACGTTCGTACTGAGTTGGCACGGAGTCTGCTGGTCTCACACGTTACTCAGCAGTCAGTCGGTACTGCCTACCCATGCGGACTTTTTTTTTCTCCGTATTGGCACGTTTCCAATTCGTACTGACAGAAATGAGCATCCCTTTTTTCTTTTTTGCATTTTTAGCTCATGTCCGCACGGCTGTCGTGCGGTGACTATTCTCCGCCCGCCACGTAGGCCTATCCACACGGCCGTCATGCGGCAGCGCCCCTAGCCCGCCACGTATACTCCATGTATAGGTTAGGGTTAAATTATGTGTACCGTTAGGGTTAGGGTAAAATTAGGGTTCGGGTTTTGGGTGTTCGTAGAAATTTTAAAATATAACAAATGACTTCAAAAAATTCTGAAATTTTATGTGGAGCCCCCGACACAGCGTACTTGCTTGTGTAAATTTATCATAATTTTATATGTCCAAAATTTTTCTTGCAATTTCATATAAGTGTACTATTTGTATGGATTTGTAAATGTAAAAAATGAGCTCCAAAAATTATGATTTTTTTATTATAAATGAATTACATAAACTAATTTCAGACCTTTTCATACAATATGGCTTCCTCGTCTGAGCCACTAACCTATGCTCGTTGAGGCGGCCTCCGTGTGCGCTTGGATGTCTTACGTCGGGCATGCCCCGTGGAGTACGTGAAGCGGTCGAGTGAGTGCGTGTCCGTTCGGAGGGGGTATGGAGATCGTTAAGGTGGCAGAGGTGCACCGGTAGGCTCAGTATGGCCCAACAGAGTCTGGTAAGCTTACAAGTCGTCGTAATGAGGCATGCCGGCCTGGGGGACACCTCCGAAGATATCATGAGCGACGGGCTCGAAAAATTCACTCCCGGGGTACGATGCCTGCAACTCCAGTTGCGCGGATGAACTCTGCCCTTGGAGGTATGGGGTGCTAGCCAACCCGGAGGAGGTCTCGCTTGAACGCATAAAGGACAATAACCCGAGGAGCTCGCCTCACAGACGCTTCCAAACCCCGTAGCTATGCTCCATACCGACGGCGTAGTGCTCCTCGTTGGAGCTAGGAGGCCCATGTCATCATCATTAGTCATCGTGAACTAGCCGTCACCCCACGGTCAACTGAAGGTTGCAAGACGGAACGATGTTAGTACAGATAAACACTCGGGACGTCAGGTGCAACGACTCGAACTCATGCAACGACTCGAACTCATTGTGGTACAATAAGTAGCACCTCACCGCTCGTCCTTGGCTCAAATAAGCAGACGGCTAGCATCCCACCATGAGCATTTGGTGGGCCCGCTTATCGATCGATTGGGGGGGTACGGTGCACCATTGTCGGACGGCCGCCCAACCGAAGTGCTCCTAACTCCACAAACCGCAGAGCACATAGCGACCACCAAAGTTAGGGTACTACGGCAAGCCGCCCAGGCCACACAACCCCCGGTATGTGGCATAAAGGATGGTTGACCCCCACCTATACTGAGGCATCGCTCCAGTTTCCGTGTCAACCAATGACTCGGCGAGGCATACGTAGCTAGAGTAGCAAAAATCGTCCTGTGTGGTTGGAAACAGGAACCAACCAAAGAGCTGAAGAAGGTAAGCAACGAGATGCGTCCTAATGACCTCGTCAGGTGCATCCCGCGGGCAATCACCGAACTGTCTCAGCCAAGTCCGGGGGACGCCACGTGCACCCTCCGGGAGAGGTCAACCGAACCGACACTCCAGCCTAGCCTTCCAGGGCACCAGCGGAGGACCCAGAATAAGTGGCTCACCCCGGATCGGGAGACCGGTGATAAACGAGACGTCTTGCAGGGTGACCGTCATCTCACCCCATCGAAAGTGGAAGGTGTGCGTCTCGGACCTCTACCTGTCGACAAGTTCCAACAGTAGACTAGCGTCGAGGATGAACTGGCATCCGAGGGACACCAGCCTCGCAAGGGGCAACAAGCCCATGCCCCAAAGGATCGTCCAGCTCCCAGGAATCCCTCCCTGCCCGAAGCTACAGGGGCGAAGGGCCATCAGTGTCACCAGCGGCGATCCACAGCTTGCATCGATGGTCCTCATCGTAGAAGTGTTCGAGAAGCGCCGGTAGAGACATGGCTTGCAACATATGAAATAGACGGAATATTAGTGAGAAGATTGATAATAACCCTAAAATAACTAGCAAGAAATAATTAGTTGCATGAATAACTAGTAGTGCATGCTGTCGTTATTTTTCTATTTTCTAATTGTTTAAATCTAATTAATTAAGACAAACTAATTATTTCGGCAGACGTGTGCGTTCATTGCATGGTGCATGCATATGTGTGTGTTCATTGCATGGTGCTTGCATACTTGAGTACGTAGCAAGTAATTGCTTCCATGGTAACTAATAGTGCATGTTGTCATTATTTTGGCCAGCATGTGCATGCATGCTAGAATAACTTGCATGTCATTATGAACTACCACGAAATAATTAGTTGCATGAATAACTAATAGTGCATGCTTTCATTATTTTTGTATTTTCTAATTATTTAAAGCTAATTAATTAAGACAAATTAATTATTTCGTAACTAATTAACCTCACCAGCAGTAAGTGCATCGCATGACATTTTCTTACCAACAAATTATGGATTTAGAACTAATTATTTACGTAACATTAGGTAAATTGCATTCTAATGAAGAATTTACGAATAACTAAAAATTGTTACGCAATCAATAAATAATTTATGAACGATCAAGTCTGTAGCCAAAAAATTGGCTTCTTGGTACATTGCTAAACCTAGCATCTAACTACTTAAGTACGCAGTTAATAAATAATTTACGAAGAACAAAAAATCGACGGAGATAAAAATTACCTGCTAAATTGGCTTATAATGACGACGGTTAATAAGGCTAAAATATCCCTGGAAATATAATCAACACAAAGAGCAACCGAAAGAGAGAGAGAGAGAGTAAGAGCCAGTGAGCGACTGCGAAATGAAATCGCGCTAGTCGCCCACTAATTTATAGCCGAGAGTGAATCCTTCCTCTCGTGCGATCGGTTTTAATTCACATGAGGCTAATAAGAATTAGATGGGGGAGACATGGAATAGAAAGATGTGACGGGTGATAAGATTGGTTAGTGGAGCTTTCGATGGAAAAGAAAGACAAGTTGATTGGTGGAGTTTTAGGTGGAAAAAAAGGCGAGGGTGAAGCCGAAACCCTAATCGAGGGAGAGAGCACGTTGTGGTTCTGGATGAATAAAAATTCTGGAAAATTTACAAAAGCAAGTACACTGTGTCGGAAGGCTCCACGTAAAATTTCATAATTTTTTGAACTTATTTGCTATATTTTAAAATTCCAACAAACAGCGTCAAAATTTAATGGGCTTAAACCCTAATTGCGCGTAAACCCTAATTCCCTGGACACGTGGCGGCCGCAGAGGGCTACTGCACGACAGCCGTGCGGAGGCGTCACCGCACGGCAGCTATGCGGCAACGCCTCTACATGGAGGCCGTGTAGTGGGAGCAACGTGTCGGCCGTGGATGGATGTCGCACGACGGCCATGCGATAAGGCGGTCAGATTTACAAAAAAAAAAATTGTACACGGCCATAACTGCAAACACGGTTCAGCCAACATGGCCAAAAATTCACCCATGCGCCACGCGCGCTTTCTACACCAGCCGTAGTGCGCGCTCGATCACCTGCCTGACTATGTGTACACACGTGTCGCGCGGCCGATCGAGCCAGCCCCCTGCAGCGCGCGCGGGCTGCCTCGCGCATTGGTTCGTTCGTTCACTTGTTATCCCATACCATACGGACGCGTTGGTGTTGGCTGGCTGGGCATGGCCGTGCCATTGGCTTCCTCGCCATTTGGAGACACTGCGCCTGCGTGCGGTGTGCCACACCCACCACCGCCACACGCTCGCTGTTGTCGGCGAATCCATCGCTTTCAAGTGGCGCGGCACGTAGCTAGGCCCATATACACAGATGGGTCGTGATGGGACGTCGTACCTATTGAGAAACCGTCGCTGGCGAGTCCAGTCCAAGCGATCACCTCGTAGACAAGTATAGAATTGCTTAGAACAATGCAAGAACATAAGAACAGAATAGTAGATTGAACACAGAGATATAGGAGGCTTCTTGCTTCTCTTTATTCCTTCTTAATCGATCAATCGCTTACAATGAATAGCGCCCCCTATTTATAGGCTAGAGACCCTGCTAGGGTTTGAGATGGGGAGCCCATACATGGGCCGGCTTCTGGGCCAGGCCTATAGTTTCCTAACACTCCCCCTTGGGCACCCATCCTTACATGTTCATGCCTCATCAAAACTCCATAAAAATCCAGTGGGAAAAATTTGGAGAAAGAGCACATGATGCAAGTTCTGTTGCGTTGCACGAATTGCCTCATTAAAAACCTTAGCCGAGAAACTTCAGGAAAGCTCGTCAAGGGAAAAAGAGTACAATCCACCCAATTTCATTTAATCTCCTGGATTTACTCTTTGGGTACTCGATCTTCGTAATCAAGTTTCAATAATGAGTTCGCGAAGATTCTCCCCCTGAATTCTGCACTTCTCTAAGTCTCGTCATTACAATTCCACGTATGCACCTTTCAAAGTTAGATGTTGGAAGTAACTTAGTGAATAAATCTGCAAGATTTTCACATGACTTAGTATGCAGTACTTTAATTTCGTCTATCTTTTGCAATTCATGAGCATAGAAGAACTTGGGGTTGATATGCTTTGTGAGATGACTCTTCACATAACCCATCTACACTTGTGCAACACAAGCTGCATTATCTTCATAGATAATAGTGGGGGTTTGCACGGTATTCAATCCACATGACTGCTGGATGTGGTGAATCATCCGCCGAAGCCAAGCACATTCTCGTGAGGCCTCGTATAATGCTATGATTTCCAAGTAGTTCGTCAGAGTCGATACAAGACTCTGCTTAGATGATTTCCATGGAATTACAGTTCCACCACATAGGAGTTCATAGCCTGCTTATGCATTTGGTCAGATATGGGTTCTACAGTACACTGCATCTCAGATAGTCATTCATATTCAGTCTTCTTTCTTTCTCAGAGAATGCATCAAGTTCTTTGCTTCCTTGGAGGTATCGGAAGATGTCCTTCATTCCCTACCAATGCCTTTGGTAGGTTCTGCACTATACCTTACTAATAGGTTAACGGCAAATGCAATGGCCGATCTAGTACAATTTGCTAAATACATGAGTGCTCCTATCACACTTAAGTATGGGAATTCCGGTCCCAGGACTTTCTCCCCCTCTTCTTTAGGTCCTGCATTTAGTCCTTATCTTGCAGCAAGGATCTCCCGACCATCGGCACTTTCAAAGGGTATGCCTTTTCAAAATCAAACCTTTCTAACACCTTCTGAGTGTAGGTTGACTGATGTACTAAAATCCCTTCAGGGGCATGCTCAAGCTGTAAGGCTAGGCAATATTTGGTTTTACCCAAATCTTTCATTTCGAACTCTGACTCCAGGTAAGAGCTTACTTTCTTAATACCTTCCAGGGTTCCAACGATATTCAGATCATCTTCATACACTGAGATTATACAAAATCCATCCTAGGATCATCCTATAAATACACAGGGATTATTCTCATTGTTCATGCAGCCTTTCTTACATAGAAAGTCGCTTCAAGCGATTATACTACATCCTGCCTGATTGCTTCAGTCTATACAGTAACTTTCTGAGTTTCATGCTGTACAGATTTCCATTTGCTCTGTCTTGGTTTGGGACAGGGATACATTCAGGTATCTTCATATAAATGTCCGAATCTAATATTCCATAAAGGTATGCTGTTACCACATCCATTAATTTCACTTTTAACTTCAAGTTAACTGCCATTGAGATTAAATATCTAAAGGGTGGTTCCGCCCATGACCAGGGAATAGGTTTCTTCATAAACAACTACTGTATGTTGAGTGAAACCTTGTGCAACAAGCCTTGCTTTACTTCATTATTTTATTTATCTTTCGAACAAATACCCCCTTATGCCCTACAGGGTGTATATGGGGAGGCGAACGACTTACAGGCCCAAACACCTTCTTTTATTCAGAGATAATAATTCTGCTTCTATTACCTTCTTTCAATCTTTTCAATCTGATCTTTTCTTTCATTCAGCGAGCGATACAGGCTCTGGATCAAGATCGATGATTGTGACAATTTTCTTTGCAAAATCAATGTCGACATAGGTTGTTGTTTTATTCATAGATTCTCCCGAGGTCAGAAAGTTTATAGCTATTTCTTCAAGGGGTGATTCTTCTAATGCTTCTAATGCTTCTACTTGCTCACCACTGCTTTCAATTACGGGGGCAAGTCCCTTTAGTGTTTCAGCTCCGATTGTAAGATCGAGGAGGCCGACTAGAGGGGGGGGGGTGAATAGGCGTTATAAAAAACTTCTTTTAACTAAAAACCGATTTCTAATGCGGAAGCTAATATAAATACGGTTTTGCACAATTAAAGCCTAAATCAACTAGGTTCACTTAAGTGCACCAACAATACAAGTCTATTGAAGAATATAGTAATTAAACATATGACTTGAGCAATTCAATTCTAGCAATGGTGAATAGCACAATGAACTATTGCAATCATACATAATGAATAAGCAATTTACTACAAGGTATATAAATTGCACAATGTAAAGCAAACATTCATACACAATGAATATAAATGTAATAGTGAGACACAAGAGATCAAACCACAATTGACACGGCGATGTTTTACCGTGGTGATCGGAGACTTGCCGGTCTCCCCTAATCCACGTTGAGGGAAACCCAAACCAATTGGGCCGGCTCCACGAATTAAGCCTTCCTCCAAGGTAAGTCCAACCACTTGGACCGGTTCCAAAACGAACCAACACCTCGCTCCACTAGGGTTGCTCCTTCCTCCTCTCCGGAGATGGCGAGCACCACACCACTCACAAACACCGGGCCTTCTCACAAGCTTCACTTGAGAAGATCACCGACCACGACGCCCACGCCGCCTAGGTGTCGGCAAACACCAGAGTAACAAGACTCCAACTTTCACTTGAACCAATCAAGTGCCAAAACTCTATGGATACACAATCCACAACCTAATGCAACACATGCAATAGGATTTGCCTCTCCAACCTCTCTAAGTGCAACACATGCACAAATGAGTGTGAGAGGGCTTGCACTAGCTCAAAGGAACTCAATGGGGCACTAGCAACTCTTCCTCACACGGCCAAGGTGAGTATTTATAGCCCACACACAAAAACTAGCCGCTGGGACAAAGTCTGCAAAAAGTTAGGAAATCGAACGACATTGTTCGGCTTCCGGCCGTATCGCTTTCCTCCAACGGCTATAAAACTAGCCGTTGGTCACCAAATCGGTACAACCGCCAACTAAGGCCCGGTCGTGCAGCACCAATCGGTACAACCGCACAAACACTGGCGGTCGCATCGCTCCACAAAGGAGCGCCAAATGCGGCTAAGTCCCACGAACAACTGCTCGAATTTTACAACCGACCAAGAAAGCGGTCGAACGCATCGCGGTCGTATCGCCTAAACACCGCGGTCGCATCGCCCAAGGGTTTCTCAAAACAAAGATGAGCAACAATGCATCTTCTTCGAAAAATCGAACCGCTAACAATATCGAACGACCGCCTACGGTCGTATCCGCCGCCAGCACGCCGGTACTACCGCTTCCACACCCAGAGCAACACATGCTCAAGAAAGTGCGGTCGTATCACAGATAATCGCCGGATGACCAAGATCCCGGTCGTATCAAGCACATTACACGCTTGTTCATCCGATTTTCCCGAGAAAACACAGATTGCATTCGCTTCAACTCAAATTGCAAAACACATTTGCTAATTTGATGCTAATGCACACAGGGCTTAAGTGAGATTCTCAACAAGTTGCAAAACACATTTGCACACTTTTAGAATCACACCACAAGGAATAAGGTACATGGACTTACACCATTTGCAAAACGATTCGCAAACTTAAGTCACATGCTACAAGGATTAACCATGAGCCACAACTATTTGTAAAACACATTCACAAATATTGGCAACATGTTAAAGTGAGCTAGAGCAAACACAATGAGCTATCAACACATGACAAACTCAAGCTACTAGTCAAAGACCCCTCTTAATAGTACGGCAAACCTATACTAGCAATCCGGTCATCCAACCAAACACCAAGACCGGTAAAAGACTAGGAACAAATCCTTAGCCCTAGCTAGTCATACCTTTGCCTTGCGCAAACACTTGAAGCTTGATGACGCACATCCTTGCTTCAAGTCCGGTCATTGACTTGATATGCATCAACTCATGATGCATCTCATTTGACCTTCATCAACACATGATGAAGCTTTACTTCGAGATCTTGACTTGATGCTCATCAACACATGATGACATCTTCCATCCCGAAGTCTTGATATGCATCAACACATGATGCACTCTTCACTTGACATCCATCAACTCATGATGGGTCTTCACTTGACTTGATGATCAACACATGATCATCTCTTCTTGACTTGATGACTATCAACACATAATGTCATCCCAAGTCATCAACCACCGAACATAACCTATTCATCCAACTCATGGAAAATGTTAGTTCCACAATATGATTATCATTAATTACCACAACATACCATTAACTCATAATGGCGGGACAAGATACCACAATCTTTCCTCATTGGTAATTGATGATAACCACTTCAATAGCAAATAATTGAATAGAGTTTGGTATGAGTATATAAGTACTACATAAGTTATATATACTCAACATGAGTGTATACTTAACTACACAAGTCGTATTAACTCAAGAATACATGAGCATATATGAACTACATAAGTCTCATATACTCATATGAATATATTAACTACACAAGTTAAACATATTCAAAGATATGTGAGTACACATGAACTACACAAGTTATGTTCTACTCACATATAAGTATATATAGACTACACAAGTCTTATACACTCTTATGAATAGATTAACTACGCAAGTTAAGCATATTCAAGAATATGTGAGCACACATAAACTACACAAGTTATGTTATACTCACATATAAGTGTATATAGACTACACAAGTCATATATACACACTTGAATATACTAACTACATAAGTTATATATATTCAAGAATATGAGCATATATAAACTACACAAGTTATATATACTCACATGAATATATTAACTACACAAGTTAAATATATTCAAGGATATGAGTATATACGAACTACACAAGTTATATATATACTCATATGAATATATTAACTACACAAGTTAAATACATTCAAGAATATATGAACTACACAAGTCTCATATACTCATATGAATAAATTAACTATGCAAGTTAAATATATTCAAAGGACATGTTTCAAAGTAAAGATCCCAATTATATATGGACAAGGAACTATGGATCAATACTAATGAAACCACAAAACATATATTGAGCTCCCCCTAAATGTGTGCATACACAAATGTGTAATGGAAACATATGCACATATTCAAGTTAGACTTTTGGTGGAGTTCAACATATATTTTGGATCCGAGGAATGCAACAAGATATATAAATACAAAGTAGAATGCATACCTCTTTTGATCTTTATATCCAAACGAGACTAAACATGATATAACAAATAGAAATGTTAGTCTCACAAATAGATTCATCATTATGAATGCATACCTGTTTGGATTTTCCTTTTGTTTATCCAATGAATTGGATTTGTCATTAATCACATGCATGCCTTCATGATTATTACCTTTATATCCAAATAAGACTACACAATATGTATATCAATGAAAGTGTTAGTCTCACAATTAGATTTGTCATTAATCACATGCATGCTTTCATGGTTTTCACCTTTATATCCAAATAAGACTACATAATATTGATATCAATGAAAGTGTTAGTCCCACAATTAGATTTGTCATTAATCACCAAAACTCCATTAACACATAATGGCAGGTCTAGATCCTTCACCGATGTGTGTGCACACATCCATGCTGATGTCTCCCTTCATGGGGATGTTCAATTCTAGTATGCCTTTTCTGAAGGTTCCATACCGGTGCCAGGTCTCAACTGGCTCCTCTTCTGGTTCTGGGGAACTTCGGTGATCGGCTGTGTCAAGTCCTTCTTATCCTTTTTCACTAGGCGTCCCTGGTTACTTGGGATTCGAGGGGCCGGAGTTCTCGTCCTTTCAGAGGCCTTAGGACGGGATTAGGGATACCTTCATTGGTATTTCAACCCTCTCTGGTGCATTGCTTACATGCATATACGACTTGGTCACGCTCCTCAAATCACTAAAGTGGTTAGGCAGTTGATTCGCTAATGCTTGCAAATCAATTATCTTCTAGACTTCAATTGTCTTCTAGACTTCAATATTTGCTTCACTAGTGCGCGAGTCATGTGCATGAATTCATTTATCTTCTGGATTTCTCTATTTCCCGATATTTTCATCAAGGGGTTGATTTCCTCCCCCCTAATGACGGGAAACTAGTCTCATCTAATATACTATCAACGAATCGGGCAGTATGCAAATCTCTCATCATAGGTTCCAAATACCTGATTATGGATGCTGTCACATAACCAGCGTATATCCTAGACTTTCGGAGAAGGCCCAATGCAGCTCGCTGTGGTAATGGTATAGGTATATAAAACTTGCAACCAAACCTTCAAAGATGAGAAATTTTCTCAGGTCGACTTGCGCTTAGTTGCATAGGTGAATGGATGTTATATACCGTGGTCTAAAATTGATGAGAGTTGTCATGAAAGCAGATCATGTGTCCCCAACATACGCTTGGTAAATTACAATTCTTCAAAGGTGACCGCAATAAATTTACTTCTTGTAATTAATGCCTCTGCTAGTCCATTCTGGATGTGGACATGCGGTACGGAATGCTCAACGTTAATTCCCATTGCCATACAATAATCATCAAATGCCTTCGAAGTAAATTCTCCAGCGTTGTCCATTCTGGTGGACTTCACATGATGATCAGGGAAATTATTTCTAATTTTAATTATCTGTGAGATTTAGCTTTGCAAAATCGTAGTTTCTCGTAGACAATAAACATACATACGACCATCTCGGGGAAGCATCAATGAGCACTATAAAATACCTAAATGACCCTTACAGGGGCTGTATAGGACCGCAAAAAGTCTCACTGGATACGGTCCAGGAATGTAGGGACTTCATCCTTTGCTTTCAGGGCATAAGGTTTAGTAATTAAATTCCCGGTGGCAGATGCGGGGCACATAAAATCTTCCTGATTCGAGAAATTCTTTACATTGACATTATGTCCCTGTGAATTGTTAATTATATTTCTCATCATTCTAAGACCTAGGCGGTATAATCTATCATGCTAGAGATAGAAAAGGTTCAGAGCTTCTAAATACAGTTTTCAGGGCAGTATAGGCTGCAGATGCCTTAATATTAGTGTAGTATAGCCCAGTTTCATATGAAGGAAGTTGTTCTAATACCCTTTGCACTTTCTTCACGCTTTGCAATGAGCAGGTATTCCTTGCCATACTCTTCTTCAGTCTCTGCGTGGAAACCGTTAGCGCGAATATCCTTGAGAGTTCTAGTCGATTCTGGATACAACAAGTCTTCCTCATTGACCAAAGTTGTGCCCCATCAGGAGTATAATTATAGCCCTTCTTGAGTCTATTATACAAGCATCGCTGCCCGCGATTGTCATAAGACTACCAACATTCTGGCTGATCGACTGAAAAATTTTCGTCTCTCTCAAGATGGTATTCATTGTGCCGCTACTTGCTAAGCACACTTCCTCCATAGGGCGCCACACGCGTTGTAATATAATGTACTTTATTAATATGTAGCAGAAAGCAAGCAACATATAAAAAAAATACTTCAGATATCAGAACATAACTTGCTATTATAAATACAGGAATAAGCCTTGCAGGACTCATCGTAAGAATTTAATGCTTTGCTCTCCTAGAGCTTACAACCATTATTCAAAAAATAATTCAATGTTCTGCTTCAGTTACAAACTGCAAGTTGCTCTAAAAGATCCAAGTGCAATGCGTGCATTAGATCGAATCAAGTATTCAGAACTTCGCCTCAATCGCTTCATTGCGATCTTCTCCGTTGGGCAACTACTAAGCGTCACGCAATGTCCAGAGGAGGGATAATGGGCTGCTGCTAGGCTGTCCACATCCATGAGTGCGACTAATGGGTGTGGATCTTCCGCGCCTGTAATGGCGAGGTGTGCCTCATGCTGTCCTATGCCCTTCTTCTTAGACTAGAAAGCATCAATAACGCATGCACTCACGACCTTACCCTTCTTACTCCTCTCCTTCGTGAGAAGCTTTATTACCTTGTAGTCGCTAGCATTGGCTTCATGGCCAACATTGCTACTAGGTGGCTATGAGATGTAGTTCTTCCTTAGAACATTATCTTAAGCTTCGAACTTGCATGGTGTCAATTAATGCGCATACTCCGTAGCCGCTTTGACGATAGTTGCGCGGATTGCACCGCATTTGGGTGAAAGGTAGAGAGAGTCTTCTCAATCTTCTCGCTTATCGTGATTACATTATCACGAGTTGAAGACTTGTACAAATTCTCGCCATGTCTGGTCGGGCTTCTTCAACTCCTAGTTCGTGATGCCACCATCTTCATATTCATGCAAATAGTTCATAAGATTACCGCTAGTAATTTACATAAAATGGTTGTAAAATTCTTATAATGCTCTTCAACTCCCAACAGAAATTCGTGATTTCTATGCATTTTTCACGATTTATCGTTATTTTCAAGGATTAAAAGTAATATAAACAATCACAAATAATCAAAAACAAGAATACAATAAATAAATTGCATAGAAATAATAATAACAAAGTTAAACATGCTTCAAATGCAAAAATCATTCAAAAATTGAATTCCGAGGCCCTTTTCACTGAAAATAAATTTTCATGAATTTCAGAACTTCAAGGGGTTAAAACGCGAAATTTCAGTTCTGAGAAAAGTTTATGCGTAATTTCCAGATTTTTGGAGGGCCTATTCGCAAAATCTGGGATTTCTTTTCCTCTCCCCCTTTTTTTTTCCTTTCGGCTGCTGGGCCGATTCAATGGGCCCAACCGGCCTTTGCGCCCCCACCACGGCCTTTACTAAAACATGTGCTAGGGTTTCCCCTAGCACCGTTTCCTCAAAACGGCGGCGGCGCCATGGCTCGCCCCCACGGCAGCAGTCTGACGGCAAAGCTTACGAAGCGGCACGACGGCGGCTTAAGATCGCCGGCGGCGCCTGTGGCGGCTCCAGCAGCCACGGCACGGCCCGACGGGCGTGGCGGCGCTTCAGCGCGGCTATATACGGCGGCGCCCAGCGTTTTTCGCGGTGGCTCCAAGCGACACGGTGGTCGGGGGGAGAAGCCGATGCGGGCGACGGCGGCGGAGAGCCGCTGCGGGAGGGGGAGAAGCGGCGGCGGGCGGCGGTGATGCGAGACGCCGGCGACGGGCAAGATGGGCCCGAGAAGGGCGCCGCTTAAGCGGCGGCAATGCCGATGGGGACCCGAGGCACGGCGGCAAGACGCCCAATCCGCGGAGGCGACGGACGATGGAAACCGCGGCGAAGCGGCGGCGGCGTCGGCGGTAGCGCGTGCTCATGCCCGTGTTGCGCTGCTGCGTCGGTCGGGCTCGCGGTCGACGGCGCTAACGCGATGGAGCGCCGAGGTTCGGCGGCGCGCTGCTCAGCTCACGCGTGCCGGCCGGTGGTGGGCGCCGCTTCTCCCCCCATTTTTTTTCTTCATCTGCTTCGTGCGATGCAAAACGGCGGCTTCAAGCCGGTGCTTGCTCTGTACGGCGGGGAGGTCGGGTGGCCGACTTCAAGCCGGTGGAGTGGCGTGCCGGTGCCGTGGGCGGTGCTGCAAGCATGCGGGAGCCGGTGGCCGGAGGCCGAGGCCTTATGGCATGCGAGGTGGCCGGTGCGGCGGCTTCATGCGGGCATGGGTATGCGATGCCGACTTCGAGCGGTGTCGTGGAGGCGAGCCTGTGCGGGGGCAAATTTTTTTTGAGTTACTGTTCATCGGCCGCGGCTGTTCATCAGCGCGCGGTACTCTTCATGCGATGATCTACGGTGCAATCAACATCATTTCTTTCATGCAATCCAACCGATCGGCTTGGCCGGCGACTTCAAGTCAGCTCGCGGTAGATTAGAGATAATTTACACCGTAGGAAAGCAATCTAGAAAGTGAATTTGCAGAACTGAAAGCGATCTAGAAAGCGATTCAATCTAGGAGCGTCGTTCATCGACGGTTACCTGTTCGATCCGAGTAAAGTTGGCCTAGAAGTAGGCCGGAGTCGATCGTGGCCGATAACGTGTTGAGGAACTGCTGCTATGCGAGTCCAAATCCGAGTGATCACCTCGTAGACAAGCATTGAATTGCTTAGAACAATGCAGGAACATAAGAATAGAATAGCAGATTGAACACAGAGATATAGGGGGCTTCTTGCTTCTCTTTATTCCTTCTTAATCGATCAATCGTTTACAATGAATAGCGCCCCCTATTTATAGGCTAGAGACCCTGCTAGGGTTTGGGATGGGGAGCCCATACATGGGTCGGCTTCTGGGCCAGGCCCATAGTTTCCTAACAGCATTCAACCGCGGCGATCATGATGAGCCGCGCCTACGCCACGGATGAGATCTCGCCGCGCCAGCACCAAGCCCACCACGGGCTACATGCCGCATCCGACATGTACCGGTCGTCATCCTCGTGTTTTCGCGTCTTGCCAGAGATCTAGAGGTAGCCAGGTGAGTCGTGTTCATCGATCGACTCGAGCCACAACACTGTTGGCCCGGTCCAATCATAGCACAGCCTGTGCCGTGCTTGGATCGCTACCTTAGCACGGTGGACTAGCTCGGCACGGCATGAGCCCAGTACGGCCTATCTGGCTCGCATGCAGAGAGGCCGAGCCTGAGTTGGCAAGCCGCCGAGGGAGGGAGCCAGGAGGAGAGTAGGGCGGGGCGGCGCCGACGTGGAGGAAGAAGGTGTCGGCGCGGAGGAAGGAGGAGGAGAGGGAGGCGGTGCGGCGCCGACACGGAGGAAGAAGGGGCCGGCGCTGAGGGAGGAGGCGGCAGCACTGCCGGCAAGTGAGGGAGGAGGCCAGAGGAGAGGAGGCGGCGGCGCGGGCGTGGGCTCGCGAGGAGGGAGGCATTTAAGGGCGCAGAAGATCACAAGCGTGACGACTTTGGCGCAGTAAAGCAGTACACTACCGCACGCACAGGCAGGGGCACACGCAGGGGGAGGAAGAAGAAGAAAGGCGCGGCAAAGGGAGGTGCGCCAAGAGAAAATTTGTGAGGTCGTAGATTTATCTCTGGCCTCCGTTTTTCTAGACGAATGCTAAGGGGGTGCACTTATGTGTGTATGCGTCTTCCTTGTAATCGCAAAAAAGAAAAAAGAAAAAAGAAATTGCTTCACATGCACACAATTTGCCACAACAGTTGATGTGCAATTGATAATTTATCACTCCGTGTCATCTCAGTGAGACAGGAGTAATCATTGATAATCCCTTGCATTTATTACCATATCCGCCGGAATCTATATATCATGTTTAAACATGTGGTTCAATTAACTAGTTAGCTATGCTAATTTATCTGTATATTTGTCCTTCGTATATTGCTACATTACATATATATGAGTATCATTGTGCATTACGTTCTCACCGCGTCAATTATGTCGTTGCGATCACCTATGAAACACGGGAATGCTTGCTCATCGTAGGCGACAATAAGAGCATCAATTCTCCTGAAAAAGAAAGAAAGCGATAAGTATGTACCTAAACTCATTTGCTAGTGGTGATGTAGATATGTCCAATGCAGCATGCTAGCTAGCTTCCTAATTAATTTCATAACAATGATTTTAAATAGTTTACTTGCAACTGTAGATCTTGACTCTCGAGCATATATATACGTACCTTGATCCTTCAGTCCGTCCTGGGAATGGATCTTGATGAAGTGCTGGTTACGATTGCTGGGTCGGACGATGACAACCGGAAGGTCTCCTCTCCCCTATGCTGCCCAAGTAACATCTCCCTCGTAGCTTTGGTAAATGCATATACGTTTGGCCATCCAAAATGGCAAGCCCTTCAACAATCAATCAATATGAAACTAACGTGTTACGTGTGTGTGTCTATATATTCAGTTTCAGATCTCGAAGTACATACTCCCACTTCAATATACCACTTAAACAAATATATTATACTTCTTTATCATTTTCATTACACTTAAATACCAATTATAAGATACTCCAACACGACTTGATTGAAATTTTTTCATTAGAACCCTTTATTTTTGGGGAAAATTGGCTACAGGACACTGCAATTTGTCACCTATAGCCAATGGACACTGAAAAAACGTGCTGTAGCCAGAAGACATCACCAAAACATGTAATTTTGCCACAAGACACTAAGACGATTATTATATCATTTCCAGGCCTGAGAGAGAGAGAGAAAATTTTAAAAGACTCAAGGTTCCTCGCCGCTTCCGCCAACAAAGAACTTTCCAACACAAGCATTTGGATCATCCACATCCAGTCAAGCATAAACATCATCGAGGCAATGCTGTTATGAACAATTACATCATCGAGATTACGCGATCACATCGGCTGAGCGGCATCCAGCGCCGTCCTTGGCATCGGCGTCGGCGCCGACCGCGAGGAGCAGCCTGATGGAGGCGGTGCAGTGGAGAGCGATGGCGGCGTCCGGGCCGCAGCGGCGATTGAAATTGACGGAGCGGAGGGAGAGGAGCAGGCGGATGATAGCGATGGCGGCCCGGCCAGAAGCGGCGGTTGACCACGGTGAGCACGGAAGTCAGAGGAGAAGCTGCGGTGCTGCTAGGTTAAACGGACGCACCTGACGGCGGCAACAAGACGGGCGGCCGCCACAGGCTGGAGCCAAGCTGCGCGATCGACGGCGGCACAGGCCGTTCTCGGCGAGGCATCGCCGGCGGCGAGGTGGGGCGTGGACTTGGCGCTTGTCGATGAGGCGCCGGATCCAAGAGAGGAGGCGCGGATCGAGCTCGACGGAGTTGGGCGACGGCGGAGAGGAGGAAGGCCGGGCGAGGCGCGTGCAGCGCGGATGGAGGCGACAGGGCACGACCTCGACGAGCAACGAAGAGCTCGGCAGTGGTAGAGACGAGGCGATCTCGCAGCGCTCGAATCTTGGTTCAAGGGCGCCACGGCCGCCTGCCCGGCGATTCTGGTGGCGGTCGTGGAGATCCAAAGAATAGGAGGCGGCGCACCACAGACCAAGGCGAGGATAGGTACGGCTGGGAGTGGCGGAGCACCCGCACGAGGGAAGCCATGGAGGCGGTGGCAAGAAGGCGAGGCGATGGGATCGCAGAGGGGAGAGAGAGACCGGCCCTGGCCGGTTTGGTGGAGATGGGGCGCGCCATTGGCCGGAGGAGGACCAGCGGGCGGCCAAACAAGGAGGAGGCGGGAGAGCTGCAGGAGGAGCAAAGCGTGCAGGGGCGGCGAGGGAGAGTGATGACGGCGTGGTGGCGGAGATGAGGGTGGCAGAGGAAATCGTGTGGAATTGATGAGGAGCAAAGAATGCCGTAAGACAAGTGGGAATAGGAAGAAGATGAGGGTAAAATAGACTTTTTGTCGGCTTTCTCTCTCCACTTTAGTCCGAAAATGATAAAATAGTGCCCTCGATGTCCTATAGCAAAATTACATGTTTTTAAAGTTGTCTTCGATCAGAGCATCGCTTTTTCGATGTCCATTGGCTATAGGTGACAAATTGCAGTGCCCTGTAGCCAATTTTTCCTTATTTTTGCTATATACCCTTTTTTCATATATAAAAGAAATATATACACAAATTTTGCTATAAAAGGTGGACTTATGTTTTTTTTTATGGAACTCACTTTGAGGTATCTTATAATCATTATTGGAGTATACTCAAATTGATAAAGAAGTATCATCATACGATTTAAGTGTGTGTCTCGGCTTCAAGCGCGATGGCCAGTGGTGGCTTCAAGCATGGCCATGCGGCGGCTTTAAGTGTGATGACCGTCCGGCGGCTTCAAGCATGGCTGTGCGGCGGCTTCATGTGCAATGGCCGTGCGGCGGCTTCAAGCGAGGGATGCTCGTGCGGCTTTGGCCGGCCGGAGTTCGGCGCGGAAGTGCGGAGCGATGCTGCCTGTGAGGCCGGTGGCTTACGCGATGTGCATTTGGCTTACCTTGTCCTCCAAATGATGTCCACTAGTTGATGACTAGCTGGTTGGATGGTTTTGCTAAGAGGTCAAGGAGAAGGAGGTAGATTAGGAGTTGCTGGTCAGGGGCGCTAAAATGCTTGAACAAGTGGCGTTGGAGGTGTTTGGAGCTAGAAGAAGATGGACACCATGGATCAAGAAGTTGAGAGCTGGAGCTGATCATAGTGGTAGATAGGCTTGCTAGTTTCTGCCATTGGTTGATTGTCAGGACCTGCTTTGGATGCAATCGTAGTTTTGAGCTTATTTTGTTGTTTTGGATTTAACCTGCTGGTTACTTCCTCTTTTTAGACTTTAGTTTGTAAGTGAACTCTTGTAAGTCTGGTTTTGTTAATAGAAACTGGGGTTCACCCTTTTTCAAAAAAAAAAATGTGGGTACCGTATTTAGTTTTGAATTTTGGCAGCTCTCTCTGTATATATATATCCTCTTGTCTAAAAAAACCTTCTCAACCAATTAGTAGATTTATAAATATCTCGTCGACTTGTCTTCAATATAACATATTTAAATTGATCAGTCCTCTTTTTTTTTTAAAAAAACCAAGGATAAGACCTCTTTAAGCCAAGTTCTTTCATGTCTGTCTTCTCTAATTGTTCTGAGATGCCACCCTTAGCGGCCATGAATTCTGCCTGGAGCTTGTCAACCAACTGCAGCTCTGCTTCAATGTTCAAGTAGTGTTTGATCATACTGGAGTGCTTTCTCCAGTAATAATCCTTCCTGGGTACCAGATTCAAAAGCTACAAATTGTTCTTTTAAAAGAATTCATTCAGATATCACGGAAATCAAATCAAACCATTTAACTGGGCTGCTGTCTGCACCTTCTGGGATTTTGTATAGGTGGTTAACGCTTAACATCAAATCCTATTCAGTTTCGACGCATCCGGGAGAGAATGATCAGGAATTTTGCATGGGGACTTGGGAGGCGAATGGTTAGGCCGGCCTATATCACCGGGGTACAGTTCAGCCCAAACTAACAACAGACACGCCCAGTGCCGTACCAATGCCAACGGCCCAAGAAATTGGGCTTCCATAGTACACTAGTGTGGAGAGGACAAGATTTCGTGCGGCAGTACACTAGTCTTCAACTCTTCATATGCACTAGACCTCGCGCATCTTGGCGTGCGGAATTGAAGATGGGAGACAAGCATATTGATGTCTGCACCTTTGGTATTTTGTAGATGGTAGTATTGTTCAAATCTGTTTTGTGTTTTTTTCTTCTTCTTTAGGCACTTTAACCTGCTTTTGTCCATTGGTACTGCCTTTACTTATGAGCAGAATAGCCAAAAGCATGCAAAGGCGTAAAGATATTTTGAGAGGAACTGGATAAGCAGTAAAGCAGCATACAACAGAGCATTCAACCCAAAGAATTCAACATGTTTTTGTTCAAGACTTCCAGATAAAACAACTGTACTGAGTTTTCCATTCCATCATTCATGTGGATCTAAACAGTAGTACTACAAACAGGACACGGCATAGAATTGGTACGTGGAGAAAAACTATTTCCGCAGCGTTCCTATGTTAAGTCGATGGATTTTCTGTTTGCAGCTCAGTGCAAAATTACTCAAGATTATCTGACAAAACATTATCATTTTCAGGGACCAGTCTTGCTATCTGATAATGCTAAACAACACGCATTGGAAAAGAGTTGATGCTATGGAAATTGATTCCTCCTCAGCATCAGATTCTGCAAACTGAAAAGGACAATACTTTTATTACCACCATGACACGTTGATTTTAGCCTGCAGCATCTTTGCTGTTGTTACATTAACTAAATATGTAAGCGATAAATCAGAAAAATTGTTCTACTTTCTATTTAAAAAAATTCGTATGAATATAGCATAAGCAGTTGTATACAGTCCAAGCACAGGTAATGATGTAGCGTAAGAATGACCTAAGATTGAATTGCTGGCCTGTTCTATAGTTTGTTGATTTCAGGAATATTGTGTGTATCCCGTAGGATTCCACACCCTTCATTTATAGTCTCAAAGTAGAGTCCAACTCGAATACAATTCGTTATCTAGAACAAACACGAAGTCTCCAACACTCCCCCTCATGATGGGCCGAAGATATCAATCATGCCCATCTTGTTATATATTGTAGTACCCTCATTGGGACCTAATTTTTTAGTAAAACAGTCAGCCAACTGTTCACCAGACTTGACATACTTTAACTTCAATATTCTACCATCAAGCTTTTCCTTGATGAAAAACCTATCAATCTCAATGTGCTTGGTACGATCATGCTGAACTGGGTTGTTAGCAATGTTGATTGCAGATTTATTGTCACAATGCAACACCAAGAGATTATTCCTCTATATTCGAAGCTCGGACAATAAACCCTTCATCCATATCATTTCACTTACACTCAATGCCATTGCTCTGTACTCTGCCTTTGTAGTAGACCGAGCCACAACCTCCTGCTTCTTGCTTCTCCATGACACAAGGTTACCTCCCACGAAGATACAATATCCAGAGATAGATCTCCTGTCATCCACACTGCTTGCCCAATCAGCATCGCAATACCCTTCTACATTCAGATGTTGATTCTTCTTGAACCAAAGGACTTTCCTGTATACTTCTTCAAATACCACAGGATTTGATAAACAACATCCATGTGTCATGTTCTAGGATCATGCATATATCGACTAACCACACCCACTGCATATGAAATATTAGGTCTTGTATGACAAATAGATGAGATGCCCAACAAGCCTTTGATAAGCTTCCTTGTCAACTGGATCTCCCGACTTAGCACATAGCTTGTGATTCCTATCAATAGGTGAAGTAATAGGGCGACACCTAAGCATACCTGTTTCTGCCAGCAGATCAAGGACATACTTCCTCTGGGAGAGAACTATACCATTCAAAGAACAGGCAATCTCAATCCCAAGAAAGTATCGAAGAGGTCCAAGATCCTTCACCTCAAATGCCTCTCCCATTTTTTTCTTCAAGGACTTGATTTCCTCGGCATCATCTCCAGTAATCACAATATCATCAACATAGATCGCCAATATGGTGATATGTGATTCACTATGCCTATAAAACACAGTATGATCTCCATTGCACTGAGAATAGCCCATACTACAGACTGCAAGGCTGAATCTATCAAACAACACCCTTGGAGACCTGCTTGCACCATATAAAAACTTCTTGAGTTTACACACCTTTCTCTCAGTCTGCCTGTTCTCAAAGCCTGGAGGAATCTCCATGTATACCTCCTCTTGTAAATCACCATGTAGAAAAGCATTATTCACATCCAACTGATGTAGGGGCTATCCGAAGTTAGTTGCATAGAGATCAACGTTTACTATGCTCATCTTCGCCACTGGTGCAAAGGTCTCATCATAGTCTATCCCATACGTTTGACTATAACCTTTGGCAACCAGCCGTGCCTTGTATCTCTCTATCTTGCCTTCAGGAGTTTGCTTAATTGTAAACACCCATTTGCATCCAACTGCCTTTTTTCCTGCTGGAAGTGGAACAAGATCCCATGTCTTGTTCTTCTGAAGTGCACTAAGTTCCTCCTTCATGGCATCCTTCCACTTAGGATCCTGCTTAGCAGCTCGCCAACCCTTTAGAACATGCACTGTCTGAAGAGATGCAATGAATGCTTTGTATGCAGGTGATCTATGGGAATATGAGATGAAATTTACAGTGTCATGCTCAAAGCCATACCGGACTGGAGGCTTTCCTGCATTAGCTCTAGTTTCCCTACGTTGTGCAAGTGGTAACTCTAGATGGGAGTGATTAGAATGAACATTACCACTCGCCCCAATGGGAGGCAAGGAACTTGATGATGGAGAGAGACTCAAGGAGGGATTTGGGACTGGATCAACTGGCAAGGCTGGCTGTTCTGGCTGTGGCAATGCTGGCTATTCAGAAAGCTCCACTGTTGATGACTCAGGTGCTGACTGCTTGTCTCTCGATGTCTCCCCCTGTTTCCCATAGCATCTTCGCTGATAAACCTTCAATTCTTTTGGGGCTATCACATCTCTTGCATATTCCGTTAGGTTTGGGCACGGAATTGTCCCCACAATGACTTCTTCTCGTTGACTCTCCTTGTTCTCCCCCTCTCGACTGTCACCCTCAGTGATAGGAGAGAACTCCAAAAACTGATCAAGAGTATCTTCACTTGTGTAGTAAGGCTCAAACTCCCAGAATGTCACATCCATACTCATGAACAACTTTCGTTCAACTGGGTTCCAGCATCTATAGCCCTTCTAACTTGATGAATAGCTTATAAAGATACATTTCAATGCTTGTGGATCTAGTTTGCCAACCGTTGGTTGGTGATCTCGTACAAAACACACACAGCCAAACACCTTAGGAGGCACCTTGAACTCCCGCTAACCCAAAAGAAGTTCAGCTGGAGACCTCATCCCAAGTATTCGAGATGGCATGCAATTGATGACATACACTACCTTCATTATTGCTTCGCTCCACAATCCCTTTGGCACATTCATCTGAAACATGAGTGAACGTGCTATGTCCAACAAATGTCGATTCTTCCTTTCTACCACCCCATTCTGAGGTGGGGTTCCTGGACAAGTAGTCTGATGAAGTATCCCCTCTTCTGAGAGATATGCTGCAAACTCCTTATTAACATACTTAGTTCCATTATCTGATCGAAGAATCCAAACCTTTGTGTCAAACTGAGTAGCAACCATCCTATGAAAGTCCTAAAAACATCGAAGGACCTCTCTCTTGTGTTTCATCATATAAATCCAAGTCATATGAGTATACCAATCAATAAATGTGACAAACCACTTAAAACCACTCACAGAAGTAACTGAGCACGGACCCCAAACATCCGAATGTATTAATATAAAATGTTCATAACTCAAGACCAATGCTACTATATGTAGACCGTATGCTTTCCAAACTCACAAGCATCATATACAAGTTTACTCTTGTCTACCCTTTTAAACAAATCAGGGTATAACTGACTTAAACTTTCAAATGATAGATGTCCTAAGCAACGATGATGTAATAAAACTTCCCCCTCGATTCCTCCTATTGCCACAGCCAATGTCGATCAATATGATCAATGTACCACAGCCCATTATGTCTTATTCCAGCCCCAATCCTCTTCCCGCCTCTTCTCATGGAACAAACACTTAATCCTCATCAAATGTGACAAAGGCATTTGAATTGGTCAATGAAAGAACTAACCGAAAGAATGTTGACTAGAAAGGAAGGAACATGCAAAATGGATGATAAAGCAATGGATGGTGTGCACTCTACAGATCCTACACCCTGAATAAGCTGGGAGGTTCCATCAGTTGTTTGGACAGCTTCAGAATGAGTATAGGGGGTGTAAGATGCAAAAGCACTAAGTGAACCCGTGATATGCTTGGATGCCCCTGAATCTATGATTCAATCAATATGAGAGTGCTTATATGTGGACGCAAGTGCATGTGCCTGAGTACCTTCGCCCACGTGGGCGTAGTTTGCAAAGTTACCAAAGGAGGTGGAATCATGAGAAATCTCCAATGCCTTTCCCTGCTGCCACTTCTCCCACTACATAGCTTGCTCGCCTGTCAGACTAACAGACGTGATCTCCTCTGTTAGGGCCACATTAGCCTTAGGGCCAACTTGGCCCTTCTCGACCCCACCTCCACGACCACCACGACCTCCATATCAGGAGAAGGACAAGCATGACTCGATGTCCTCTCATCCCACGCTTATAGCACTCCCTATCATCCGTATGGCGATGTCGATCCGACCGTTTGTACCCCATTACTCATAGTCGAATCTCCTCCTGACTATAGCCAAATAGCCTCCTCCATGGTAGGCAAGTTTGCCAAGTAAAATATGGTAGCTCTTCTACTCTCAAACTTTGGGTTCAATCCCTTTAGAAAGTGTGTAACCTATCTCACGCTGGTACCAAGACCGCCAAATTTCAATATCACCAAAGACATGTTAACTGTAGTGGATCATAGTGATCTAAATCTGCCCACGCTGTCAGTAGTTCACTAGCATACCTCGACGGCCTTCTCTCCCTGCTTCGTGGCCTCCACTTTGCCCTCGACCTCTACCATCATCATCACATTTTCTCGTCCGGAGTACATGTTTCTTAGCTGCCTTCCACATCGCTAGTGCACTCAAAGATCATCTCCACTATCCAAGCGATGGATGGAGACATCGGTTAGCAACTGCTACCACCACAGAGTTGGTGGTATTCCACATCCTTCAATCCATGCTCGCTTTATCTCAGAGGCTCAACACAAGTCTCCCGTGAGGTAGTGCTCCACCCCTTCGCCCTCGTAATTAGCCGAGCCCTTTAGACCAACTCAAGTAATTTTACTCCTTCCAACTTTACATCATTCAACATCGCTCCAATTTTAAGTCGATGACCTCGCACCAAATTTCTGACCTATTATACCTGCTATGAAGAGGTCCCAGAATATACTTCTCATGTCACCTTGAGTTACTAGCGGGAAGTAGTCTCAACAATCGCTTTTCTTTTTCTTCTACCGCCCTCAATGCGGCTTCCTCCTCCTCCTTCCTCGCTACCTCAATTTCCTCAGGGTCATCTTCTCAAACAATCGAGTAATGCCAATTACCACCAATATATGTCACACAGATCTCCCACGATCACGGCATTTTTCACGATCCACGCTCTATCGAACTCCGGATGACTACTCCACAATTACCCTAATCATGTAGTGACGTGACATAAAGAAAACAAATTCAACACATAACTCCCTTCTTCTCTCTCTCTCTGTGGCTCTACTCTTTTCTTCTTTCTTGCTTCTCGCTTCCTACGACACTCTCTCTCTCTCCTTTTGTTCGGCCGACACACAATTCCTCCTTTTCTTCATAGATTTTCTTCATTCCACCAAAGACTCCCATCTTCCTCGATTCCTTCTTCTTCTTTCGCTCACCACCAACGACAAATAACCGAGGCGATGGCGGCATGCAGCAGCGCTTTTCGTGTCCCAAGCTCGGCCTCCCTCGCCGCCCGAAGCTCATGTGATGCGACCTGAAGCGACGACGGCCCGCGACTAAGCGCATTGGTCCGCGACAACCGAAAGTGGCGGTGCGGCCAGGCTCATTAAGCGCAGCAGCGTCGCGGACCATCATCGTCGCTCGGGCGCAGCAACGACGTGGCCCGAGCGGCGGTTGTTCGGATGACGGTGGTGGCAGCTGAGGTACAGAGGGCTAGGGTTAGGGTTTGGTGGAAGATGGGCACGGGGGCTCTGATACCATGTTAATTTCGAGAATATTGTGTGTATCTCGTAGGATCCCACACCCTTTATTTATAGTCTCAAAGTATAGTCCAACTCGAATACAATTCGTTATCTAGAACAAACACGAACTCTCCAACATAGTTGCTGATGCCTTAAAAAGCTTTCTTTTGAGTAGAAGGCAATGCGGCGTGGTTCCTTGATTACAATAATATGAGATAACAAATATGGTATAAAAAACGCAAGAAAAAAATCTAAAACATTACAACAATAATAGAAAAGAACCATAATACCTTGGTTTAGCAAACAAGATAGGCTCGATTCTTAGTTCTTGCACCCATGTTTATAGGTAAACTACATCGCATATCATACCTTGTCTTAGCAAACAAGATAGGCTCGATTCTTAGTTCTTGCACCCATGTTTATAGGTAAACTACACCGCATATCATGCAAAGAAAAGAGGGGTGTTACTCTGTCCAAAACTGAAAGCGGGAACTAAAGAAGAACCTGCTTCCATAGCTATCTTAACAAAAGCTTTTCTTGATTTAAGAAAAGCTACAAAAGCAACCTGTCAATTGCAAGAATTGTTCATCATTACCAGTTTAGCACATTCACAGATAATATGCCACTTGGTGTACAAGAAGAAATCCACAGCAAACCTCTGAATTTTGGTCCAGATGAAGCATCTCTTGTACGCCTCCTGGCACTATGACACAACTATAACTAGCTGTAATATCCCAAACTTGGTTTGTGTTTTGAATGTATGAAAATAAGAAGAAATTAAAACTTTTGTTGCATCATGTTGTCCTTTAAATTTTCTGGAAAATCTTTCTTAGGTTTTGTTGATTTCAAAAACTTAATGCTTCAATTGACTAGAAGCACAATCCTTTGAAATTTTTTAATCAAATCTTGTGATCATCCTCTGGAATTATTTTTCATAGCTTTTTTATATTCTTAGTGACCCCTCTAAAAAATTTCATAATTTTTAGATTTTATTTGCTATTTTTAAAGGGCAAGTCAAACCAATTAGATCCTTGGTCAAAACCCTAGAGCTGAACCTTAGAACTTTTTTCTGTAGAAAAATTTTGTGCATGAAAATTCTAGAAAAATTCCACAAGGATATACATAGAGTCAATGACCTCCCATAAAAATTTTAGAGTTTTTAGAGCTTCAAAACTCTCTTTAAAAATTCTAAAGCCATCTCAGCCTATTTTCCAAAAAATTCAGCTTCCACTGTATGGACTCAGTCGGACCCGAGTCACGTGGTTCAACCCAACTAGCTAGTGAAGGTTCAGACCAGCCCGAACATCTCCGACCCACGCGTTCAGACGATCCGAATATTCCGATTCGAGCCACTCGTTCTAACCCAACCCACTAGCGGTGACGTCGATCGTCCGACTTGGTCCGAACAGATCCACTGCAGATCCGACGGACCGCCCAAACCTCGTCCGATCAGCTCTCGGTCAGTCCAACGCTCTCCGACCCAGCCTATTGATCGGGCCTAACCCACTAATTGAACCGACTCACAGATTGCTGCCGACATGGTGGGACCCCTTGTCGGGCTTGGTCCTAGCTCGCCGACGAAGCGGTGAGCGAAAGGTGAGCTCAAGCTCCACGAGTCTGTGCCGCCTGCCGATGGTGTTAATCCATCGCCTCATCCTCCACTTAGAGCTTCACCGTTAACACCGCTTTCATCCTAATCGCTGCCTAGCTATATCTCACCCTCTCTGGCCAGAGAGCTCACTTTCCTTTCGCCAAAAAGGAAAGAAGGCAAGAACCTCACCTCTCCTCGGGTGAGCTTCCTTGCTTTGTTTCCCTACTCCCTCTTCCCTCACCGCCTATTTTTGCACTTGTTTGAGCCCTTGTCTTGGTGTAGGTCCCGGACACGGCTCGCTGCTGCTTCGATCTGGCGCGCCCGAAGGCCTCCACCATGCCATTAGTGCTCCCAGTGAGCTTTCTCCTCCCTTGGTGCGTCTTAGTGTCTTCCAGAGCACCACCAAGGTTTCCCCTCACTTGATTTTGACTACCTTTCGCATGAGCTCGTGGATTTCAAAGTTTCCCCATTTCCAGCCGCAAGTGCCCCTTTTGTCCTCAACTCTGGTACGGTGAGTCACTTGTCGATTCCTCACGATATGGCCACCTACTAGCATCGCTTGAGCTCCCTACCTCTATTTCCTCCTCCTGCTCATGGGGAGCTCTCCTCGTGGAAGCACCGCCGCCACCTCGTTCCTCGCCGGGCAAGACTCCTGCTATCCGTCCTCTCTACTCCACTCAAGTAAGGTCCCTAAGCTCCTCCGGTGCTAGTGCACACTTTAGATTGCTCAATGAGCACCAGACGGCGTTGTCGCTTTCACCATAGCTTCATTGTCCGCTTCCACCTCGCCGCTGCTGCTTTCACTAGTCTCCTGTGATGCTCCGCCACCGTGGATGTGCAATAGTGTAGGGATTCCATTTTAGCCCTTGGTCCACGCTGCCTTGGCCTCCCTCGCTAGCGATTGGCCGGAGAAGATCGCGGCCGGGCGCTCAGATTTTGGATTTGGGCATGTATCAGAGCACGATCATTAGCATTTAATCAATGTCCTAAGCATGAGTTTATGAGTTGATCCGGGCTTTACTGCGCTAAAGTCTCACTAACTTGCGGGCCCCGCACACAGAAATCCTTGAATTATTGCACTGGGTTATAGTTAAGTCGGCGATGTGGGCCTCGTGGCTATTTGATGAGCCGCCCTAACTAGGTTTGCTTTTGACTGTGGTCCCACCGACGAGACCGTGGCTAGGTTAGGCTCGGGTATAAAAAGTATCAAATGCTTTTATGATTTCCAAATGCTTTTGTGTACTATTAATTGTTTTAAACTTCAAAATTTCATAAGTATTTCATTTTAACTCCTTTTTGGATGAATCAATTTTTGTTGGTCCCTATTTTAAATGTACTTTAATCTAAAATTGTTTTGAGTCTTGTCTCTGCTCCAAAAATATTGCTAGTAGAATTACTTTTGGTATAGCTTTATTTTTACACTAGAAATTCTTTTCACTTGAAAATGCATTTCTCAGAATTCCAATTTGAGTGAACTCAAGCTTGGTGGGTTCCTCTGTTAGTGTAATTTATTATAGAATAGGTTTTGAGTATGTGACCCTTTCTGAAAATCTTGTTTTGCATATGATTTGTGCATTACTTTCATGACTTTGAAAAATCATAAGAAATTCATTTTGGCTCCAAGTGAGGTGAATCAAATTTCATTGTTCATCTCATGTGGGGCTTTGTCTACCATAAAATTTTCATGTTCACCACCTCTCTGGAATGTTTTGCCAAAATTTAATTTTGGGTGAACAAAGACTCAAGTGGGAATGTTCAAGATTTTTATCAAAAGGTGTTTTGTTTAGGCTATAACTTTTGCATGCAACATCCAAATCGATTGATTTTTGTTGATAAATTCATTTAAAATCATGCTCTACCTTTTGTGTAACTTTCATGATTTTTGGATGACTTTGATTTTTGAGTATTTTCGGCATTTAAAATGTATGCATGCATGCTATGTTGACAAGTATTTTCTCAGTCATGATAGTTGATCCGAATAGATACATGAACTGTAGGTAAACAACCATCCTTTATCACTGAGCCTAGGTTTATATCTGCTGTGATTTAGAGCTCGATGGACGGGCTCTAGTCACTTTATATTTAATATGCGAGTTGTTGTTGCTTAGCAATGCTTAGAACGGTAGTATAGGGATCATCGTTTCGGCGATCGTCATTACATCATCATCTTAAATATTTGGGTTAGGGTACTCATGTATGTAATCGTATTTGGAAAACTAAAACTGAAAATAAAAAGTTTTAGACTTGGGCACATTGGTTGGATGGTGTGTCGTGGGTGTGTGCTTGGTGCCCGAGTCAATAAGGACCGAATTACTTGTGTCACCGATCCAAGCGCTTACGCATTCCACATGAGAGGGATATGGGACCTCTCTTGACTTAGTACTTTGGCGGTGTTAGCTCCGAGTCGCAGGTGGCGGTTGTGTGTTGTGTATAAAAAAGAAATGAGTTGTGGTTGTTGGGTGTGCGGGGGTGGGTTCTTGTCTAAGTTCTCCACACCGAGGAGCATTGTAGTGTCCAAGGCTTTACCCCAAGGGGTAGTTGACTGAGGCTTTACAATGACTCCTGACACAACGTATAGGTTTCTATCCATACGGGCGACTTGCAGTTAATACATAATATTGAAAACGCCTCAGAGAACTTAGTCTTGCCGACATACCTAAGGAAGTGTGTTCTATAGCTTGGCTTAAAAGGCGGTCTCATGTAGGGTATAGCTTGTACACCCTCGCAGGTTATAAACTATTCAATAGCCTCGCCCTAAGTTATAGACATGCTTGGTTAGGTCGTGCAAGAATTAGACTATAACATTTTCGATAAAACCCGATTTCGGTGGTATTTAATGGATAATTTGTGCTATGTTGTGGTGTCTGTTAAAGTCACCTTCAGGATGTTATTTATGTTTATAAATGTTGTCTCGCTATTATTTAACAAATAAAAACAGATTTGTTGAATTGCCTTCAATCTATTACACTATTGCAAATGAAATATTGCTTTGTGCTAAACACTAACTCTATGGCCTTCTCCTTTGATTTAAGCTTGCATGTAGCTATGTATAGGTTTGTTACTTGTAAGTCTTATGCAGTACAATTTTGTACTCGGCTGTTTTGTCTATTTGTCAGAGGAAGTTGATCCCTAAGGGATCGACTATTGTGAGACCGATTTCGCAGATTTACTAGCTTGGCGTTTTGGCGGTTGCCTTGTGGGTAAGGGCAAACCGGTTGGCTTTTGTTTATCACCATCTTATAGCTTTTGTTTCCACTGCTACTTTAGTTATTTACTTGTCCTTTGGCCGGTCGCCCACTTTTGTAACAACTCTATTATGTGTATGTCTTTTGTAATGTTGTAACTATGTCGTTATCAGTATTGTATTATCTTGTGTATGGAATTGATGCCTGGAAATGTGTGAGGTGTGTGTGTATCGCTCCTGGGAGATACACAATACACTGTGAGTCGGGTTATTTGATTTGTAATGCTAGGACCAATTGGATGGTTAAGTATTACAAGTTAAATACCCCAGGTTCTCACACCAGCTCCAAGGTATGCGTAGAAATTCTTCGTTGAAGCATAAACCAACCCCAACCAAGTCCATATTTGCCTCAAGAATGGTGTGTAGAACACCTCACATCAACCAGACATTGACCAATTAAGAGCACAACTACTAATAGCCTACTGAAAGATTGAATTCAATAAGACATTGACAATGTACTTCTAGAATGGTAATATGGGAACCTGACCACACTGCTTAAAGGAATCTTGATCTTCGGTAGTGGCATGAATCCAGCAAGGTCCAAAAGGGCCCCAATGGCGATGGGCAAAACAGAATGCGGCTCATAACCAAACACTGCAAACACAGAACAATAAAATCACCAACCTAGTGGTTGTATCTGTAAAAGACTCCTATGTTTTCTGCTCTTCTTTTACGTCACTTTAGGTATAGACTGAAATGGCTAGATGCAATGATTCAAACATCAGCATCCTCTATAAACTATACCCCAATCTTGACTTCCCTACTTCTGTTGTTTCAAGGAATTGACTGAAAAGGCTAGAGAAGACGATTCAAGCATCAAGAGAGTGTTAGGATTAATCACGCCGCATGTCATGTTTCTAGTAGTAGTTGCATGCATGTATACGAGTCGGTAATCGAGTTTGTTAGTCTAGCTTAACAGACACGACGATATGAGTCATGCTACCGGGTTTGTTGAGTCTGTTAGTTCTCATGTGAGTTAGTTTGCATGGGATGCTGTTAGTTGCTAGTTGTTAGCTCCGGATGCAGTTAGTTGCTTGTTGTGAGCTTCTTGTAATCAAGATATAACATACCAAGAAAACCTGAAAACACCGAGTTGGAAGCAGCCGCAAAACTCCCGCTCTCTTCTATGTTGTTTCTTCTTTGTGAAGTTCGCGTGTGTCCAGGGAAAGATGTGCGGTGTTAGCTTGCGCCAATAAGTGGTATCGAGCCTCGCTGTTCTCGCACTGCGGAGCATATCGCAAGATGGCTCGAGGTCGCCTGAAGTCCAAGTCACCGAGCGCCCTGCACTGGGCGATAACAAAGCAGCAGCGATAAAGGTCAATGGCCGTGAGTTGGTTGTATCGCGGGTGGTGAGGGAGTCGGGGGCCTCTGCCAGAAGACTGATGTCGACATGAACCAACTACGGAGACTGGGCTCTCATGATGAAGGTCATGATGCAGGCGCGAGGCCTGTAGGATGTAGTTGAGAACGACGATGACTTCGATGAGGACCGCATGACGTTGGAGGCGATTCTTCGAGCAGTGCCACCGGAGATGCTCTCCACGCTTGCCATCAAGGAGAGTGCCAAGGAGGCATGTGATGCCATCAAAACCATGTGCATGGGCGTAGCGCGCGTGCGCAAGGCCAAGGCTCAGCCACTCCGCAAGGAGTTCGAGAGCATTGCGTTCCACGACGGCGAGTCAGTGGACAATTTTGCCATGAGGCTCATCGGGCTCGTCAACAACCTCCACATCCTCGGTGACAAGCTCGACGAGGAGAAGGTCGTGGATGAGAGACCATGTGGAGGTGTCCCCATGTTTGTGATGAGTAATTGACGGACGGTTTAGTGAGTTTGAGTTTGTTTTGGGTATTCGAGGGTAGAGTACCTTTACTTGTGCCTTTACTGATTATGTTGTTTCTATGTGCTATGTGATGGTTTGCTTGTCTGCAGGACTCGCAGGACTTGAGCTAGGTCAGGAGGCGAGGTGGACTGGACTAGACACAGGAGGTGTCGAGGTCCGACGGTCAAAGATGCCAAGATGATCGAGGCCGAGGTGGTTAAGTAGTCGGGAGACGAGGAATGGAATCGCCTCGGTGACGGATACGACGGGCGATGACGAGTGGACGGGACTAGACTCGTGGAGGAGTCGAGGTTCAGACGGTCAAGATAATGGATGCTGAAGGTTCTGAAGATGCTTGAGGGCAATTTGGTAAATTGACTCAAGCAATTGAGAGGAGGTGTTTTTCCTCCATTTTCCTGGTCATGTTGACCATGACCCTTGCCTCATTTGGGTGTGGAGCAAGCTTGTGAGACATGGCCCACTTCTTGAATTTCCTATTAATGTGGGTCGCCTCCTTTTGGTCTCAAGAGTAGCAGGAGGTAGAAGCTGTGTATTGAGCTGTGCTTGTGCGTGTGTTCCCTGGTTGGTGTGTAAGGTGTGGCTGCCTAGTGAGGGTGTTGAGATGTGATGAGCTAGTGGAGAGCTTGTGCTGGTTTGTAGGGACATGAGCTGAGAGTATAGCTGCTGCGTGTGTTCACTGGTTGGCAGTTCCAAGTGGTGTGCTGTGTAATTTTTGAGATGGGTTAGTGCGTGTGTGAGCTGAAAAAGTGAGGGCATGTGCTGAAATGGTGAGTTGTAATCCTTTGTGTAATCATTCATCTCTACTAAATGCAAGAACCTGTATGGATGAAGTGCTTTGTTGTTCTTCCGTCTCTATTTTGGCTTTTCTAGTTGCTCTCTCGTGTTCTTGTGTTTCTTGGTTTGATGCTCTGTGATGGGAAAAATACTCTAGACTATTTGGCCATTCCATTCCCAAGAGTAAATGCAAGAATCAATGATTTGTTTCATTTCTATATGCATCGCTTCAATTTCTCCGTTGCTGAAAATTAGGATTTCATGTCGGCATGCTTGGATCATTGGTTTCTTAGAGAAATATTCATTCCAAGTGTATGCTTTAGTGTTCGATGTCATTGCTTAGCTAATTGCAAAAGTTCATGAGCAAAAGTAGAAGGGTTATAGATTAATTTGGAATTCGGTTCTTTCTCTCAGAGAAGATTCAAATTTTTGTCAAACTTTTGATTACTAAGCCCTCTGTTTGATTTGGTGGTGCATTGACCATTTCTTAGTGCTGGTCGGCTGGGCTTGTGCTTGCTGTTCTGTAGGCATAGACCAAGAGAATGGAGCTCATTTTGTGGCCGACAGTGGGTGTTCCCAGCTGCTAGCTCGTGTGTGTGCATTGAGTCAGGCAGGCATGTGTTCTAGCCGAGCAAAGGGAGCTGTCCATTGAGATGGCTGTGAGTTAGGATGTGTGCTAGCGGGGGTATTCCAGAGACAGTAGAGTTCCTAGCTTGTAGCTAGTGTGCTTGAGCACCGATTGCTCACCTCTTGTGTGTGGAGTTCCTGTGTAAGCAGTATTGAGTGAGGGCATGAGCTAGTTGTGAGCAAAGTGCGTGTGTTCTCTCGGGTTGGGGATTGAGCTGTAGAGTGTGTGTAGGCGTGGGAGTTCCTTGTGAGAAAGGTAGAGCTCCCTGGCTTGTGTAGAGTGTGTCCCTTGGAGAGCCTTTTTTGCGTGGTCGTGTGTTCAAGGAGACAAGCAAGAAATGTGAGTCTGCATTGAGATGAGCCGAGCTGTAGGTCAAATGAGAGCTCCTGTGCAAGCATGGTGGATACAGCAGAGCTCCTGTGCTTGTCCCCTGGTGCAGTGAGCTATGGACTGAAATTCTAGGGCCAGCAGCCACATAGGTGATGGGGCGGCGGCTTGTTGCTTGTGGTGATTCGCTTGTTGATCTTTTTTTATCACGGTTCTTTGTGTGCTTGTTTGCGTTGTGGCTTGTGCGCTTCACTTGGAGATTTGCTTCTGAAAAACCCGATCTAAGGAGCTGTGCTGCGGCTGTTTGATGCTGCTTTCTTGTTGTGACCTTTTTAATTTCTGTGGCAGCCATTTTTGATGTGATCAAATCAATTTCGATCTTTTTACTGCTTTTGATTTCCATCGGGTGGCAGATGCATGTTTTGGTTCTCGCCTATTTCCAAGCAATCGCAGTGGCTTCATAGCCTTTATAGCTATTGGAGTGAAAGTAGTGTTGAGTTCGATTGAGGTGAAATCTTTGAGAAAGCGTCTATTCACCCCCTCTAGTCGCCTTTCGGTCCTACAATTGGTATCGAGCCGGTTAGCTCTTTTCAATAGATCTTAACCGTCTCAAGAGCCATGGCGATGGACAAGTACTCGACCAAGCCGCCTGCTTTCGATGGCATCGACACCCTTCCGAAGAGCCGAATGGAGACATACATCCGTGCCTGTGGGTATGCCATCCGGCGGAAGGTCAAGGTACGATTCATTGTTCTGCCGATGAGAACATCAATGCCGGAACATGGCTGATGTTGAGGCGAATGCAAAGGCAAGGAACATCATCATCCGTGGTTTGAGTCGAGCGAGTTTGATCAAGATATCTCACCTGCCGTCCGCCTTACGACATCCGGGTGACCTCGACGCATACCATGAGGGCACCACCCAGATCAAGACGGTTCGACAGATCGGCCTCAAGCGAATACAACAAATTTGAGATGCTTGTTTGGTGAGTCCTCGACGAGTGCTTTTCGCGATTTCACAAAATCTTGAGCAACCTCCGAGCGGTCGGTCTCACATACCCCGACTTCGGACAACGCCGTCGATGCTCACGGCTTGATCTTCGTGTTTGGGAGATGAAAGTGACCACCATCAAAGACACGACAGACCTCTCGACCTTGACTCTTGATGCGCAGACGCCTCAAGACTCACGAGATTGACGTTGTCTCTCGTCGTCGGTCACAATCGATGGCCTTGGTCACCGATCCCGCTTTCTTCTTCCGTTTTCTTGATTCTTCTTGTGGTTTCTCCTTGTCGCTTCTCTGGACGAATCGATGATCGCTAGAGCAACTCGAGGATGAGCAAATGCCCTCCTAGCTCGGAAGTTTTCCCATGCTTACAAGAGGAGGAGGGACAAAGAGGGAGGACCTGTGATTTGCTTCGAGTGTGGTGGCCCCAACCACATTCGAACAAACCGCCCCAAGCTTGAGAAGGGCAAGAATGACTACTGGCGGTTCGGGCAAGAACGACTACACCGACAAGAACCGCAACAAGAAGCCTCCAGCTCAGACGCCAAGAAAGAAGAACTTCCGCAACTTTGGCAAAGCCAAGAAGCTCTTCCACCGCGTCCTCACCGCTTTCGACGACCTCGACCTCAGCGAGGTGGAAGGATGGAGCGACGATGACGGGACGGGTGACCAAGAGCCCAAGGATGGCGGCGACGACTTCTCCGGCATGTGCTTCATGGCCCTCGAGGGCGAACTCAGCGACAGCGAGCTGTACTCCGACTCGGACGAGGTACCCACCTACGACCAGCTCAATCATGCTTTTCTTAAGCTAGGAGGTTTTCATGCTAAAGCTAAGGCTAAGTGTGCTGAGTTAGAGAAGGAAATAGATAGACTGTCACTAGAGATTATTGCTCTTACATCTGCTCCTTCTAGTGATGATTGTGATACATGCTCTGCTTTGCTGGTTGATATGGAGAAGTTAAGGACCTCACATGATAGTCAGTCCTCCAAACTTGATAGTGTTAAGGTGGAGAATGTTAGTCTGCTTGCTGAGTTAGAGTTGAGTAGGATGGCTGTTACCCTACTTATTACTGATGAGACTACTTCTCCCACCTCATGTGAGGGTAAGGACATTGCTGCTAGAGTACCTTATGCCATGCTCCTTGATCCGCCTTGAGTCTTGTGAAAATTGCAATAACTTGAAGATGAACTTAAAAGCGGCAGATCATAAAATTGTCAACTACAAGCTTCTTTACTTGAGCCGATTGTTTCATGCTTGAACTGTCCTAAGTTAATCATTGAACTTGAAGTCGTCTCCAAACAGCTTCAAGATATGATTGATCATGAAAGGAAGATGGCTAAGTTTGCTTCTAAGGACCCTCGTTAGCTCACCATGCATTAAGTGTAACAAACTAAAATCGACTTGATTGCTTTGGATGAGAAATGTGTGAAGCTAACTAAGGACCTTCTAGAGAAGCCACATTGTGCTTGTAATATGATTGTGGAGAAGGGGGAGAAGCCCTAGGGTAAGGTTGAGACGCTTAGCGACGTGAACCAACTGGCTAGCAGTAGGACTGTCCCTTCAGAGTCGGCTGTGCGTGCACAAGCCATTCTTCCCTCTCAGCCGGTTCTTCTTTTGCTCCTTACCTTCTCATTGCCTCTTCTTCCCCTGCTCTTCTTGCACTTCTCTCTTTCGGAGTGTCAAGACTTTATGAACACTCTCGAGAGATTTGTAGGAGGCAAGAAGAAGCTCAATCTTATTCTAGACCAATCTAAGATCTGCAGATTTAATCAGGGTCTAGGATATGACTTCTTTGAGGACATGAGGAAGCATCCACCTGCCGTGCTCAGACCCATAGCACCAGGTGTGATCGAGACTGAGCCTAGGACCGAGAAAGTCCATTTCAAGTCAGCGGGCTATGTCCAGGGGATTTCTGACAGTAAGGTAATTTCACATGCTGCTTCTACCTCTCAGAAGGTGAAGTATCACTGCACCTTCTGTCAGAAGGATGGACACACAGTCGATCGATGCTTCAGGCGCGCCAAGATCGCGCGTAGAGACCATGTTGAGTCTCTTAGGCGCATTCTGTGGTCGACCCTGGACCTTGAGTGCACCTAAGACCAACACGAGGTCTAGGCTTGTTTCTTCGATGGGTTTGTGCGAAGATCGAGGACTTGGTTTTTCCGAAGTTTTCGGTTTTCGCCCTCAAAATCGCTTTCAATCGTGACTTCCGCTGATCCGAGGGTAGATCTCGCTTTCCCCATCGAGATAGCTACCATGGCGTGTTCAAGATGTTGCAGGTGTGTTCGACTCGCTCCTTCAGAGTAGCGCCGGACCCAAAGAATGCGGTCTACTCTTAGACCTTCGCTTTGAGTTACAGAGAGCGAGGGTAGATAGAGGTCACCGTGCTTGACTACTTCATCCGCCGACGTGTTATTCAAGATTGGGTGCCAAAATCATTGTTGATTTATCCCAAGATCGAGACTTTACTCTCTGACTCAGTTCGCGGGTAGGGAAGGAGAAGTTTTGGCTTGTAGACTCGGTTGTTCTCGTCATATGACCGGAGACTCCCGTTGGTTCTCCTCCCTAGCCCGCGCTCCAGGTGATGAGACGATCACCTTCGGAGACGCTTCGTCTGGGCGCGTCATCGCCAAAGGTACTGTGCGTATTAATGCTTCTTTTATTCTTAAGGATGTTGCCTTGGTTAGTAAGCTGCAGTACAATTTGCTTTCGGTTTCTCAGCTTACCGATGACGGTTTCGAGGTGAGTTTCAAGAAAAACAATTGCAAAATTCTTGATTCTTTGGGAGTTTGGTTTATGGATTTCTCGTTATGGGAGGATCTTTCGTGCTGATTTTGCTGAGTCTTCTGGTGATCCTCTCAGGTGTTTAGTTGCTTCTGAGTCCCGTGACCTTTCTTTTTGGCATAGGAGGCTTGGTCATATTGGATTTGACCATTTGACCCGAGTTAGCAGCCATGATCTCATTCGTGGTCTCGCCAAACTCAAGATGGTCAAAGATCTTGTTTGCACTCCATGCCTAAGACGGCAAGATGGTTGCCGCTTCTCATCCTCCCACACAATTATTATGACCGATGCACCGACACCGCTCCACATGGACACAGCTTGGACCAAATGAAAGGCAACAAGGGAGGGAAGTGGTATGTTCTTGTTGTGGTTGATGACTTCTCGAGGTACTCTTGGGTGTTTTTCTTAGCCTCAAGGATGAGACATTTACACATTTCGAGGTCTTTTTAGTAGGCTTTCGCTGAGCTCCCGGTGCCTTACGAGCGATCCGATGGACAATGGCACGGAGTTCAAGAATTCCTACTTTGAGAGTTTCTGCGGTGAGACAGTGTAGAGCACCGCCTCTTCTCCATACGCCCCTCAACAAAATGGCGCTAGGAGAGGAAGAACCGCACCTTGGTCGAGATGGCGTGACGATGCTTGATGAGTACTCTACACCGAGGAAGTTTTGGGCCGAGGCCATTGCGACTGCAAGCCATGTGTCAAATCGAGTTTTCTTGGGCACTCCTACACCAAGACTTATGAGTGAGATACTGCCAAAGCCCAACGTCTCTCATTTTCGTGTGTTTGGTTGCAAGTGCTTTATTACTCAAGTTTGGGAACCTAGACAAGTTCGAGTCACGCCTCGTGATGGTATCTTTCTAGGCTACTCGACTTCTTCAAGGGCTTATAGGGTCTGGAATCGCGAGTCTAGCAAGTTGGTAGAGACCTCGCGAGGTGACCTTTGTGACGAGGCCACCGGGACTAGGCCAGATATCTCGTGTTCTTTAGAGCAGTCCGAGACCATCTTTGTGGATGATGAGGACGAGGAGACGATGGTTGTTTACTCCGATCCAGCTTCCTCCCCTTGAGATGCCTTCTTCCACTCGGACCTCAAGGTGATCGGCCTGCCTTCCGCTTTCCTCCGGAGCTAGTGGCTCTGTCCCCGCCTCGCTCTGCACACGAGGTAGAGGCCACTTCTTCTTCTCATCCAGACCTCCCGACATATCCAGAGAAGGCATCCTTCAGAGCGGATCATTGAGATCTTTTTGAGCGTGTCACACGCCAAAATCTGCACTTCTTTTTCTCGCTCCATTCTCTTTCATTGCCTCCTTCGAGCCCAAGGATGTTGATCATGCTCTTTACGATGAGTCTTGGGTCAATGCCATGCATGAGGAGTT